>CAIGQQ010038338.1:1490419-1521119 GCA_903798035.1 Danio albolineatus
TACTTTCCAACACAACCTAAAAATTAAACAAATATCAACGTCTTTATGAGATGTCAAAATAACATCGTCCTTAAAGCTGGCTAGACATTGAATTCGTGAGACATTGCATTTTGTTTGGAAATAAAAATCGGGTTGACATCAGAACCAAAAGTCAAGCTGACGTCAATGTCCAACATTCAACCTAAAATCAACCAATAATCAACATAATGATGTTACAACTTGACGTTGTGTGGACGTTACCACTATGACGTCTATCAGACATTGGATTTTGGTTGCCTTACCTGACTAGTAAATGTCAGTATAAGACATCAGGGTTAGGGTTTGGGTTAATGGGTATAATGCTGGTTTAAGATATTGGCTCGACATTGGATTTTGGGCACTTTCCAACACAACCTAAACCTTGTGGAACTCGTGGCTATTAGTTGGAACCCCCCACCCCCTCATATATCTGGTTTTGATGTTCTTCAGGGGGAATCAAGTGTTAATTAGGAGAGTCAGAGCCCCCCAGCCCCTCCTTTAATTCGCACCTTGCCTTTAAGACATGCTTGCAGCATCTGGTAGGAAACTTGTCTCAGTTCTGACCAAGATCTAATCTAATATTTAACGATTTGAGAGAACATCAAGAGCAGCTTTTAACAAGAAGGAATGCCGTTAGGTACATCATTGTAGTTTGCTTTGCTTTAAACTGACATTTAATGTATGTTTCCCCCTGTGTTTTGGGAATACAGGTATACTTACTCTTCCATACATCCATCGAAAGCCAGCTATTATTACGGTAAACTCACCTCAGATCCCTGAGAGCAGTTATCTCTGGTCTAAAATTGGATTCCAGCATTGAGCCAGCCACCAAGAGATAATGGTTAATGGTTTGGTTGTGCTATCTAATCTACTACAGTCTCTTTTTTGTGTGACCAACCCAGGTAACCTATCTGTGAAAGGTATTTTTCCTCCATCAGGCACAATTTCACATTGTGTGGGATAGTCTTGAAGTGAGTCTGGTTTTGGTTTGATGGTTAACAAGATTGCCTCATAGCAAATAAGGTTCATGGTTTGAGTCCTTTCTGTGTGCATGTTCTCTGTGTATGAGTAATAATGTCGTAATGTGAGAGTTAACTTATGTTAATGCCTCGGTGGCGTAGTGGGTAGCATGTTCACCTCACAGCAAGAAGGTCGCTGGTTTAAGCTTCGGCTGGGTCAGTTGGCATCTCTTTGTGGAGTTTGCATGTTCTCCCCGTGTTGGTGTGGGTTTCCTCCGGATGCTCCGGTTTCAGTCCAAAGATGTGGTGTAGGTGAATTGGGTAAGCTAAATTGTCCATAGTGTACAGAATGAGTGTGTATGGATGTTTCCCAGAGATGGGTTGCAGCTGGAAGGACATCCGCTGCGTAAAACATGTGCTGGATAAGTTGGCGGTTCATTCCGCTGTGGATTATAAAAGGGACTGAGCCGAAAAGAAAATGAATTAATTAATGATTTAATGAGAGAGGTGGCACGGTGGCATAGTGGGTAGCACGTTTAATGCACAGCAAGAAGTTCGCTGGTTCAAGCCTTGGCTGGGTCAGTTGGCATTTCTGTATCAGGTTTGCATGTTCTCCCCGTGGTCGCGTGGGTTTTCTCCGGGTGCTCCGGTTTCCAAAGTCCAAAGTCATGTGGTGTAGGTGAATTGGGTAGGCTAACTTGTTCATAGTGTATGTGTGTGAATGAGTGTGTATGGATGTTTCCCAGAGGTGGGTTGCAGCTGAAAGGGCATCCGCTGCATAAAACATGTGCTAGATAAGTTGGCGGTTCATTCCGCTGTGGCGACCCCAGATTAAAGCCGAAAAAGGACTAAGTCGAAAAAGAAAATGAATGAATGAATGATGTTTGAGTGTTTCCCAACATTGGGGGTTGCATATGTTTTATTTTGATTCCTGATGAAGAAGGGAGTAAATCAAAGGGATATGGGTTTGAATTAAGTTGAATTTAGTTTACTTTATTCTAACTTTTTGGGTGTTTCCCAGTACTGGGTTGTGGCTAGAAGGGCATACGCTGTGTAAAACATATGCTGGAATAGTTGGCGGTTCATTCCGCAACAGTAAATCAGGGACTAAGCTGAAGGAAAATGAATGAATGAATGAAACAACACAATTCTTGACTTGTTTAAGGGGGCGACAGCTTAATTGCTTTATGTTCATTCATTCATTCATTTTCTTGTCGGCTTAGTCCCTTTATTAATCGGGGTCGCCACAGCGGAATGAACCGCTAACTTATCCAGCATTTGTTTTACACAGCGGATGCCCTTCCAGCCGCAACCCATCTCTGGGAAACATCCATACATTCTCATTCATACACACACACTGCGGACAATTTAGCCTACCCAATTCACCTATACCACATGTCTTTGGACTTGTTGGGGAAACCGGAGCACCCGGAGGAAACCCACACGACCACAGGGAGAACATGCAAACTCCACACAGAAATGCCAACTGACTCAGCCGAGGTTCGAACCAGCGACCTTCTTGCTGTGCTACTCACTACGCCAACGTGGCGCCTGTTTTATGTTTAATCAACTTAAAATTGTAAATATCGTTAAGTTAACTTAACCGATTTGCATTGGGAAGACATGAAGGATGGATTGTGTCCATCATTTTACAGTGAGGACTGCAATAAAACAGTTAAATGCTAGTTTCATGTTGCCTCAAAGCATGCAATATATTTATATATATATTAGGGCTGTCCAAGAATTAATCGTGATTAATCACATCCAAAATAAAAGTTTGTTTTGACATAATATGTGTGTGTGTTATATATATTTATTATGTATATGTGATAAACACATTCATAGAAGCCAAAACTATATCTAAAAAAGTTACATCAAAGTAGTTACATCATATTCAAATGTAAAATTTGTATCATACACATATATTTTTTATATATCTAAATATAAACCAACATTTTATCAAGTATATGCATGTGTGTATTTATATATTCATGATAAAATATACACAGTACACACACAAATATTATGTGAAACTTTTATTTTGGATGTGATTAATCACGATTAATTTTTTGACAGCCCTAATATATATATATATATATATAATAAATATATATATATATATTGGTTATGATGTGAATAGACCTTTGGGCAGAGATTTGATTAGGTTTTCCTTTTTGTTCTTGATGTAAAGAGGCCTTTATGAATTGTAGCCCTGAACAATATTTTAATGAGCCGGATACATTTCCGGGTGGAGTGATGCTGGAATCCTGCTACTGCAGCAGGCTAAGCTTTGAATACTAAGGGTTTGAGTCCATTAATGAGGTGTAAGAAGCTGCAGGGCTGTAGGTCTGAGCGCAGGCAGGGTGCAAAGAGGCCACTGTGAAGTTTGCCAGACGAGGGAGAGAAAGCATGCCAGGGTATGGGTTTGTGTGTGTGTGTGTGTGTGTGTGTGTGTGTGTGTGACAGAGTGTGGTTTGATATGTTTTCCGTGCAAGCTTGTCTTGACCTTCTGCTACAGGAGCGCTGCTCCTTTCTGTTCTGAGAGTCCAGCAGTGTGAGCTTATGATACTGCATGGTTCGCTCTCTGGAGTTCGTGATATTGTACAGTGAATGAATTAAACAGAAAGGGCTCGGGCTTGCATTCACACAGTGTAGAGAACATCTCAGGGGAATAGCTGGAGTAGGTAATGTTTTAGTGTCAGTATAGGTGCGGAGTGCTTGATGTCGCTAATGACAATACAATAAATAGAAAAGGAGATAGGCAGAGGTGACACGGTGGCGTAGTGAGTAGCATGTTTGCCTCACAGCAAGAAGGTCGCTGGTTCGAGCCTCGGCTGGGTCAGTTGGCATTTCTGTGTTTGCATGTTCTCCCTGTGGTTGCGTGGGTTTCCTCCGGGTGCTCCGGTTTCCCCCACAAGTCCAAGTCCAATGTGGTATAGATGAATTGTGTAAGCTAAATTGTCCGTAGTGTATGAGTGTGAATGAGTGTGTATGGATGTTTCCCAGAGATGAGTTGCAGCTGGAAGGGCATCCGCCGCATAAAACATATGCTGGATAAGTTGGCGGTTCATTCCGCTGTGGCGACCCCAGATTAATAAAGGGACTAAGCTGAAAAGAAAATGAATGAATGAGATAGGCAGAGGTCTGTTACAATCGCCATTAATTTTACTTCATAACAATTTACAAAGCATCCAAAATGCATATTTTATCTGTTTGTATGTTTGTTGGAAATCATATCTATGACCTTGAGAATTTTTAGTGTAAGTTACGCAGAATATGTCGTATTTCAGATCCAGTTATTTAAATTAAGCTAACATTTATGGTAGCGCTGTGCAATTAAACGCAATCACAAAATATCGCAAAATACTTGTGCGCATGATTTTAATATGTTAACCAATCAGAGCTGACGCAGCACACCGGGCGATTACAGCTAATCTGAGAAAGAAAGATGCGGAGAAAGATGTTTTCCTGTGTTTGTATATGGAAAAACAAATATTGAACACAATAAAAAAAAATTCCTCATGATTTCATAATGTATAACTTTTTATATTTTTGAGCATGACATTTCACCTTTTAGCACAGTAAAGCCCAAAGTGTCTTCTTTCCAATGATACCTAGTTTGTGTTTGTAGCTTAGTGGAGACAGGAACTGTTACTATTTAAAGTTAGGTAGGTGTAAATCCCCAAAAGTGAGTGCTGGCTAACAGGTTAACCAATCAGAGCTCACTTCGCGCACAGTTGAGCGGGAGATCCGAATAGGTGGTTTTGATTTACGCTAGTTAGTTATGTTAGTTCATCTTTATATTTTCATGCTGTCTGTTTATAAGATAATCTATTACAGTTTTGTTTATCAAGCAGTGAGTGCTGCTGTGTACAGTAAGTGTTTAACTAGAGTTGAGGTTAGTTCATCTTCATTTAGTTTATGTCGTCTGTTTTGAAGACAATTTTACTACAGTTTCATTTATTAAACTTAATACTGTGTTATTTCATTGTGTGATGTTTTGTTATACACTTCGTGTGCGCTGAATACATGTAGAATGTATGTATGTATGTATACAGCTTGTTGAAAAAAGCTAAAATAGTTGCTAATAAAATCACAATATTCATTAAAAAAAATTGCAATATGAATATTTTGTCCATATTGCACAGCCCTAATTTATAGATCATCGGACAGAACAAGGTAATATTTACAAAAAATTATGGGTAGTCATAACCTAACGTCGGTTCAAAAATGTAAAAAACACAATTTTATTTCAATTAAGTTTCAAGAGTTCACACTTAGCTGATGGTGGATTATAAAGCTTGTTTGACATGCTGTCCCGGGAGAGACCCCTGAGCTCATAAGATCCTCGAGCCCGGGGCTCCCTCCCGTTTGCAGGACGAGAGGGGAGTTTGAGCACAGGTAGATCTGGAGAACTCCCCTGCTGTAGTAGCAAATGAACAGATAGTAATTGCTCTTAAGAGATGATTACTTACTAGGAGCATGTCTAAGACGTCTGGCCATAGGAGAAATGGTCATGCCCAACTGAGGCTGGTTTCTCTCCAGGATTTTTAATTCTTCACTTTTGTCAATTGGTGAAGTTTGTTCCTCCGTTAACGCCACTGGCTTGCATGGTTCGGGACTTGTAGAGCTGCGCATCGATGGATTACTCTTCAGTGTTTGGACTCTCAGCAGTGAATATTAAACCACACTGAACTGAACTAAACTGAACTTCCACACTGAAAACTGGACTGACGCTGTTTCAGTTTACTATAATCCAAAAAAGAGTGATGTGACATTATGTCTTCCTGGTAGAACTAGCGTTACATTTCTGAGAGCGTAAGTATCCGCAAAAACTGTGTTCTGCTTCCATTGGCGTTGAACCTTTTCCTCAACAACATCCTGAGATACGTTATTTCTACATGTGTGTGCCTGCTTCTCCCACTCCATTGACTTCCATCGGGTGTCTATCAAAAGCAAGATGAAAAGGTGGAAGATCGCTGCTGAGAAGGAAGGGCAGCGTAATGGAGGGACGACCAAATCCTCCAGCTCAAATCTTTTGATCTAGTAGCTTGTTAGCAGTACAGCAGAGAACAGAGAACCTGCCTTCTCCTCAACGGGTCGGTGTCTGTCTGTCTGCTTTTCACACCTCACATATCAGTCTCTCACTCCTCTCCGGGAGTATTCATATAATCTCGCAAGGTCACGCTGTGAAATCCCCACACACAGTGGCTTATTGTGCCCATTTATTTTTGTGCCTATCATCTCTCATACCTCTCCGAAAAGGGCACTTTATACACCTTTAGCACAGAATTCAGCGTTCTGTCATGTCTGTTGAATGCATGATAAAAAAAACACACAGAGCAGATGTCATTTTAATGGCTGACACTACACCCTAATAGGTCAGAGCCAGCAGGTATCCCAGATCCGTCCCCTAAATATGGGAGATAATTGGACGGCACAAACACTAGCCCAAGTCGCCATGGCAACAGAAAGGTTAGGGTTCAGACTGCAATATGCTTTGGGAGTCTGGAGGCTATTTTCGTTCTTCATGAAAACTATTAAACACAATGTTGGAGGCAGTCTCTCATCCCGCTAGCAGGTAATGAAAGGTAACCTGCGGTGCGGGCACAAAGCATCTGAACATACAGTACAGACAGATCCCTCAGCTTCCATAAAGACAGTCTTTATGAGTGTGCGTTTTAGTGTAAAGAGATCAAATGTAAATATCTTGGCCGATTTTGGGGGACGTTTTGATGCAAAAATACCATAAAAACGACCTATCAGTGTTTGTCCATCAGGATCTCCAGTGTGGTAAATGTGGTGGCTTATTAACTGGGATCTAGATTTTCTGGGATCTAGATTTGAAACCAATTCTCACTCCTACGGATCAAAATCTGAAGCATAAAATGTTTCTGAAGTCAAGTATTTTTAGGGTCACTGTTTATTTTGATGGTCCATTTGTTGAGTTTTAGTTACATTGCATCTACATGCCATATAATTCTCATTAGATTATAAGTAAACTGTTAGGTTGGGGTTAGGGGTTGGGGTTAGTGTAAGTTGACATGTACATGCAAAGTATCTTATAGTCAGTTAAATGTCTGTTGAATGTCTACTGATACTCAAATGCACCATCGAAATAAAGTGTTACGATTTTTAGTGTCGCTATTAAGATGCTAAAAGTACCCCTAGGCATTGCTTCGTCTCCTGGAAGTTCTATTGCTCTCAATGAAGAACCTTTAGTGTCAGTACACATACATAGGAACATGACTGCCAGGGAAACTGTACTGTATATTGGTGCATAATTTGTTGTTATGGCATGCTGTATTTGTGGGGTTATGATATAAAATGAATTTTATTTATTCATTAGTTTTCAGGGACTTAAGCCTGGTCTATACTTCGAGTGATTGTCGTGACCCACGGCGCATACAATGCGCGTTGCAGTGCATTTATACTTCTGCATGCTGTTTGTGTTGCTCTGCAAAAGCACTTCCGAAGCGCTAGCTGGCAGTGAGGTTTTCATGTTCCTCTGTATGGAGTTTCTTCGCTGATGTTTTGTTTTTTTCTGAATGCTACTTTAATACACAAGTAGCTCAAACTCGCTCGTTTTAATCATGAGGTAAGCACAAATCAACAGTTTCCATCTGGAGCTCCTTAATCCTGAGTTACAGACCACCTACGATCAGGATGTGTGTGAAAATCAAGACTTAGCGAGGGTTGTTTGCATCCACATGGCCTGTGTTTTCAAGATGTCATTGCTGCAGCCCACTTGATAACGTAGGCGATCGTCAACTACGATTGGGTTTAGGGTTGGGCGGGGGGGGTTGGGCGGGGGGGTAGGCGATCGCCAACTACATAGTGGACCTTGTACCGCCCACTAAGCTAGCACCCATGCTACCATGACAGTTGGGTTTAGGGTAGAGGGAGGTGTAGGCAATCATCCTTGTACTGCCCAATAAGGTAATGCCCATGCTACTGTGACGATTGGGTTTAGGGTTAGGGAGATGCAGGCGATTGTCAACTACATAGTGGACCTTGTACCGCCCACTAAATTAGCACCCATGCTACCATGACAGTTGGGTTTAGGGTAAAGCGAGGTGTAGGCAATCATCTTTGTACTGTCCACTAAGGTAACGCCCATGCTACCATGACAGTTGGGTTAAGGGTAAAGGGATGTTTAGGCAATCGTCCTTGTACTGCCCACTAAGATGGCGCCAATGCTACCATGGAAGTTGGGTTTAGGGTAGAGGGAGGTGTAGGCAATCGTCCTTGTACCGTCCCCTAAGGTAACGGCCATGCTACTGTGATGATTGGGTTTAGGGTTGGGGAGGTGTAGGCGATCGTCAACTACATATTGGACCTTGTACTGCACACTAAGGTAGTACCTATGCTACATGACAGTTGGGCTTAGGGTAGAGGGAGCTGTAGGCAATCGTCCTTGTACTGGCCCCTAAGGTAACGCCCATGCTACTGTGACGATTGGGTTTAGGGTTTGGGAGGTGTAGGCGATCGTCAACTACATAGCGGACCTTGTACCTCCCACTAAAGTAGAGCCTATGCGACCATGACAGTTGGGTTTGTGGTAGAGGGAGGTGTAGCCAGTCATCCTTGTACCACCCACTAAGGTAACGCCCATGCTACTGTGATGATTGGGTTTAGGGTTGAGGGGGTGTAGGCAATCGCCAACTACATAGTGGACCTTGTACCTCCAACTAAGGTAGCGCGAATGCTACCATGACAGTTGGGTTTAGGGTAGAGGGAGGTGTAGGCAATCGTCCTTGTACTGGCCCCTAAGGTAACGCCCATGCTACTGTGACGATTGGGTTTAGGGTTTGGGAGGTGTAGGCGATCGCCAACTACAAAGTGGACCTTGTACCGGCCACTAAGGTAATGCCTATGCTACTGTGACAGTTGGGTTTAGGGTTGGGGAGGTGTAGGCGACGTCAACTGCGTAGCAGACATGGTCAACTACATCATTAAGCTGTAGGCTGCAGCGAGGAATGTGTCTTTGTTTTGGGTGAAACCGTGTCATGATGACGTTCTAGAGAAAATCTAAACCCTTCATTTGCCGGAAATCAGCTAAATTTTGCAGAGTTTGCTTGATTTTGCAATTGAATTCAGCAATCACAAAATCGTGAAATCCTGGAGGGACTGTTTATTACATTCTCAGTATAGTAATGCCCTTTCACTGTAGACAACATCCGTGAAAGTGTTCATTTGGATGGAATGTGCTGCGTATTTCTTCTCATCAACTTTCTATCACACAGTTTGCTAATGAGATGATACTTGTTGTCAATCATTTCACAGTTATTGGTTGTTCTGAAAACCCCTGAATGTTCCCTTGAGTCAAACTGAACTCTCTATGACAGCATATTATAAAATGTTAAAGAAACAGCAATGGTTTTATTGCCGTCACATTGCTCTGTGCGGGTGCTGTAAATTATAACCATCACTGTGACTGGAAAGCACCTGGGATCTCCTGCCTTTTGTGTACTTTTTTTCCTATTGGTCTTTTTGTTTCAGCAATATGAAAAGCATAATGAATGCTGGTCCATAACAGAATGAAACAGATGTCTTTAATGCTAAGCGCCACATTGTGCCCTGACAATTATGGGCTGATGTTTTACAAGCTGAGCTGTTTCCAAAGCCCTCTGCTCTCTTAATCGTATCTTGGCCCGGGGCTAAGATAAATCTCGGTGTACCAAATTTCACAGTAATATCACAACTTCTCTAAGTATTGATCATTTTTCTAAATGTCACTCTTTGCATATGGCTCTCATCTGGGTTTTAATGGGAGACTGATCCTCAGGCCAGGGGGTTTTAAATTAGGGTCCAGAGAAATGTCTGAATAAAAACTATTAAAACTGTAAGGTGATGGTTTACTTGAAGGGGTCATGAATATTAGGATTTTATGCATTCTTATGACGAATGTCATTAAATGTATTGTGCTCAGATTTTAGATTACATTTTTGAGATGACAACTTGACATAAATACATCATAACTTTGGTTTGGTCATGACAACTTTACTAACAAAACATTATATCTAATCATAAATACATCATAAACATGATTGAGAACACAAGACATTGTCTCAGAAAAATAATTCCAGAAATTTAATTTTGCATTATATTGGCATCAAATTCAAAACATATACTCAGGAGAGGTGTGGCTATTGTTTAGGAAACAATAAAATGTTTAGTGCGGTGCAATTTTTTACATTACTTAAGCATTTATAACTTTTTTCATTTTGAGCATTATAAACTCTAGATGATGGATAATAAAGCCCAGAGTGTCTTCTTTCCAAAGATACAAGAACTGTAAATGATGAACTTATTGAACTTATTCAGCAACTGCTAATGTTTTAGTTTGGGAAGGTCAGTTTTGACAAAATGCCTCTGACGGTGAGGGAAAGAAGGACACCGATATAGTCTTCTAGATTTCTGGCAGTACGTGTACGTGTGTAACAGTACGTGTGTAACATTTGTTTTTTAAATAAAAAGTCTTAAAATGTAAACAACTTAGAAAAAAAAACATCCCATAATGTAAATAAGATTTGTCAATAACTCAATTTTGACAAAAATGTCAGATAGAACCTTATAATTCTAAGGTGACGACTTACTAATGCATTATTATTATATAAATTTGTGCTTGTTAACATGCGTTGTGAGTTACAACGAATAACTGTATTTTCACTAAGTAATGTTAACTAGCCTGAATAAATATAATAAATGTTTTGTTTATCGTTTGTTCATGTTTGTAAATACATTAACTAACATACTGTTACAAACAGTATAAAACTAACATACTAATACAAACTTACTGTAAAGTGTTACTGATTATCTTTATTTTATTATTTATGGTCACACTTTATTTTGATGGTCCGTTTGTTGAATTTACAGTAAGTTACATCGCAACTAATTGTCATTAGATTATAAGTAGACTGTTGGGTTGGGGTTAGGGGTTGGAGTTAGTGTAAGTTGACATGTACTTGCAAAGTTTCATATAGTCAGTTAAATGTCTGTTGAATGTCAGTATCAACAGGTATTAAATAGGCAGTCTACTTATAGTAAAATGGACCACATTAATCAACTCAGTGTGTTTACTGTGCATCTATAAGGTTATTTCCAAAACATACAGCACAGTTCTTTCAACATCACAGCCCATATTTTTTAAAAAATGTAAAAAAAAACATTTAAAAGTCATAATCATCTTTATGTAAGTGAAAAATTAATAATATATCATGCAATGCAATCCAGTCTTACCTTAGTAAGTGCAAGAGTGTCATTGCGGAAGCAAATGTGCAGTATGAGCTGCTTTGATTGCAGAACATGAGTTTCATAGACTTCAAGACTTCAAAACATTCTTGGAGGTTTTTTTCGGTCGACTCTTAATTTTAACTACACCATTAATAGATTTGAATTGACATGTTAGAGAGAGAATAGGAAGATGATCAAAAACAACTCTTCTTTGTATTTTACATTAACATGTGGAGTAGTGAGTAGCACGTTCGCCTCACAGCAAGAAGGTCACCGGTTCGAGCCTTGGCTGGGTCAGTTGACATTTCTGACTTTTTTACAGAAATCTTACTTTGTATGCTATCTTAATAAAATTTGATATATAAACTCATGAGACGCGTGGCTTTCAGGTCATATTTTTTTCTAGGACATTACATTAATGTTTTCCTGTGTTTGTATATGGAAAAACAAATATTGAACACAATACAATTTTTTTTCCCTCATAACTATAAATAATGTATAACTTTTTATATTTTGGAGCATGTAACTCCCCCTTTTACCACAGTAAAGCTCAAAGTGTCTTCTTTCCAATGATACCTAGTTTGTGTTTGTAGTTTACTGGAGACAGGAACTGTTACTATTTAAACTCAGATAGGTGTAAATCCCCAAAATTGAGTGCTGGCTTACAGGTTAATAAATCTGTTTTGTTCAAATGCACTAAAATATATGACCTTTATTCACTGAGAAATGGATAAAAAGTATTCATTTCCCAAATGGGGTGTACTCAGTTATGCTGAGCACTGTATTTTTAGAATCATGAACTTGTCCGTCATATGTGATTTTTATATATTGCCATATATCAGATTTGTATGTGAACAGTTTAAACATTTTACATATTAGGATGGCGTCCCTGGCATGATTATTGGTCCCTGTCATCTAAATTAAATGTTCTTAATGAAACCCCTGACTTATGAAGCCTCTATTTGATGCTTGGTACTTGAATCACAAGCAAGTTACTTTTCCACTCATGTTAGGATTGATAGATTTGACAGGTTAGTGTGTGTTAGTATAAAGCAGTGTGTGTGTTTTTAGGCAGTATTTGCACTAAGTTGAAGAACGTACCCTTGATTGCATGCGTAAATGAGAAAAGAAAGGGAATGTTGTCAGTGTGAGCTGATAACACATTGGGATCTTCTTGGTTAATGGAGGTTCTAGGAGGTTATCGGCTTTGGAGGACACACACGCACACACACAAATAAACACACACCTGATTGCCACAGGCTTGGCTGATGATTAGATCTGGGAATGTGTTTACCTTCTGTGAAGAAGTGACATTGTGAAGAAATGCCAGCGGTGGATTCGAGAGACGCGGTTGTGGACCCTTTCTCTATTTTTCTGTCATTACTTTGACATTGTTTTATATAACAAAATAACTACAAAAGAAAGAGGAAAAAATTGGCAGGATTTAACAAGACTGATTTTTTTTTAGATATTTAATTTAAACTTGTACCTTAGAATCGCTCCAGGCACTGCATTAGGATCATTTACAGCCATCATTTAGATTATTAACGTCACCATTTTCAAGTTTGCATGGCTCTAGTTTTAAGGTAGTGGCTGTTTGCTGCTTACAGCCGATAGCATCCTCACCACATACGCTTATTCTGGAATCTGATTCAGTCATTTATATCTGATCAATCTAATGGCAAGATTTGATCCCCTTCTTCTGTTATTTATTCCAGAGTAACTGAGGAAAACTTTAAGTTTGATAACTTTAAATAAATTACATGCTGCATCAAAATGAGCTTGATGTTGGTGGTCTTTTACCTGAATTGCTAAGCATCTTTATATTGCTGTTTGCTAAATAATATTTCAAGAGTCCACCCTTAGCTGATGATTGATACTAAAACTAGTTTGGCATGCTGTCCCGGGAGAGAGCCCTGAGCTCATAAGATCCTCGAGCCCGGGGCTCCCTCTCGTTTGCAGGGCGAGAGGGGAGTTTGAGCTCAGGTAGATGTCGAGAACCCCCCGCCCTCCTGCTGCTTATAAATTGCTATGAGGGTATGCTGCTGGTGGAATTTGGGTATGGTGCTGATTTGTTTAGGTCAATTTACCTATGTCTCATGTTTTGGACTGTGGGAGGAAACCGGAGGACCCGGGGAAAACCCACGCGAGCACGGGGAGAACATGAACTCCGCACAGAAATGACTACTGGCTGGGTAGAGGCACAAACCAGAGGCATTCTTGCTGTGAGGCTACAGTGCTAGCCACTGGGCCGCCGTGCTGCCCTATAGAGGAAAAGGGGGGAGAGGGGGTGGAAGGGGGGATTCTTCGAGACGAAGATGACTAAGGTAAGATGCTTTGGTTATTTATACTAAGATGGGAATCGTCTGTAGTGATTGACAATTGAACAATACATTGTTTACAGCCGATAGCATCCTTACAACTGACACTTATTCTGGAATCTGATTCAGTCATTTATATTGGTTAAACATGAAAGTTAATATGTTTTAAATCAATCTAATGGCAACATTTGGTCTCATTATAATTATCATTTTATTCATAAATAATTAATATATATTTTTAAAACATAATATAAGTATTTAATCAAATATTTTTTTATTTAAAAAGACCTGTAGTGATTGACAATTGACAATACATTGTTCTGCCATCAGATGGGGGTATAGACCAAACCAGATCACCTTCCTCAGTAGGCATTCAAGCATATGCTTTATATAAGATTAATTTTAGATCAAGAACAAGATTAAAAGGGTTAATGTTAGCGAACTGTTAAATATTTGGGAGAGTAATACAGGCAGAACTTGTTAATTGTATTATTTTCAACTGTCCAGAGTCTTCAAATGCTAACGTTAGCATCATGTTTTGCATCAGTCCAACTGGAAACAAAAGTGTTTTAGTCAAGCAGACCTCAATCCAACTCAACCCAAAACCAATCATTTACTCAAGTAGCCTATTTGTGTCTGCTTTTAACAAGAATTTGAGCTGTTCAGTATGCTAAAATGCTCTGTGTATACTGAGAGGAGAACAGTAGTGAACGGGAAAACGGCAGAATTGTTCTGTTTGGAGAATTAACCAATTACTCCTCACAGTAACACTCGCTGCACTGGATCAACCCAGCACTGGTTGGTTCACTGCTCACCAATTAGTTTTTTCTTTTATGCCTGTTGATTTAATACTGCAAATGCATCCGGGTATACAGTCGTCGGTAACGATTTCACAATAGTGCATTTTAAAATAGCAGCTTAAGTAGTGAAGTGTTGCTTTAACTTGAAAACTCTTTACTATTCTTCAAGAATTCACACTTAGCTGATGATTAATATTAAAGTGTATTTGAGAGACTTCTGAGCTCATAAGATCCTCGAGCCCGGGGCTCCCTCCTGTTTGAAGGGCGAGAGGGGAATTTGAGCTCAGGTAGATCTGGAGAACTCCCCTGCTTGCTTATGGCTAACTAAGAGCTCATCTGTGGTGCCAATTAGGTTTAGTCAGTTCACTTAATCCAGAAGATGTAGGGATATGTGTTTTGAATATTGTAATTGCATTGTAATACATTAGAATGTTCGGAGACGATACAAAATGTAAGATAAAATTGAACAAACCTTTCAAATAGCAAAAAGATGTCTGGAACCTTTGGCAAAACATTGTCATAACTCAGTAGGATTAACAATAAAATTATATACACTGTACAAATAATATTTTGTTTCCTCAATTTAAAAGTTTTTATTCAACATTTACAACTTAGTTAATTTTTGTGTGGTTTATTTAGAATTTTACATATTTACAAAAGTTTAAGTAACATTTGTTTTTAAAACCTCATCCAATAATCAGTCATCTGCACATCAGTAACTGTCGGGTTTAGCTCAACCAAATCTAACCTACATCGAATAGTTGGACTGCTGAGCGAATCATTGGTACAACCCTCCCTACTCTCCAAGAACTGTACTTATCTAGAGCGAGAAGAAGGGCTGCCAAAATCACTCTGGACCTCTCACACCCAGCACACTGCCTCTTTGAACTGTTACCTTCAGGTCGACGCTCTGTCACGAAAACAAATTCCTTGTCTGTGTGAACACACCTGGAGATAATGCTCTTTCTGATTCTGAATAAGTTTCCAAAACCTCACTTTTTTTTCTTTACAAGTTTGCTGAACTTATTGGTTTCAGTAATCAATAGTTTTAAACACTGTGCACTTTCAGATTTAAGCCTTAGCTGGACATTTCACTTCACTTAGAGTTGTGTTACACACTGCATGGAAGGTCATTTTCAAAAATCCATAATATAGGCTCTTTAAAGCATGTAACATGCCACCGCAGAACATCAAAGTCCACATGATGCTATAATTGTCATGATGCAAATGAATCACTGCGCATTTGAATGAGGTGGGCATGAAATTTGGCAGCAAGTTGAAAAATGGTGTTGCTGGTTAAATGAGGGCGAGGAATACATCATTTCCAACATTCTTCAAAATATATTATTTTATTTTACTATTTTAACAGATGAAAGAATCCCATAAAGCCTCAGATCAAATCAACGGTGTGTAAATGATGATTTAACTCAGATTTTTGGGCGAACCATCCCTTTAATGTGAAACTACATCCTGTCACATTCAGTCCCCAGCTCCCCAATTAAAACGAATGGGATCTTGATACCTTTTCCTAACTCCCACGTCCGGTGTCCAAGTTCTGTGGCAGTAGTTACAGCTCACACTGGGGTATGTCTGTGCAAGCCGGACCGCATCATGAAGTTTGTCCTTCCATCGTGGGAGGAAGGATGCCAACCAGAGCCAAAGTAATTGAGCCACCCGTGTCTTGCATGACTGAAGCTCGCATCTGATTCGCCCAGACCTCATCCTCCTACTACTGAACTTCAGTGGTGACCTGATGACGAATGCAACCCGAGAGTGCAGTCTGAATCACTCGCAGCACAAGTATGGTGTGCGGAAATCAATGGCTCAAAAAGATCTGGTTTAAAATCTACCTCATTTCCCAGAGATGGGTTGCAGCTGGAAGGGCATCCGCTGCGTAAAACAAAGGCTGGATAAGTTGGCGGTTCATTCCGCTGTGGCGACCCCGGATTAATAAAGGGACTAAGCCGAAAAGAATATGAATGAATGAATATCTACCTCAGAGTCTTTCAAACACATTGTACCCTTTACCACAGGGGTCACCAAACTTGTTCCTGGTGGTCAGGTGTCCTGCAGATTTTAGCTCCAACCCTGATCAAACACACCTGAACAAGCTGATCAAGGTCTTACTAGGTATACTTGAAACATCCAGACAGGTGTGTTGAAGGAAGTTGGAGCTAAACCCTGCAGAGACACCGGGATTGGTGACCCCTGCTTTAAAACTTAAAGGTGCAGTGTGTAAGTTTGACATCTAGTGGTTGAACTCGGTATTGCACTCCTGGATCAATACAAATGCAAGTGCAGGTTGCCAGATTGATGAAGGAGCGAGTGATTTAAACCGTGCTCTTAATAAAAGCAACGAAACCCGATAGAGGAAGTATTCTCCATATTTAAAGGAGTTTTTGTCAAATTAATATATTAGAAACACTTCTATTTTTCACAGCTGAACAACAGAAAACTGACAATGATCGCCTCAGGTACACCTCATGTGCTTTATTCAGTGTTAAATGCTAATAATGTGAGTTTGAATGCCATTTTACATCACAGCAGCAGCAGATGGTTCACCTCAGATCCGGAGAATACAATAAAACTAAACACTAAACACATATCAGTGATTCAGCATCTACATTTAATAATGATAACGAGGGTTAATATGTATTAAATAGATTATAAACCTCACCATTTCGTGAGTGAGTGCATATTCTGTGCTTCTGAATGGCTGTATTTACATTTCTGTATGTTACAACGTACTCAGGTCCACGTTCTCAGAATGAGCCTGGGTTGAAATTGTCCGTAGTGTATGTGTGTGAATGAGTGTGTATGGAGGTTTCCCATTGATGGGTTGCAGCTGGAAGGGCATCCACTGCGTAAAGCGTAATGCATATGCTGGATAAGTTGGCGGTTCATTCCACTGTGGCGACCCCTGATTAATATAGAGACGTTTGAATGATATATAAACATTTATAATTCGAATGGTTGAAAAAAAATATATGCAAGCAGCCATTTTTGTTGTATTTTAAAATATATGTTGCACATAGGGCGCCACGGTGGCATAGTGAGTAGCATGTTCGCATCACAGCAAGAAGGTCGCTGGTTCGAGCCTCGGCTGGGTCAGTTGGCATTTCTGTGTGGAGTTTGCATGTTCTACCCGTGTTTACGTGGGTTTCCTCCGGGTGCTCCGGTTTCCCCCACAAGTCCAAAGACATGCGCTATAGGTGAATTAGGCTAAATTGTCCGTAGTGTATGAGTGTGTATGGATGTTTCCCAGAGATGGGTTGCAGCTGGAAGGGCATCCGCTGTGTAAAACAAATGCTGGATAAGTTAGCGGTTCATTCCGCTGTGGCGACCGCAGATTAATAAAGGCACTAAGCTGAAAAGAAAATGAATGTATGTTGCACATATATAATTTTATACATGTTAAATCCAAATATGAACGTTGTATATGTGTAATCAGCATATATTGCCATATATCAGATTTCTATATAGGACAAAAAAACCTTTCAACTTCCCTGGAGTGATGTTTGGCCAACTCATCAGCTTGAAAGCAATTTCATTTTCATTATGTACTTACTGAGCCAGATAATAATACCCTGAAATCATTCATATTCATATCCCAGGTGGACATCGGGATGCTTAGAAGGGCTATAGGGTGCACTCATTTAAAAGTCATTATAATGCATTCTCTTGTTCCGGCTCCATTAATAATACATCTTGCATCCTTAACCTTTATTTACTTTTGTCTTTCCTCTCTCATACATGGGATATTTCTAATTAAGACCACACTGAAGTGCCGTGGCCATTGATCGGCTGTGTCCACAGTTTTCTCACAGCGCCGGCAGGATCCCGAATTTAAAGCCGTGCTCCCGCCGAGAAAGGGCAGGTAATTTTATCATCGTCTCCAACCCGGGCAGTAAGGGTTTCCGACAGTTCTGACTAATCAGAACACGCCATCTCAGACTCAATCATCTCTGTCAGGGGCTGTAATTAGTGTAGCTCGGTCTTAATTAAAACTTCAGCTCATAATTAGGAGTCATTGTTTACCTTGCAGGGGCCGCATTGATATGTGTGTCATTGCCCGCCTTTTGTGTGGCTTTTCCTCATCTGCTGTGGCTCCGGGCTCCTCTCATCACTTTCCTTCCTCCTCTTTTATTTATATTTGGCTTGTCAAAGGAGGGGAGCGCTTGAGGGGAACCTCCAGCTCCACCAATTACTCTGTGTTTGCTGATTTTCTAAGACGAGTCAATAACGCACTGCCACAATACCGGGGACCTTCCTGGGGGGTAGGTGCCGAGAGAAATGAGGGGGTCATTACTTCAGATATGGATCACACCAGCCGCTCGCAAGCAAAAAGCTAAAAAGTTATTTCGCTTTATACAATCCCCATTTCGGAGTTTGTTCGGGGTACTCTTGAGGAAAGCGCTGGCCTTTACTTTTATTGCCACAGTAACCTTTTAAGTCAATAGGCAGGGTGTTAAAAAAAATCTGGGTCTTTTTCTTCGGTTGACAAAAGGGATTTCTAGTGCACTTAATGCATAATCCTCACTATTAAGCAAGTGTTTCGTTATTTTGCCTTCATTTGATTGGGTAAGTGGTTAAGTAAATAGATTCTGGTGACACTTTTAAGTTTGGGTCATGATTCATAGTATTATTTACTACTGACTTACTTCTAGGGTTGAGCGATGAAATCGGTATTGATATTTATTGACTGAACGTCATTGTCAATATCGATCAGCTCAGGTACACCTCATGTGCTTTATTCAGTGTTAAATACTAACAATGCGAGTTTGAATGTCATTTTACATGACATTTATCGTCATATACTGAAAGCAGCAGCAGATAGATCACCTCAGATCTGGAGAATACAATAAAATAAACACTAAACACATATTAGGGATTCAGCATCTACATTTAATAATGTTAAAGAGCGTTAATATGTATTAAATAGATTATAAACCTTACCATTTCGTGAGTGAGTGCATATTCTGTGCTTCTGTAGGGCTGTATTTACATTTCCGTTGTGTTTCGTCTGATGCAAACAGCCAAATTGATCATCACTGGGCATCTCGTCATGAAGCGTGTTGTTTGGACACGGGGTTACAATGTAACATCATTTGCTAATAATAACCTCCATGTGGAACTGAATGTGCATCTCATTTCGGAGTCTGCTACTGTCCACCAGAGGTCGCATTTCGGTCACGGACGCATGCTTTCAGAGCCTTTCTGACTGAATGAATGAATGAATGAATGAATGAATGAATGAAATACGTTTTACTTGTACACTTTTTAGTTTGGGTCATGATTCATAGTATTATTTACTACTGGCTTACCTCTGGGGCTGAGCGATGAAATCGGTATTGATATTTATTGACCGAATGCCATTGTCAATACTCAATGATCGCCTCAGGTACACCTCATGTGCTTTATTCAGTGCTAAATGCTAACAATGTGAGTCTGAATGCCATTTTACATGACATTTATCACCATATACTGAAAGCAGCAGCAGATAGTTCACCTCAGATCTGGAGAATACATTAAAACTAAATCAGTGATTCAGCATGTACATTTAATAATGTTAAAGAGGGTTAATATGTATTAAATAGATTATAAACCTTACTATTGCATTGGAGTGCAGTGAGTGCACTATTCTTTGCTCCTGAATGGCTGTGTTTACATTTCTGTTGTGTTTCTTCTGATGCAAACAGCTAAGTTAACATAAAAACATACAGACACACTGACCATCTCATCCATCAACACATGAAAACAGTACAAACAATTACCAAACATACACAATAGAAAGAAGCAGGCTACTACCTCAGAGTTGACCATCAGATGACCAGCATATGATTTTTTAAAAAACTCTTAATGTTGGCATTGTTTTCAGGTGTTGTGGGATCTCGTTCCAGACTTTGGTGAACACATAAAAGAAAGATCTCCGTCCGTAACAGTTTATAAAAGCCGGTAACAGCAAACATCCATTTGTTGCAGATCTGGTGGAACGATCAGTCCTTGTGTTAAGTTTGCTGAGGTAACACTATTTAAAATTTGATAGTGCAGTTTGATCCCTGTGTTCATAATGTAATTTTGAAATGATAAAGCATAAGAGAGTGACAGAGCAAAGCAGTGATGTGTCCATCCAGAAAGTCTGTTGTGGATCTTA
This sequence comes from Danio albolineatus, assembly GCA_903798035.1. Taxonomy (NCBI): domain Eukaryota; kingdom Metazoa; phylum Chordata; class Actinopteri; order Cypriniformes; family Danionidae; genus Danio; species Danio albolineatus. The sequence continues at coordinate 1,510,908 of CAIGQQ010038338.1, forward strand.
TAGGCCCTATTGTGTAGTCTAGCTATTGGCTCAAAGATATCATTTGTTGTAAGAGACCAAACAGGCAAACAGTAAGACAAGGTAGACAAGATTATGGCATGAAGAGAAGTTTCAGGAACAGAAAAAGACAAATTTGTCCTTAGTTTGCCATAAACAAACAGCTTTTGTTTCAGTTTTTATAAACATTTTAAACATGGTCACAGTAAGTAAGGTGAGAGTCCAGACTGATTCCCAAAAATTGATATGTGGATAAAATGGAAATTTTTGAATCAAGAAAATGATGGGATAGGATAAGGATAATTTTCGCCTAGGTGAATAAAAGTACATACATTCTGTTTTCCTAACGTTAATGGTCAAATGATTGTCTTGCAGCCATTGATGTAAATGCTCAAGATCTGTATTTAATTTATTGTTAATTGTGTCTGTACTTGATCCAGACACAAAAAGTACAGTGTCATCAGCATATAATAAAGAATCTGAATATTTAATTACCTGAGGGAGGTCATTGATATACATCAGGAAAAGTAAAAGTCCCAAAATACTTCCCTGTGGAACCCCCATAGAACAACCTAATACCAATTTTAACAACCTATTATGAAACATGATATCGTGATATATATATATATATATATATATATATATATATATTTTTTTTTTTTTGCAATATCGCCTAGCCTTACTTACTACCTTAAAAGATTAACTTTTCATTGGTAGTCATAAAGTATGATCTTATACTGCATCCCTAATCCTACCCAACACCTAAACCCAAATTCTACCTTACTGGCTATTAATAAACTGCTCATTAGTAGTTTATTAAGCTAGTTATTTCTGTTTTAATTGAGGTATAAAGATTTTAATGTGGGACGGCATGGTGGCTCAGTGGTTAGCACTGTTGGTTCACAGCAAGAAGGTCGCTGGTTTGAGCCCTGGCTGGCATTTCTGTATGGAGTTTGCATGTTCTCCTTGTGTTGGCGTGGGTTTTCCCCACAGTCCAAACACATGTGGTACATGTGAATTGGGTAAGCTAAATTGGCTGTAGTGTATGAGTGTGTGTGTGAATGTGACAGTGTATGGGTGTTTCCCAGTACTGTGTTGCGAGATAAATCACCTTTCTACTGCGTAATGTTTTACTGAGAACCACACAAGATTCTTATCTAACAAATGGAGAAGTCCAAAACTGAGGAAGGCCATCCTACAACACACTTAACTACACTGTGAGAAGTGCAAGTCATGTGTACGAGTCCTAAATTAAACGATTAAATTATTCATCATGTTAGAGAGGCCGTGTTTAAACTGGAGGAATAATGATTGCGTTTGGAGTCAGAAGTCTTCCTACACGAGATTAGAATGGAAGAGATCAAAGGCTTACTGTAATAATGTGCTGGAGAGCTTTCAGAAGCGCATTATTGAATGAGCCACACATCAGATCCATGCAGGAGGTTCAAACAAGAGTGGTTCTGCTCATCAGCATGCCTTCCTCACAGTTCCTCAAGTGTCCTCTGAAGAGATTGCGAGACAAGAATGCAGAAAGCCGGGATCCATTGTAATCAAGCAGACATTGAGGACAAAAATATAACTTCGACTAGCTTTATTTACAGTTTCGGGATTGTTGCTCTTCAAGCTCGACATGAATGGACACATCAAGGATCTATAATGAACATTCAGTCTCACCCGCCACTGATTGGCACATTTTGTATATTCATTCATTCATTCATTCATTTTCTTTTCAGCTTAGTCCCTTTATTAATCCGGGGTCGCCACAGCGGAATGAACCGCCAACTTATCCAGCATTTGTTTTTACGCAGCGGATGCCCTTCCAGCCACAACCCATCTCTGGGAAACATCCATACATTCTCATTCACACTCATACACTATGGACAATTTAGCTTACCCAATTCACCTGTACCGCATGTCTTTGGACTGTGGGGGAAACCGGAGCACCCGGAGGAAACCCACGCAACCACGGGGAGAACATGCAAACTCCACACAGAAATGCCAACTGGTCCAGCCGGGTATCGAACCAGCGACCTTCTTGCTGTGAGGCGAACGTGCTACTCACTGCGCCACCGTGGCGCCCATTTCGTATATACATTACATTTATTCATTCGTTCATTTTCTTTTCGGCTTAGTCCCTTTATTAATCTGGGGTCGCCACAGCGGAATGAACCGCCAACTTATCCAGCATATGTTTTACGCCGCGGATGCCCTTCCGGCTGCAACCCATCACTGGGAAACATCCATACACACTCATTCACACACATACAAGACAATTTAGCTAACCCAGTTCCCCTATAGCGCATGTCTTTGGACTTGTTGGGGAAACCAGAGCACCCGGAGGAAACCCATGCCAACACGGGGAGAACATGCAAACTCCACACAGAAATGCCAACTGACCCAGCCGAGACTCAAACCAGTGACGTTCTTGCTGTGAGGTGATTGTGCAACTCATTGCGCCAACGTGATGCCTCACATTTCATTTACATTACATTTAATTAAGTAATTTGGAACAATCCACTTATTAATTACATACAGCTGAAGTCAGGATTAATAGCCCTCCTGAATTATTAGCCCCCCTATATTTTTTTCCCCAATTTCTGTTTAATGGAAAGATTTTTTTTTAACACATGACATTTAAAGGCTTAATAAGGTTAAGTTCGGGTGATTGGGCAAGCCATTCTATGACAGTGGTTTGTTCTGCAGACAATCCAAAACAAATATTGCTTAAGGGGGCTAATAATATTGACCTTAATATGAATTAAAACAATTAAAATCTGCTTTTATTCTAGCCGAAATAAAACAAGTAAGACTTTCTCCAGAAGAAAAAATTTTATAGGAAATACTGTGAAAAATTCTTGAATCTGTTCAACATTTTTTGGGAAATATTTGAAAAGGAAAAAGAAAAATCACAGGGCGAATAATTTTGAGTTCAGCTGTACATGTTTTATATTGCACTTCTGTAAATATAGGTTTACAGTCTGTGTAAAGTGAGTTTTAACCCAGGGTGATAACGCTAACACGCTGTAAAAAAAATGCAGGGATCCACCCAATTCATTCATGTAGTTCCAACGCAAATCAATTGAGTTAACTTAAATTGTCCCAATGGAATCTCAAGAGTTGTGTTGTTTCAGCTCATTGTAATTAAGTAGCTTGAACAAGTAAAAAAATGTATATTTTTGAATGCAGGAAAAAAATCTCCTATTCAAAAATCAAAATAGTCTGAACACAAGAGGATAAAACAGGCAGAACAAATTGGGGAAATATATTATATGATGATTATTACTATTGTATTATCAATATTTCTCTTAATATATCATCATAAAAAAAAATATATCATAATATGCAGCGGGGGAAATGAGTATTAAACCATTTTTCTCAGAAAACATATTTCTAAAGGTGATGTTGACTTGAAATTTTCACCGGATATTGTTAACTATGGAGCTAATAATAATTCAAAACAATCTGAATTTAAATTTTGTCAATTTGTATAATTGACAACCGTAGTTTAACAAATCAGAATTTTTATACTGTATGTTGTTAAAAATAGTTTTCATTCATTCTTGTTGGCTTAATTCCTTTATTAATCCGGGGTCGCCACAGCGGAATGAACGGCCAACTTATCCAGCATTTGTTTTACACGGCGGATGCCCTTCCAGCTGCAACACATCTCTGGGAAACTAAAAATTGTTTTAAATTTCTTAATTTAATTTTGAATTTCATAACTTGAATATTGAACATCTGAAATTTGAGACATCTGAGTTTGTCGAGGCTGAATTGTATTTAGACGTATTTTCAAACTTCAGGGGTTTTTTTTTGTGTTCTGAATTCATAGGCTGCAGTTGAGTTTGTAAAAATACAGTTTCAAATCTTCAAGATGAAGAAATTCAGAACATCAAATTCAATATTCTCCAATTCAAAACCAGAAATTCAGATCGTGAAATTCAGAGCCAGCAGAAAGTAGATCAGGGGTCATCTACAGGGAAGAGTAGACGATCAAATGAAATGACTCAGATTAAAAATATTGAACATGTGAAGAAAGGGAGGTATAGTTCGTCAGTGAAAGCCCAGACAGCAGCTGAAATCTCTCAGTAGTTCTTCAGCAAGCCTCTGCCCTTCCTCAGTGTAAACAAATATCAGCTGCTTCAGTCCAACATCTACATTAGCAGGAGGATGAAGGACATTTCAGCAAGATGATGATCTAAAACACAGCCAAGGAGACTATTGAATGCTTTTAGAGAAAGAAAATCAAGCTGTAGAATGGCCCAGCCAGTCACCTGACCTGAACCCAATAGAGAATACAGAATAAAGCTCAGATTTAATAGACGAGACCCACAGAAGCATCAAGATCTCGAATGCTTTCAGAGAAAGAAAATCAAGCTGTGGAATGGCCCAGCCAGTCACCTGAACTGAATCCAATAGAGAATACAGAATAAAGCTCAGATTTAATAGACGACTCTGTTTAAATAGACACACGCTGTTGAAGTCTGTGAGAAACTCACACCTGAGGAATGCATGTGGCTTCATTCTCCATATGAGAAGCGTCTTTAAGCTGACAGTAAATTAAATTAAATTTAGTATGGTTTTAAAAACATTTTAATGAAACCTGTAGAAACCCTGAATGTAGCTTGTGTGGATCATTTACTTCGAGCAAAGAAACTCTGCAAACACTGTTGTCAGTAGCTACATAAATGTCACAATATTCAGCATCACATTACATATTCAGAAACACTCCATGCCATCTTATAATCATCCAACCAGTGAGTTACATCATTTCTTGTACTGACCAACACTGATTTTATTTATTTTGTTTTTGTTTTTCCTGGCGTTTGATGCCAGATGAGTGTTAATTTTAGCTCCTGGACACGTCAAAGGGAATCGCTTCAGCTGTAAAGTGCACATGAAACAAAACACAACTTCTACCACATCAGTGCAACTTGAAAACATCAGCGGTCAGCACTTCTAACACTAATATTCAGCACATTCAGAGCGACTAACTGTCCAAAAATAACAGCGATTATTTCAATATTGTACGAAGGCTTAAGTGCATGCGTGGTTTGCAATGTCCATGAATTTATCATAAGGCGTGGTATTTATAAAATGCTGGGACGGTATTTTTTTGGATAGCTAGTGCCTGAGGCCTGTGTCATTAGTTCAGAGAAGTCCATCACGGTGTAAGTGAAGAGTAATGGGTGGAAAAGAAAACTTTCATCAAGGAGAGAGCTCAACACATCTACGGACACCGACATACACAGTGTAAATCCCAACAAGGTAAGGTAGCTCAAACCATTTGAGGAAACCAATTGCAACAAACCCTTTAAGTTCAAAAACTAATCCTAATGAGTACACAGCAAATTCATTAGTGTTAAATTTTGAGTGTTGTGGTAATTCAGATTAAAGTGTTGAAATTCTAGAGTTAGATAAAGATAAATTAACACTCTCAGTGTTAGAAGTTGATTTGCCTCCTTGTCATCCAGAGTTACATGTATCTAACGCTAATACAGTGTTGACTACTACATCCAGGAGTTTATGCAGCGATATCCCTGGAGGATTTTTCCAGACCTCATTTTATTCTGCCAGGAGGAGCAATGAGAAGAAGCAACAGGTGAGTAAGGGTGCTTTCACACTAGCACTTTTGGTCCGCACCTGGGTTCGTTTGACGTCATAGTACGGTATGTTTAGCTAGTGTGAACACGTCTTCTGAACTCAGGTGCACACCCGTGAACCGTACCCGAGTCCGCCTGAAAGAGGTGGTCTGGGGTACGGTTCATGTGAACTCTGGTACGGTTCACTTGTTGTATGAATGCAATCGTACCAAAAGCCGGAAGTGAACCGCCAACTGTACAGCAAACTATAGTTTTTATAACGTTCATTCGTGTGTGTGTGTGTGTGTGTGTGCCTTGAGTATCACGTACTGTACCTTGCTGACAACAGGGACTGAGCCAGGGTAAACACAGTGATAATGTCTGCTTGTCTCCTCCAAAAACAGCTTGGACATCGCGTGATGTTCTGAACGTGTATAATATGTTTGCGGCAGATAGACGCGAGCCGCTTTCTGTATGTTCTAAACCAAAAGGTTCAGTAAAAGCGAAACGACCGTGATGTGCGGACGTCTTTCCATTCTGGCGCTTTGCTTTCGTGTCCATCGCCTGGCAACAGACGTACACAAAACATCGGCTTGATGACGCAAACGTATCGCAAACAGTGTGAACACAAACCAACCAAGAAGGTTGCAAGGGGGGACAATCGAACTTGGGTATGGTCCAGGCAATTGAACCAAGTATGAAAGCACCCTAAAAGTGCTTAAAATGTTTGTATATAGACATTTGACATCTAAATCGTTATACAGTATATATTTAAAACGTTAGTTTTAAACATCTCACAAAAAAGCAAAATTTTTCATCCGTGTTTTGTTCTGTACTAGCTGTGTTACATTAAAACTTAAGAGAATAAAGCTGTCTTTAACTGCTCCTTTTGGTTAAAATACAAGAAAATATGGTTTGTGACTGTTTTGAATTGTTCTCCTTAAACATTAACGGAATAGTTAATTAATAAAGTGTTGCCGATATTAAACAAGATATATTTTTATTTTCAGATGGTGTTGAAAATTTGACCTAAGAGTGTAAACACACAACACTGACTGGTGTTCATATGATCCTTTGTGGTGTTAATATTTTACACTGTAAGAGTTTGCTAAGTAGCACTCTCTGAGTGTTGATGATGTTAACTCTTTTAACAGTGTTATTTTAACACTTCTATAATGGTTCCCAAATAAACTCTGAGGGAGAGTTAATTTTAACTCTAAGGTAGTTAAATCTACTATCTAAAATTTGCAGTGTATGCTGCCTTCTTTTCCTGAGGTGTCCATGCATATTTCAACAAAACCACAGTCTGCACACTTTACAAAGTCCTGGCTGAGGAAGAAGATGATACAGGTACTTGACTGGCCTGCCTGCAGTCCCGACCTGTCTCCAAAGGAGAATGTGTGGCGCATTTCGAAACACAAAATGCGACAACAAAGACCCTGTACTGTTGCTCACCTTAAGATTAGTTTGCAGACAGAATAGGACAAAATTACACCTGAAACACTTCATCACTTGGTGTCTTCAGTTCCTAATGCCTCGTTTCCACTGAGTTGTATGGTACGGTACGGTACACTTTTATGGCCGTTTCCACTGTCAAAAGTTACCAAATGCCCCCCTCACTTTTAGAGACAGACCATTTAGAAACAGCTGATTAATAACTATATGAACTTAAACTTTTGGTTCTCATTCAGGTGCCCCAAAGAAAAACCCCTTAGAAATCCAGAGGAACACATTAAACAATGTTTGTTGTGTTGTCTGCAATGCAATACAAGTCAAAGTAAATTTAAAAATCTCTTCATTCTTTTGTTATTATGTGGTAAATTGCAAGAGCTATCTCTAATTCACAAAACTGAATCTGGCTCTTTCACAAATTCTTGTAAAATATGTCTGGAAAGGCGCAACTGCTAATTTTGAAACCAACTATTGTAATTAGCGAAATGATGTGTTCGTAAGTCGTTACTCGATTTATGCCTGCGGTTCATCCCAGGGATAAATTAAATTTGATGGTCAAGTAAAACAATTACGCTAACAATTATCAACGCATGCAGACAGATTAAATAATAATTACATAAAAGAAACTCCAAAGCGTTCACTTAAGACAGCCACCTGTTGGGGAACAATGAAGCTGTTTTCCTTTTAATAGCGGCGGATCCCCGGCTTGCGTGATGCCTTTAGCTGGGTAATTTATGGCTTATGCAGGGCAAACAGCGGCGCGGAGCTGCTGATCATTATTCATCTCAGCACAAGTTCTCAAACGCGTCCCGACAGACTGCAGATACAGACACAGGCCAGTTGCTTTTGCTGAGCTTTCAACTTAACAGCAGCAAAGCACAGAGATTAATCCTGCGAAAACAAAGATTTTTGGAAATTAAATGACAAGATGCAATTTTCCACCCCGCTGGCCTGCTGCACAGCTGATGGGCTGCGTGTGTGTGTGTGCAAACGCGCATGTGGGACTTTACAGCAGAGGGTGAGATATGCGTTTATAACAACACACCACTCCGGCGTAATCTTTAATGCAAGCCCGGACTGTCATTCTGTACACTCTAAACCCAACAGTCAACTTTAGCAAATAGGTGTTGTTAACTCAAAATGTACAGAAAGTTACTTCTACTCAGTTTTGAACTCACACAGCAAAAAAATCAATGTACATTTAACTCAACTTGAGTTTAACTTAACACTCCTTGGGTGTACATATGACTCCCTCCATTTTGGAGTTAAAATAACACTTTCGAAAGTGTGAAATTTGTACATTACTCAAAGAGTTCATTTTTAACACTGTAAAAGTTTATTCTTACTTCAAACTGGAGTGTGTGTTACCCTTCAAAGTGTTAATATATTACCTTTTTTTCTATATTATCAATTGGTGTGTGTGACAAAACATTGATCAAATATGCTAAAAATAGTTTTAATTTATTAAATGTTTATTAATCTTTTCAGAAATAATTTCAATACATTCAACTCTTGACATTTTAAAATGCAACAAGACATGTTTCAAGTTTAAGTAAAACAAACTGGTTTGATCACTGTTTGTCCGAAAGAACACTATTCACTCGTGGAAAACACACTGCATGTTGGTTTAAAATTTTAACACTGAAAAAAACCTCTTAAATATACACTCGTTCACACTTGTGGATTAAAATGTACTCTGGTTTTAACACTGAACAACACCAAATAAAATCACACTGTATAGTTAACACTGAAATTTTTGCTGTGCAGTGTTGAAGGTAATGAGATCTTTAAATACCTCATTATGTTAAATTAAATGGAGTAAGTTCACAGTACTCATATAGATTCGTTTATTAACTCAATCGGTTCCCTCAAACGGTTTGAGTTGCCCTAACTTATTAGGTTTTACAGTACTCTCACAGCAAATTGTGAGGTGTTGAATTTGTGGTGTAAGCCCCTGTAGTGTTTTAGTGTTAAAATATAAGAGTACATGATGTGGGTTAAATTGTGATGTTTAACAGGTGTTGCCTTTTCATACTCCTCATCGGATTTGAGAGATCATTCTTGTGTTCAGTAAAATAACTGACATAATTGTATTTGACAGTCAGTACACAGCAAATAAATCAGTGTACATTTAACTCAATTTGAGTTTAACTTAACACTCCTTGGGTGTACATATGACTCCCGCCATTTTGGAGTTAAAATAACACTATTTAAAGTGTGAGATTTGTTTATTACGCACAGAGTTCATTTTTAACACAGTAAGAGTTTATTCTTACATCAAACTGGAGTGTGTGTTACCCTTCAAAGTGTTCATATATGACCCTTTTTCCTATTATCAATTGACATATAACAGTGATCAAAAATGTTGAAAATAGTTTTCATTTATTAAATGTTCATTAATCTTTTCAGAAATAATTTCAATACATTCAACTCTTTGTGTTTTAAAATGCAACAAGACATGTTTCAGGTTTAAGTAAAACATACTTGTTCGATCACTGTTTGTCCGAAAGAACCGGTTTGAGTAAAAAAAAAAACTGGACCTCACATCACTAGTGGAAAATACACTGTATATTGGGTTAAAAGTTTAACACTGAAAAAAAAACCTCTTAAGTATACTGTCTTTCATACACGTGGATTAAAATGTACTCTAGTTTTAACACTGAACAACACCAAAAAAATCACACTGTATATTTAACACTGGAATTTTTGCTGTGTATGTTTTGCTGACTAGTGAACTTAAAACAGCAGCCAGTGTACATTTTACACCACAGGTGTTGAATTTACACTTTTCTGGTGTCTTTAAGAGTGCCAACAGCCAAGTGTCCAGGTTACACTTTCAAAAATGTTGAATATATACACCTCTGCAGTGTAAAATATATACAGTTTTGAAAGTGTAACCTGGACACTTGGCTGGTGGGACTCATAGACACGAGAAAAGTGTTAAATTCAACACCTGTGGTCAGGGGCGCCGCTAAGGGGGGGAAAGGTAGGACGATTCTAAGGGCTCATGCACTCTAGGGGCCCACAGAGATCTGCTTTATAATTAATAACAGTACTATAATGTAATAGAAATTATGAATGTCTCTAAATTACAAGTAAAACAATTTATTAGAAATAAAAAATAGAAATACGACATATCTGCCCCTCGTGTCTGTCACTGTCAAATTGCACCCCCCCCCCC
>CAIGQQ010038338.1:1532072-1546373 GCA_903798035.1 Danio albolineatus
TTGTTTGTGTTGTGAGAATTTGTAACAGGTGTGCTGTCAAATTGATGAAAATCGTATCTTAATTTGCGGGTGTTTTCTGTTATTGCATGTGCTTTCTTAAATTGCAGCGCGTTAACCTTTCTCGGCCACCGTAGGATTTGCCCAAAAGCATGGCTTTTATTGTGGGAAAAGGATGCTGGATTAATAATTATGTTATCTTATGTGGGCGGTATGATGGCTCAGAGGTTATCGCCGTTGCCTCACAGCAGGAAAGTCGCTGATTCGAGTTCAGGCTGGACTAGCTGGCGTTTCTGTGTAGAGTTTGGTGTTGGTGTGGGTTTCCCCCCAGTCCAAACACATGCGCTATTGCTGAGTTGGATAAACTAAACTGGCCTTAGTGTAGGAGTGAGTGTGTATGGGTGTTTCCCAGTACTGGGTTGCAGCTGGAAGGTCAAATGCTGGAAGAGTTGGTGGTTTGTTCCGCTGTGAATGAGGGAATGAATGATTTGTGAGGGGTGTATTCATATATGCTGAGCACTGTATAATCATATAGAAGTGGTTTCAGATAAACACATGCATGAAACAAGCACAATAAGACATTCATTGTGAGCCATCTGTTCAGCCAGTGAGAGGTAAATGGTGAAAATATGGCGAGATACGCTAGACTGAAATCTACTGCAAGTGCAACAGAATGGAGCACGTGCAGGAATATAAGCATATGCATGAGATGGACTGTGGAAAGTGCCTCACTCCTACTGCTGGCAATAAATATTCACATTTTGATACACAACTCTGTGTGGCGTGACCAACCGGCACCGATGTTTATTGAAATATCTCAGGTCTGCCACAAGAGATGTGGATAAAGGCTGCACTGATGGTTCAGACAACTTATTTGGACCGAATTTAAGTTGAACATTACCACATTTAAATAGATTGTTTAAAATTAGCCCACAGAAATAGTTTGCAACCACTTACCTTAAAGAAATTGAGTAAATCTGATGAATTGTTCTTTCTTTTCTTTTAAAATCCTTCTTTTTACTTATAAAGCATTGCATAATTCTGCCCCGGTCTATGTCAGTGAGATTATTAGGCCATATACAGGCTGAAGACCGTTAAGATCCCATTATTTTTAGCAGCAAATATAGCAATTATCAAAAACTTATGAGTGTATAATTGTGTAAAAGGCCATCGATACAGCGGTTTATATGTGTCCGATTGAACCTCGGCTGTTAATTTGACATTGCTCTGCAGCACAGAGTCAGAAATAATCCCTTAAAGGAGCTGTATTTTGTCAGCGCCCATTTTGTCTCCTCTGTCAGGTGAAATCATCAACACATTTCTGCCTGCAGTTCTAGAAGGCGCAGATAAGAATAATAATGAGGAGCCAACAGAAAGCGCTCGCTGGTTTTCTGTCAAACCCAGCAGCAGGCCGAACAGGAGAGCGGGTTACACTGACAGCACAGGCTGGAGGAACTTTTGCTTTTTTACACAGATCTGCTCTGACTCTATGAGACTGTATGTTTTGCTGATCCGTAGTGGCTCGTGTGTTTTCTGCATTATGATCTGTGGAGAGAAAGACACTTATACCAGTCTGAAAGTGTGTTTTCGAAACAATGAAATGGTCTATATTCTCGAGAGGGAGAAGAAGAAGAACAGGAGAGCTACATAATACTATACTATACTATTAAAAGTGTAAAGTAAATATTATTATTACAGGTTAATAAAGGGAAAAAGCTGAAAAGAATATTAATGAATGATTAATAATAACTAATAATAACTAATAATGACTAAAAACTAATAATAATTTAAGCTGCAAGCAGCAATGAAAGGGACCTTTCACTTGGGCTCACCGCCGCCCGATGGCCTCGGGGTGATAGAGAACAGCGGACAACAATCATTTAAGCTGATATATAAAATAAAAACCCTGAGAAAAATCACAGATTTATGCAAATTTCCTTCTGTCAGCAGGTGGCGCTGTGACTGTGACTCAATTTTGGCATGTAGATGTCTTCAGGAGAGGAATCTCATCGAACCTGTGAATTTTCAGGCAGATCAGTTATAAGTACTTCCTCTTCATTGGCGATACACTGAAATTTGTCAGTCTGCCACAGACACCCCCTTCGGCGAAAACTCTAGATCTTCACAATTTAGCATCACAACGACCTTTGGATTATACTGACAAAACGAGGATTCGATCTGATAAAATTTGTAGGAGGAGTTTGTTACAGTGTAAAACGTGACGTTTCCTGTTGCCAGCAGGTGGTGCTATAACTATAACTTAATATTGGCATGTAAACATGTAACATGTCTGGACTGTTATCAAACGTGTGTACTTTAAAGCTGATCGGACAATGCATGCCTGAGTTATAACAACTTCTTGTTTTTATGGCGAAGCATCAAAGTTTGTGAGGCCTCCACGGACACGCCCATCGACAAAAACTCTAGATCTTCACAATTTAACATCGCCAAGGCCTTTAGATGACAATACTCAATTTTGGTGTTGATCAGATAAAATCCCTAGGAGAAGTTCATTAAAATACAACACCTGAAAATGGCAAAACTCCACCCCATCAAAAGTGTATAGATGGCGCTGTCGAGTCATTTTGCCACACCCACTTCCAAAACCCAAAACAAATTTTCGCCACTTCTGGGACGTGTGTAAAGTTTAGAGAGTTTTGGGCATGTTTAGAGCCTCAAAATAGCTACTCATTCTAGAGAAGAAGAAGAAAATCCTGTCAAGATTCTAGCAACGGCTTAGCAACCACCTAGCAACCACTCATAACACCAAGCAATCACATAACAACACCTTAGCAACCGCCTAGCCATACATAAGCAACAACTCAGAACACCCAAGCAACCACTCAGAAAACCATAGCTCAGAACACCGTCAACATCCTAGCAATACCTTAGCAACCACCTAGCAAGCACTCATAACACCCTAGCAACCACTTATAACACCCTAGCAACCACCTAGAAATCACTCAGAACACCTAAAAAACTGCCTAACCATACATAAGCAACCACTCAGAACACCCTAGCAACCACTCAGAACACCTTTGCAACCACCTAGGAACACCATAGCAACTGTCAGGCAACCAATCAGAACACCCTAGCAACCACCTAGCAACAACTCGGAACACCCTGTCAACAACCTAGCAATAACATAGCAATGCCCAACAACCGCCTCACACTCGGAACACATAAAAAGCTGCCTAATCATACATAAGCAACCACTCAAGACACCTTAGCAACCACCTAGCAACAACTCAGAACACCCTAGCAACCATATAACAATGCCTAACAACCACCTAGCAACCACTCAGAACACCTAAAAAACTGCCTAACCATACCAAAGTCATACCTTGCTTACCTAGCAATGCCTTAGCAACCACCTAGCAAGCACTCATAACACCCCAGCAACCACTGATAACACCCTAGCAACCACCTAGAAACCACTCAGAACACCTAAAAAACTGCCTAACCATACATAAGCAACCAATCAGAACACCCTAGCAACCACCTAGCAACAACTCAGAACACACTGTCAACAACCTAGCAACCACTCAGAACACCCTAGGAACCACATAGCAACACTTTAGCAACCAGCAACCGCCTAGCAACACCTTTGCAATCACCTACCAACCACTCAGATCACCTTAGCAACCACCTAGCAACCAATCAGAACACCCAAGCACCCTAGTAGTTAGAAATGTATAACTACTAATGAACAGGTAATCTCTTATAATAGGCAGGTAATAAGCCAGTGACCTAAACTAACGCGTTACCAATAATCCTGTTAGTATACACCATAGTGCGACAGGATATCCCATAATGCTCTTCTCTGTCGAGTCGTTCTGCGATGTGCTTTTGACAGCGGAGAGGCATTATGGCTGATTTATATTGTATTATAATTTCGAAGTGGCAGGGGGTAATGTCAGCGCTCACCTCGGGATGTGGGCCGGGGACTGCAGCAGGCATGAGCAAGTCATTAAGCACGTCAAATCAAATCAACCCTGAAAGGAGGCATTACGCTCCCTAATGGAGATTTAAACCTCCAGCCGTACCGCTATTTTACCTGAGCTCACCTGCACTCCTCAGAGCTAAAACTCCTGTGGCATTTCCAGCCTCGTTCTGCTGTGTTTGGCATTAGCGGAGAACTCAAGCAGAAGGCAATTAGGCTGTGCTCTAGTGCTCCACGTCGCCCTCAAATACCCACATTTGTTTATTTACTGCGAGTCTTTAAATACACTCAAAGTAAAGGATTTTTGCTGCTATTTTTATTTTTAAAATGAGCTGAATCAACTATTTTTGAGGAAAAACTTAATTTAAATATTTATATTAACTTTAATATGTAACAACAATTAAGTTTTTTTCAGTCGATTTGTGTTGGGACTAAATTAAAGGTGCAGTGTGTAAGTTTGACATCTAGTGGTTGAACTCGGTATTGCACTCCTGGATCGAGACATACGCAAGCGCATGTTGCCAGATTGAGGACAGGAGCGAGTGATTTAAAACGTGCTCTTAATAAAAGCAACGACACCCGATAGAGGAAGTATTCTCCATATTTAAAGGAGTTTTTGTCCTAAGCAACACCTCGAATTGATATATTACCGACGGCTTCAGTTTCTTACAGGTGAACAACAGAAAACTGACAATGATTGCCTCAGGATCACCTTTATTCGGTGTTAAATGCTAACAATGTGAGTTTGAATGCTGTTTTACAAGACATTTATCGCCATATACTGAAAGCAGCAGCAGATAGTTCACCTCAGATTGTAAACATAAAATAAAACTAAACTCATCAGTGATTCAGCATCTACATTTAATAATGTTAAAGAGGGTTAATATGTATTAAATAGACTATAAACGTTACCATTTCATGAGTGAGTGCATATTCTGTGCTTCTGAATGGCTGTATTTACATTTCTGTCATGTTTCGTCTGGTGCAAACAGCCAAATTGCTGCTTATCTCGTCACAAAGCGTGTTGTTAGGACACGGGGTTGCAATGTAACCTGCTCACCTATTGTTTATGCTCATAATATTAATATAATTTGCTAATTAATAACCTCATGTGGAACTCTGAATCAGCATCTCATTTCGGAGTCTGCTACTGTCCACCGGATGTCGCATTTCAGTCACGGATGCATGCTTTCAGAGATTTCTGAATGAAATATGCTGTTTTCCCTCAAGGTAACCCGGGTGCTGAAATATAATTGGCTAAACTGGTATTGGGCAGGTTGAAATTACCAAAACAAAGACAGCGTTCCGGCACGGAAAACATGTTCAAAGCAGAATATCTGACTTCAGCATTGTTTTTCAGATAAACATGAATGTTCTATGAGCATGTTTCTGAAATATCTGCAAACATAATATGGTATTGTTGTGCTTTAGAAGAGTCAACTTACATAGACCATTTCAATGCGGCGATATCTTTGGCCCGTGAACATTTCCTGCTTGTTATCAAACTATTTCATAACTGTAACAAGAAGCAGTTCAATCATAACTCATGTTAAACTTCATGTCAAGACAGCTATCATAACATTATTTATTAATATGTGGCTCTTTTTGGAATCTCAGAAGTCCTAGAAATTATAAATGTAAAACAGGAAATATGCTGGGACCATTGTTA
Organism: Danio albolineatus; assembly: GCA_903798035.1. Taxonomy (NCBI): domain Eukaryota; kingdom Metazoa; phylum Chordata; class Actinopteri; order Cypriniformes; family Danionidae; genus Danio; species Danio albolineatus. Next base: position 1,537,682 of record CAIGQQ010038338.1, read on the forward strand.
TTGTTTACATCCTTCAAAATGGTCTATACAGCACCTTTAAGGATTTGTGAGGAACCAAGCATTTTTTACAGTGTACACTACAGGTCTAACTGCCTGCCAGTGGGACACCCTTCAGCTCACAACTGACGTCACAACGAGATTCGGCCCGCCAAAACATATATTTTTGAATCACTATCATTGTTGTGGAGTCATACACAGCGATGTGTTGTTTGTCCTGCCACCTAGTGGACATTTAAAGTACTGCACTATATATGTGGTTACTTTCAGCTTCTCTCAGTGTGCAGTTGAGAGTAATGCACATGCACATTATTTCTGGGGCTGATTTAAATGATGAAACATACACTCACTGGCCACTTTCTTACACTGTAAAAAATAAAAAGTTGAGTTAACTTAAAATTTTAAAGCAACCGGCTGCAAAGAAATTTTGAGTTTATTGAACTTCAGTGGTTGAAGTTGAGCCAAATAATTTTTTTAAGTTGACCGAAAAGGTAATTTATACTTTTTTTTTAATAATTATTTTTTCGGGGATTTCATCTTTAATGGACATGACAGTATAGAGTATTGACAGGAAAGCATGGGGAGCAGAGAGAGGGTAAGGATTGGCATAGAACCACAAGGCGGGAATCGAACTCGGGTCACAGTGAACACCGGAGTGCATGTGTCGACGCACTAACCACTACACCACTGGCACCGACAAGTCAATTATACATTACGGAATAATTTGGCACAACCTCAAACACTGAAGCTTAATTAACTCAAAATTTCTTGGCAGCCGGTTGCTTTAAAATTTTAAGCTAACTCAACTTTTTAGGTTTTGAAGATATGGAGAAATCAAAATTTAAAGTCTCTTTAACTTAATTTTTTACTTTCATTGAACAAACAGTTCCAAACATCCAGTTGAATCATTTTTATGAGTAAATTCAACTCTGAGCTCAAAAATATGTCCACCTAACTTACAGTTTTAAACTGAGTCAACAATTTGTAAGTTGAATTTTTTTACAGTGTAGGTGCATCTGTGTAACTGCTCATTAATGTAAATTTCTTATCAGCCAATCACATGGCAGCAGCTTAATGCATTTAGGCATGTAGACATGGTGAAGAGGATCTGCTGTTGTTCACAGCGAGCATCAGAATGGGGAAGAAAGGTGATTTAAGTGACTTTGAACGTGGCATGGTTGTTGGTGCCAGACAGGCTGGTCTGAGTTATTCAGACACTGCTGATCTACTGGGATTTTTACGTACTACCATCGCTAGGGTTTACAGAGAATTGTCGGAACAAGAGGAAATATCCAGCGAGCAGCAGTTCTGTGGGTGCAGATGCCTTGTTGATGCTGGAGGTCAGAGAAGAATGGCCAGACTGGTTCCAGCTGATAGAAAGGCAACAGTAACTCAAATAACCACTTGTTACAACCGAGGTCTGCAGAAGAGCATCTCTGAACGCACAACACGGCCAACCTTGAGGCGGATGGGCTACAGCAGCAGAAGAGCACACCGGGTGCCGCTCCTGTCAGCTAAGAACAGGAAACTGAGGCTACAATTCACACAGGCTCACCAACACTGGACAGTAGAAGATTGGAGAAACGTCGCCTGGTCTGATGAGGCTCCATTTCTGCTGCCACATTCGGATGCTCGGGGCAGAATTTGGCCTCAACAACATGAAAGCATGAATCCACCCTGCCTTGTATCAGCGGTTCAGGCTGGTGGTGTAATGGTGGGGGGGATATTTTCTTGGCACACTTTGGGACCATTAGTACCAATTGAGCATCACGTCAGCACCACAACCTACCTAAGTAATGTTGCGGACCATGTCCATCCCTTTCACTGTGGTCAATTAAGTTCATCCAATTCACTTAAAGCGCATGTGTTCGGACTGGTGGAAACCGGAGCACCCAGAGGAAACCCACACCAACACAGGAAAAACATGCGAACTCCACACAGAAATGCCAACCGGCCCAGCCGGGACTCGAACCAGCAACCGTCTTGCTGTGAGGAGACAGTGCTAACCACTGAGCCACCTCCCGCAACAAAGTGAGACTGACAATGTTTAGTAAGTATATTCCAACATCGACACACAAGGGTTAAGTCTCAGCTAACCATTATAGGTTTGTCGAATCAAACTGACCTCAGCCCTTCGCACAGCTTCAAAAACAGACCCTAATCCAGCGTACACATGTATTTATTGATTTGTTCTCCTCACTTTACCTTCCCTCTGTTGTCACAGTCCTCCATTCAGATCATCAGCCACCTTCATTCGCCCGGGATTGAGGGTTAATGCCAGCGAAAAGCTCTCTAATTATCACACTGTGCCACACATCAATCATGTTTCCCACAGACCTTGCAGAAGTACCGTGATGGAGACGAGGAGAATCCATTTGACCTGTCCAAGACTGAATTAATTATCCAATTACTCCTCTCCAACTGACTGCGCTGCCTTGATAACTTCAAAGCTGTTTACCGCTGACTATCTCCTCCGAGATAACAAAAGAGCTCTCTGCTTCAGAATCGCCCAGCAGACCGGACAGCCTCAGATCTTACTGAAGCTTTTCAGACTTGAGCTTTTGGTCATCTGAGATGAAAGAGAAACAGACAAACGTTTGGTTTTTTAACTCTTCTGTAGTGGTCAAATTGAACTCACTTTCATTATGTTGGGGGCTGTTTTTACCCCATTGGCTTTCATTGTAATTACAAAAGCCAAGACAGCATATCATCATGCTGGTGGTTTCCCTGGTGGAAGTTAAATGTGTCTTTGTTATTTGTGATAATCATAAATATATACAACACTAGATATTGCATACAGGGGCAACACGGTGGTGCAGTAGGTAGTGCTGTCGCCTCACAGCAAGAAGGTCGGTGGTTCAAGCCTCGGCTGTGTCAGTTGGCATTTTTGTGTGGAGTTTGCATGTTCTCCCCATGTTCGTGTGGGTTTCCCTCAGGGTGCTCCGGTTTCCCCCACAAGTCCAAAGACATGTGGTACATGTGAATTGGGTAAGCTAAATTGTCCGAAGTGTATGTGTGTGAATGAGAATGTGTGGATGTTTTTCAGTGATGGCTTGCGGCATCTGCTGCGATAAGTTGCGATATTGAAATGCTGGATAAGTTGGGGGTTCATTCCGCTGTGGCGACCCCAGATTAATAAAGGGACTAAGCCGACAAGAAAATGATTGACATCGCATACGGACCCTGAGCATGCATGAATAGCGCCGCCACATTGGTACAGTGCTCCCAGGACAATTGTCATTCAACCGCACTAGTCAAGACTAAAGCTAATGTGAAGATGCAGGACTTTAGCGCTGTGTATGGGTGTAGTAATGAGCAAACTAAGAAAACAAAGCATGAAGGCATCACATTTCATAGGTGAGATTTCGTTTTTGACGTTTTTGAATGTTACAAACTTTTGTGTTAAACAGATAACGTAATACAGACTCTTACTGCACTGACCATAAAAAAAAGTAGCACCAACTCGCACTAAATACTAGGCTTATGCTAGTTTTGTTGAATAAAATAAGCAAACAATCGCTCCCTCCGTTAGCATTAGAAGTGAAGCGGGAGAGGGGGTGTGTTTCAGGACAAGGATTAGATCAAGTTCAACAGGGAGGGAGATAATCCAAATCAGCACCACAGACATGCTCCTAGTAAGTAGTTCTCTCTGAAGAACAATCACTATGTGTTCACCAGCTACTACAGCAGGGGAGTTCTCCAGATCTACCTGAGCTCAAACTCCCCTCTCACCCTTCAAACGGGAGGGAGCCCCGGGCTCGAGGATCTTATGAGCTCAGGGCTTTCTCCCGGGACAGCATGCCAAACACGCTTTATAATCAATCATCAGCTAAGTGTGAACTCTTGAACTCTTTGTACACTGAACTGTGCAAAAGTCTTTGGCCACAGAACTACTGCAGGCTTATTTTAAATTGGATTCAATTCATTATTACACTTTATTTACCCTTATTTTACACCTATTCGCTACAGCGGAATGAACCGCCAACTTATCCAGCATAAGTTTTACGCAGCGGAAACATACACTCTCATTCACACACACTACGGACAATTTAGTTCATCCAGTTCATCTACAGCGCATGTGTTTGGACTGCGAGGGAAACCGGAGAACCCGGAGGAAACCCAACACAGGGAGAACATGCAAACTCCACACAGAAACGCCAACTGGGACTCGAACCAGTGACCTTCTTGCTGTGAGGTGACAGTGCTAACCTCCGAGCCACTGTGTTGCCCTATTTTATGCTTACGATACAAAGCAAATTGTGCCACAAATGTGAATAAAGTGAACGCTTGTTGTGAATAAAACGCCACGCTGTGCATTTCATAAATAATTGATCTTTTATAAATAATTAAGTGAGAGGGAATTGTTTGAACCGGCCTGTTTTCGCAAAGCTGCCCATCTGAGCCGTGCTGATTGGCTGTTGAGCGACCCATGACCTCCACACAGCTGAGGGCATCAGAACTTTCAGCGATTTAAAATCAATTCAGTGCATCCGAGTCTTTCATATGACATTTCTGCACTGCGCAACACTTCTCAGGAGGAAAGAAACGGGTAAGGAGAGGGGAAATGCTACACAAATACACATTAACTCCAGTGGAAAGCAGGAATGTTGAATTATTTAACTGATATATGCATCAGTTTATCTGTCAAACTTCCATAAGACAATAAACTTGCTCCTCTGCGCCATAGAAGTGTATATTGTATTGGCGAATTAGTATTTTTCTGCACTGGTGTCAGACGGAAGAGAGCCTTTACGTTATTGTTCATTCATTCATTTTCTTTCATTTTCTTAGTCCCTTCATTAAACAGGGGTCGCCACAGTGGAATGAACCGCCAACTTATCCATCATATGTTGTACGCCGTGGATGCCCTTCCAGCTGCAACCCATCACTGGTAAACATCCATACACACTCATTCATTACAAACAATTCACCTATACCTCATATGTTTGGACTGTGGGGGAAACTTGAGCATCTGGAGGAAATCCATTTGAGGCCATCGTGCTACCCACTGCGCCACCGTGACGCCCCTTACGCAATAGTTTCTTAACTAAATAGAAAAATGTTTATTCATTTTCATAACATGTACAGTAAATGTACCTGAAGACAGACTGACAGACACAGACATTCATACGGTTTGAATCCCTCTTTGTGGAAAGTTCAAGAACACCACAGGTTATATTGCATTATGAAACAAAAGCTACGGAGTAAATGGATTTATACTCCCCACGAAACGTCCTTCATCCTTTAGATATGATTATGAATGATGCATGAGTACATTTAAAAAGTTTCCCTGACATTAGACGCGTGGCATCCTGGTGATTCTGGTATCTGAATCGAGTCAGCACTGGAACTCGGGAGTCGTGCGGGTGAAATCAACAAAAGTCTTCTCATTCATTCATTTTCTTTCAGTTTAGTCTCTTATTTATCAGGGGCCGCCACCGCGGAATGAACCGCCAACTATTCCAGCATATGTTTTACACAGCGGATGCCCTTCCAACTGCAACCCAGTACTGGGAAACACCCATACACACTCATTCATACACTACGGCCAATTTAGTTCATCAATTCCCCTATTGCACATGTCTTTGGACTGTGGGGGAAACCGGAGCAAACCCACACCACCAACTGACCCAGCTAGGACTTGAACAATCGACCTTCTTGCTGTGAGGTGACAGTGCTGACCTCTGAGCCACCATGTCGCCCCTATATTATAACTTATATGAATAAAATAAATCAAAACCCCAACAATATATTCACTCAGCCTACACTTGTCACAAACATACTTGAGTTTCTTTACACTGGAAAACTGCAATCATTGACTTACATAGTATTTGTTTTTTCCACTATGGATGTCAATGGTTACAGGTTTCTAACATTTGGCAAAATACTACTGGTGTTCAAGGGGGTTTATTCCACTGTGGCAACCCCTAAAAAAATAAGAGACTAAGCCAAAATGAATGGACGTATGAATTGATGTTCAACAGATATTGGAAAATCAGAAATGTTTGGAAACAGGTCCAGCAAATGGTGAAGACATTTTCTTTTTCTCTTTAAGACTCCAGATAATTTCAGTAGAAAGTTGTTGCATTTATCAGTAGTAAAATATTTACTGAATCCTAATTAGTGAAGGTATTTGGATTTCAAGTCACAATTAAAAGTATAAGAAGGCCCCTTATAAAGTAACTACACATCAGAGCGAGCTAGAACAGACTTACTTTTTAAGCTGAACATAGTTAAATTGCACATATTTACAACATTTACAGACCTCAGGACTTCAAATTTTTCTCGATATAACATATGTGACCCTGGACCAAAGAGACGTAAACGTAAGTCATAAATTTAATTGAAATAATACTAAATTAAGTTCTGAGAAATGCACATTAACAACCAAAGTTTGTGATCACGTGCTTATGATTGACCACAGCTGGTCCCGCATCAGCTCACGATTGATTCACCAATCAGATAATTCTGTTTGTTTAACGTACGTTACATTGCATCTACATGTCAACTAATTCTCATTAGATTATAAGCAGACTGTTAGGTTGGGGTTAGGGGTAGAGTTAGTGTAAGTTAACATGTACTTGCAAAGTTTACTTGCAGTTAAGTGTCTGTTTAGCAGCAGTATCAACAGATATTAAGCAGACAGTTTACTAATACTCAATTGGACCATCGAAATAGTGTTACTCAGAGTTTTCTTATTCCCCCTTCATTCCAGATTGATGACATGGCAGCCCAGTGATTAGCACTGTTGCCTCCCAGCAAGAGTGTCTCTGGTTAAAGTGCCTACTAAACTAGTTGACATTTCTGTGTGGAGTTTACTTGCATGGGTTTTCCCCAGGTTCTCCGGTCCAAAAACACAAAACCACAAGCTGTATATCTCTCCTTAGCCATCCTATATCTGTCATTAACCAAAAATAAGGTGGGAGTTCATCGAGATCTACCTGAGCTCAAACTCCCCTCTCACCCTGCAAACCAGAGGAGCCCTGGGCTCGAGGATCTTCAGCATAATATTTCAGGAAAATATATTTTACTACCCCAACAATTAACCCAGTCTTTGATATCATTTAAATTCTGGATTTGATCTGTTTTGCATCATTGTATATCTCCCCATAGATATGCAGGAACTGTGTAGAAAAGACGTGCGATTCACGGCCAGATGACGTAAAAGATGTTGGCTGGATTTTCATTTTGGCACTACTTTTCCACATTGACGACACGTGACGGAAGGACGTCTTTTCAACGGTAATCGGACGTCCAAATGTTTGCTGGGAAAGCTATTAGGCATTTCTACCTCTTTGGCCATTTTTGGTTACCCCCAGTTGGCACGATAAAGCGTGAACAAAATGGCGACGGTTGGCCACTCCCGTTAGTAGCTTCATTTGCGCTCTTCAGAAACCTATGGGTGACGTCACGGATCCTACGTCCATACCTGTTACGATTGAAGTTTATTTTTGTTGCGCACTATATGTGTATTTTGTTTTGTCCCGCCTTCTTGTGTTTTCTTCTTTCATAGGCTCCTACTGCGGTGAGTTCTGTGCTCTGATTGGTTGCTGGTCGCAGGAGGCCTATAAATGAGACCTTCCGGCTTGGGTCGAGGAGCTCATTCGTGACGTGTCGGTTGCTTGGAGTGGAGCTCCTGGGTTTCCCTCTTCTCCCCTTTGGCCGGCGACCAAACATGTATTACATCTTGTGCTTTTGTATATCCGTTTGCTTGATTCTTTTGAGAGTTTGAGCTTGTAGGGGTGGCCTGCTAATTTATTTGATTACTTTTGACTTTGTTTATGTTAGGCAGACAGGTAAGCTTTCTGTATTTTCTTTAAATAATCATAGGTAATTTAGTTCATTTTACTTTGTAGATTCTTTTGTTTGTTATTTTGGCCTGTGGCCACCCTGAAGAAATGCTCATTTAATAATACTTTATTATAATAAATCAATTTAATTACTCTCAAACAAGTGTCTGAGTTTGGTTGTCGACCAAAGGGGTCTCTGAATTAAGTTAGTTTGTTTTGGGGGAAATCCACCACCCACAACATTTGTTTTTCGTTTATCACGCCAATTATGATTTTCCCCTAGACTTTGGGGCGTAATAATACCTTTTACAGTCTATGATTCATACGAGTGCAGTCATAGGAAAATTACCTACTAAATCAAAAATCCCCTTGAGATAACATTGAAATATCCTTGTGGATCCCAACAATGTTTTGTTTTGAACCCGTCACCTTCTTCCGCCCTCATTCCTGCACTTGTAATGAATCCGTAAACATCCACGACAAAGAAAGCTGTGAAGTCTTTTCAATATAAACAATTTGGGAATGCGTTTGACCACTTGATATTCACCATAAAGCATTGGAGAAGCACCGATTTAGTAGGTGCCGCCGGGCAGCAGAGGTGAGAGTTTCTGTGGGTGGAAACTGCCTTCATGTTGACCCGTGGGTTTAAGATCAAAGTCAATGGCAGCAGCCCAGGGCAAAGACTCAAGGTCGACCCACGCATACCAAGTCAACATCAACATACATGCTCTTATATGTGTGCTTTATTGTCCGTGCGTAGATATTTACATATATTTTCTTTCGCATAAGTAATATGATTGGAACGGCTTTTATTTAAGCGTGTGTATTTGATTGTAAATGTAAGTATCATCACCTTTTCCCCCCTCCTCGCACTCTCGCTTGCCATCACTCATGAATACACATCA
>CAIGQQ010038338.1:1573166-1586258 GCA_903798035.1 Danio albolineatus
ATTATGAAAAATAAATAAAAACGTCCATCATTCATATCTTCAATCCTGAAGAGACTGCTTTCTACTCAGAAGTCAAGTTATTTGTTGTTCCTAAATCTTGGATAGGCGACAAGACTCTTGTCAGGTAGTGTATAGTAAGTACAATTATTACGCATAATTACATATAACTAACCCTAATCCACATTTTAACCCCACCGTATATTAAGTACATGTAATTAATTAATATTACTCAGTAGGTAAACCAATAGTCGCACTGTAACAAGCACACCTTAAAATGAAGTGTAACCTGTAAACCTCCACATTTTACCTTGTTGTCTTGGGTGACCTGGATGGTAGTTCCTCCTGGTTTGAGAGGAACTTCTTCCATTGTACCAAACACATCGGTCTCCACAGAGAAGGTGAGCTCCAGTCCGAGGTCACTGATGTCGTTGTCCAGAATCCACTGAAGATTTTTTGCATATTCTGGGTCAATGGAAGACACGTCCTGATAGCTCACTGGGATTCCTGCGAAAAACACACACAAAACGCTCATTTCTACACATGATGTATTCTTGTGTTTACATGAACAGCATTTACTGACTTCAGCGTAGTTCATAAACATGGAATCTAGAATACGGAGAACAGAAGTCCTCTAGTCGTCGAGTGATGGATAGCTCAGCAATAAGACAAACAAAAAGGAATTAATTAGAAACGATGATCTCTGTGTTAAAGCGTTCGTCCCAACCCTCTACATCATACTCACTTCTCCTCTCAGATGTGATGGTGGGCCGAGTTAAGTCTTACAATGGGCCAACTTTGGCCCACGGGCCCTACTTTGGGCATCTCTGATTTAAAGCATCTACTGTACACAAGTGCTACTGTATGTCCTGTACATGCAATCGTGCAATACAAAATGTGCCGATTCGGGGTTAATTCTTAGTACTGTGACAGTATGGCCCCGTTTACATTGTCAGGTCTTGATGCCAAGTTCTGATTTGTTTCCTATATCTGATTGTTTTGCCTGTCCGTTTACACGTTGTTTCAATTGTGACCCATATCTGATTTATGTGTTTACACTTGCCATACCATTTACAATGTCGCACATGCGTAACGGCGGGTTCTAGCATCTGTGTTTTTAGCTCTATGAAATATGCGAAGTTCGTCCAACTTTAAAATGATTTTGAGGAGGAGGGAAAGGGCAGTCATCACAACTTGCACCTATGGTTTATATATGGTGTCCTCCACTGACTCATCTCCACACAGAGCAAGAAGGCAGGTAACTTCTGCCGTCGACCACTGACCACTTTCGTCCTCCATGTTTCCTCTGTTGTTGTTGTTGTTGTTTACCGCGTCGGTGTTTCCACACACACTCTTCCTTCTATGTCATTAAACCGTGGAGAAGTACCACATTAGCTACGTTTCCATCCAGCTATTTATATTCGTATTGTGGATATGCGCATAAAAAAAAACGGTTGATGGAAACTCCATGATGCGCATACATTTTGAAAATGCGCATAGTAAATGTATGCACATAACTGAGTAGGATAAACTTTTTATTCGATGAGATGCGCATAAACTGCGATGGAAACACTTTTACCGCATAAATTCCAGTATGCACATTAAATAAAGGTCATGTGATTGTGTTATAAGAGATCATGTGATGATAAAAATGTGTGTGAATGGACAAACCAGCAGCTGAGCACATCGTAAAACATCTGAAATGTTGTTTTGGTCATTCTAAAGTGCCTCACCGTTTCAGTAGTCGTGTTATTATATTATTAATGACCTCCAGAATCAAGAGCGTCTGTGCTCCGCGTCTAACACCTTCAAACGCCACCGCGCGTTCACTGCGTGTCAGAGTTATCTTCTGAGGCCCCAGCCATTCATTAAATGAAGAAAGGACTCACGCAGCATCTCCTACTGCAGCAAATTACATTTTTACTGTTGATATTTGGCGGCAGTTAATCAGGAAGTGACGATTTTGTCCGCTTTGACTCGTTGGATGGAAACGCTGCTTTATCCGCACGTCTTTTATGCCATAATCCAGTTTTGCGCATAAAGTTCATTCGATTTTTTTAGATGGAAACATAGCTAATGTCGTTAGTTTAATGACGTACAAAACAGAACCCATCAATAATTCCATCTGCCTGTTTACATGATAGTCGCATCGTCACATATCCCATTTATATCTGATTTATCTCCACATATAAAGGAGGCCTGAAACCCATCTCGGAATATCCCAACGCATGCGTTTTTCAGATCCGATCCGTGTCACACATGAGCAAAAATTCAGAATAGGGTCTCGTTTAACCGACAGTGTAAACGGGGCCCATGATAGCAAACACTATGTGAGTGGAATGTGTTACCCAGAATATGCTTGTAAAAGGAGCGTGTGAAGTAGATGTTCACCAGCTGTCGATGATAGAGGGCCAGACCCAGGATTTGACCAGCAAATCGGAAGTAGTTCAGATGATCCGGGTTTACAGAGGAGTTACTGTTGGGCTGAAACGTCGTGCCTGTTAAATAAAACAAACACACGTGTACACATGCAGTGCGGGAATTAAAACAGTATTGAACACCACAGAGTCTACAACAGGGGTCATCAACTATACAGGGAGTGGAGGATTATTAGGCAAATGAGTATTTTGACCACATCATTCATTATCTGCATGTTGTCTTACTCCAAGCTGTATAGGCTCGAACGCCTACTACCAATTAAGCATATTAGGTGATGTGCATCTCTGTAATGAGAATGGCTGTGGTTTAATGACATCAACACCCTATATCAGGTGTGCAGAATTATTAGGCGACTTCCTTTCCTTTGGCTAAATGGCTCAAAAGAAGGACTTGACAGGCTCCCAAAAGTCAAAAATAGTGAGATATCTTGCAGAGGGATGCAGCACTCTTAAAATTGCCAAGCTTCTGAAGCGTGATCATCCAACAATCAAGCGTTTCATTCAAAATAGTCAACAGGGTCACAAGAAGCGTGTGGAGAAACCAAAATAACTGCCCATGAACTGAGAAAAGTCAAGCGTGCAGCTGCCAAGATGCCACTCGCCACCAGTTTTGCCATATTTCAGAGCTGCAACATCACTGGAGTGCCCAAAAGCACAAGGTGTGCAATACTCAGAGACACGGCCAAGGTAAGAAAGGCTAAAAAACCACCACCACTGAACAACACACACAAGCTGAAACGTCAAGACTGGGCCAAGAAATATCTCAAGACTGATTTTTCTAAGATTTTATGGACTGATGAAATGAGAGTGAGTCTTGATGGGCCAGATGGATGGGCCCGTGGCTGGATGGGTAAAGGGCAGAGAGCTCCATCCGACTCAGACGCCAGCAAGGTGGAGGTGGAGTACTGGTTTGGGCTGGTATCATCAAAGATGAGCTTGTGGGGCCTTTTCGGGTCGAGGATGGAGTCAAGCTCAACTCCCAGTCCTACTGCCAGTTTCTGGAAGACGCCTTCTTCAAGCAGTGCTACAGGAAGAAGTCTGCATCCTTCAAGAAAAACATGATTTTTATGCAGGACAATGCTCCATCATAGCGTCCAAGTACTCCACAGCGTGGCTGGCAAGAAAGGGTCTAAAAGAAGAAAAACTAATGACATGGCCTCCTTGTTCACCTGATCTGAACCCCATAGAGAACCTGTGGTCCATCATCAAATGTGAGATTTACAAGGAGGGAAAACAGTACACCTCTCTGAACAGTGTCTGGGAGGCTGTGGTTGCTGCTGCACGCAATGTTGATGGTGAACAGATCAAAACACTGACAGAATCCATGGATAGCAGGCTTTTGAGTGTCCTTGCAAAGAAAGGTGGCTATATTGGTCACTGATGTGTTTTTGTTTTGTTTTTGAATGTCAGAAATGTATATTTGTGAATGTTGAGATGTTATATTGGTTTCACTGGTGAAAATAAATCATTGAAATGGGTATATATTTGTTTTTTGTTAAGTTGCCTAATAATTCTGCACAGTAATAGTCACCTGCACACACAGATATCCTCTTAAAATAGCTCAAACTAAAAACAAACTAAAAACTACTTCCAGAAATATTCAGCTTTGATATTAATGAGTTTTTTGGGTTTATTGAGAACATGGTTGTTGTTCAATAATAAAATTAATCCTCAAAAATACAACTTGCCTAATAATTCTGCACTCCCTGTATGTGTCAGAGGGCTAGAGTTTTACCAGACATATCCCGGAACATATTTCGCAGCCTCCAGAAATGTACACGGGACTATGTTATCAGAATGAGCCTGGGTTGTAGCGGGTTTAAACCCTTGACATATCCAAACTGTGGTAAACCTTGAAACCTAGACTGTAGTGGGCTTGTTCTTAGAAGAGAGGGTTATCTACTCCAGCATAAATCACAGAGGAGATGGTTCATCTGAAGGCTAGGCCCACTAGCCAATTTCTCTGCTGATTTTCAGTCATAAGCTTCATTTGTAGAGCCAAGAGTCAGAGCCAGTCACCGCGTGCGGCCACATCTCTCAGCGGGTGGACGGTAATGGCCTCAGTGACTCCCTGCTGCGTTCAGACCCTTGGCAGCGACCAATAAGCTTCCTCGCGCTCTGAAAAAACCGACAAGCCATTGTCTGGCACAGATCTCATCCAATCTTTTGGTCTCGAATGGTAAAAGCAGACTGTTATATGGTGATTGTGTAAGCGGGTGCATTTCTAGAGCTCTCCTAAACTCCTGTTTTATAAAATATTATTGTTTTTCTCATTAAATCTGCATGTCATTTGCATTGTAAAAGTGCAGTCACAACTATCACTGTTCTGCACGTCATTCATTTCAGCAACTCCTGCACTAAATAGGTCATTTCAGTATCTATATCGCAATGCACACATCCGCGATACTCACATAGCAAGATATGCAATGCTGAGTCTGGATAATAGTCGACCAGGAGCACACTGAATTATTGTAGACCACAGAACACATGTGGTTTGTAGAGTCACTGCAAAGTTTAACCATGATAGAGCGAAGGTTTAGCATTTGCATGTGTTTTTAAGGCTTGTGACTGAGCATTTCAAGTGTTCGGAACATTTGGGCACAAAAAAATGATGATGTAACAAAGGTATGACAAAGATTTATTGCCTTTAATTATTTATACGATTTATGCAAGAAAAAAAAATCTTACTTAAAATTCTTTAATATTGTTTCTAGTCCAAATATCTACATTCATTCATTCATTTTCTTGTCGGCTTAGTCCCTTTAATAATCATTTGTGAAAACCTATTCAGTTACCTACTTTTGAAGGCTGTTTGTCGCCACCTACTGGTTACACAATGTAATTGCTACAACATTCACCAGCGTTAAGTTCCATTAAACGGTGATATTAATCTTCACCATGAACATAAGTGTTTATATCTGAACTAGAAACTGTTCTCCCGGTACTTCGGTCTCATTTAATTGTTCGTAACTCACTGAAAGTGTGTAAAAAATGAATGTCTCTTAATCAAACGCTTGAACGTAGCACTTCGAAGGATTATTAAACACATGCAAATCATTAACATTCATGCTGCGCGGATTTGAATTGAGATCACGATCACGAACGAAACAACGTGTCATTTTTTTGTGCATATCAAGAAAAATCCAATTACATTAATTTAATCAGCACTTCATTAATTGCTATTAGTGTAATGGCAAAACCATTTTAATTGCACTGTATTTATTAAACGACGCTATACTGTACTTTACCATCGGCAGATTGCGTGAAGAGTGCATAGTCCGGGTTGATGATCTCATTGGAAAGAATGTCAAACCACTCTCTGACCACTCCCTGACCCTGCGGAGTAAACACACGATACATGGTTCAATCCCACATCTACGGTCTTGCAACTGTGGTAAAATAGCACATATAGGCACACACAAATACACATCAAGGTATTTTAAGAATCATTAATAAACCCTTGGGGCGCCACGGTGGCGTAGTAAGTAGCACGTTCGCCTCACAGCAAGAAGGTCGCTGGTTCGAGCCTCGGCTGGATCAGTTGGCATTTCTGTGTGGAGTTTGCATGTTCTCCCCGTGGTCGCGTGGGTTTCCTCCGGGTGCTCCGGTTTCCCCCACAGTCCAAACACATGTGGTACAGGTGAATTGGGTAAGCTAAATTGTCTGTAGTGTATGAGTGTGAATGAGAATGTATGGATGTTTCCCAGAGATGGGTTGCAGCTGGAAGGGCATCCGATGCGTAAAACAAATGCTGGATAGGTTGGCGGTTCATTCCGCTGTGGCGACCCCAGATTAATAAAGGGACTAAGCTGAAAAGAAAATGACTGAATAAATGAATGTTCAGTTTTACCATTCCCTCTTCACCGTGGAACCGCACGGCGATGCCTTGTTTGAGTTTCTCATTGGAGGACTTGGATACGACTTCACAGCTGCTTCTGAATAATGAGTCTGAAAGAAGACGATGGCGAAAATCAAATGAAGAAGGTACAGGAGAAACCTTCAGAGAGAAACCTACAGTGGCCGAGAGAGCTTAACATGCTGTAGTAAAAAAAAAAAAAAAAAAAAACACCAGCAAACTGAAGGGCCATGAAACACTGCTCTTTCAGTTCATGTCTACCTAGAATTTTTCCAAAAAATGCTTCATGGTGGGCGTGGAGCTCTGCTCTATCTTGCTGTATCGGCTCTGACAGAATCGTGGGGAAAAACCATACAACAAACCCCGTGGATCATGGAATCAAACAGGTACGACCCGTCATAAATGGCTAAATACCGCATGCCCCCATATTGAATGCAAACAGCACTGAACGGTTTTCAAGGAGACCCAAAAATGTGGCGCACTCGGCTATTTAGGTTATGGTTATTGAGGCTAATAATATATCAAAGACAAGGGAAGGGTGTAATCAGGAGGTAGTAATAATAATAATAATAATAACAATAACAATATTATTATTATTATTATTATTATTATTATTATTATTATTATTATTATATTATTAATAATAATAATAATAATAATAATAATAATAATAACATTAATATTATTATTAATAATAATAATAATTAATAATAACAATAATAATAATACTATAATAATAAATTAATAATGATAATAATAACAACAACAACAACAACAATAATAATGCAATAATAATAATAACAATAATATTAATAATAATAATCATGATAACACAATAATAATAAATTAATAATAATAATAATAATAATAATAAACACAATAATAATAACACAATAATAACAATACAATAATAATAATAATAAAAATCACCTTTCAAAGATCACCTAACTTCCCAGAACAACAGTCACCGCACATTAAGCCGTCACATTTAGGGTCCCCTTGAAACATTTCTGTTGTGTTGCCTGCTTTTTGCATGCGTTGTGAGAAAATGCAGTGTGTTTTCTTTATTTATTTGCATTGTGAGGATCTGCAACACATACCCTGTCAAACCAATCAGTTTGCTGGTGTTTTTTTGTAATTGCATGTGCTTTTGTAAAGCAAATAATCTGTATTTTCTTAAATAAATTGAATTTTTGTCTACCTCTGTGCACGAGAAGGATGTCGTTTTCGTTAACCGGCCGATGCACCATATCGGAGTCTGGCTGTCCAGCAAGAAGATGTTCATAAAACCACTCACACCGGTCTTTAAACGGCTAAGAAGGAGAAGAAAAGAAAGAAGTGACTGATGCAAATGTGCACAACTGGTGCAAGTGTCGGTTAAAGCATCGAGAGATGACAGAGTGCGTTTCTACAGGTGGTTTGTCAAGCCCACTCACCTGTGTGAGGCACACATATTATTGTGAACATCTTAAATGAATCCAATATGGACCCTTTTCATAAGACTTGTGATGCGTTTAACGCTCATCAGCATCTGAAATCCTTGACATTTTTAAACATTTTGATTTAGAAAAAAAACGTATAAACATTTATTTGTATTTATGTATGTATTATATCATCTTTACATCAAAGTAACAAAAATGAATTACTTTAACAACAATAACTTGACTTCTAGTTGATGATTTGGTATCTGCAGTGGCTTATATGAAAGGCAAAGGTCTCTAGATTACACTGATTTCACCACAGTAAAATATGATCATGTCTTGATTCTGACTGATTTAATGAGGACAGTGCGGTCTGACTCTGCTTAGACTAAAGTCTCATCACTGAACAGAAATTCCAGTATAGAATATAAAGTCATGCTGCAGTAGAGACAGAATGAATATTGTGCATGACTCCCATGAGCTTAGATGAGGGCTGCATCCACACATCTCTGCAATGACTCCAATAACGCATTAATAAAGTCATCTGGAACGGCAGAGAAAGCGTTCAGGACTCCCAGAGTTCATCAAGAGTCTTTGGGTTCATCTTCAACACCTCCTCCTTCATCTTACCCCAGACATGCTCAATAATGTTCATGTCTGGAGACTGGGCTGGCCAATCCTGGAGCACCTTGACTTAAACCTTGCTTTGATGTGGAGGCTGAAGTATGAGAAGGAGCGCTATCCTGCTGGAGAATCTGCCCTCTCCAGTGGTTTGTAATGTAATGGGCAGCACAAATGACTTGATACCTCAGGCTGTTGATGATGCAGATCTCTCGCTCACCCCAATACTGAATGTAACCCCAAACCATGATGTCTCCTTTACCAAACTTGACTGATTTCAGTGAGAATCTTGGTCCATGCTGGTTCCAGTACGTCTTCTGCAGTACCGGTGATGATTGGGATGCAGATCAACAGATGATTCATGGGGAAAATTTGACCTTCTGCCACTTTTCCAAAGGATCAACTAGAAGTCATGTTATTATTTGTTGCTTCTACAACTGGGCTCGACGACAAGACTTTTGTCAGGTAGTGTATGTAGTAGCAGTTTATTTATACAGCACATTTTTATAACACAGACTTGCCCAAAGTGCAGAACACAATCAATACTAATAACAATAACAAATCACACAGCACATATATAACAGCTAGAGCATAAAAACAAACCCCTCAACATTCAAAAGACTCAAACGCTAAAGGACGAAGATGCAATTTCAGAAGGCTTTCAAAAACAAGTTGACTTTAGGTCTCTCATCACGCTTACCTGGCCCTTGATGATGTGCATGAAGCGAGACATGAGCTCGGGACACTCCAGCAGGAAGTGGAAGTGGTTGAAGATGATTTTGGGATTCCTGGGAAGGAAAAAACAGGCCTAAACACAAGTACGCATACACGCATCAAAAATAAACATATTAACATAAACATAATAGTTAAAAATAACTTAATAGTTTTATTAACTAATTTCTTATAAGGGCGCCACGGTGGCGTAGTGAGTAGCACGTTCGCCTCACAGCAAGAAGGTCACTGGTTCGAGCCTCGGCTGGGTCAGTTGGCGTTTCTGTGTGGAGTTTGCATGTTCTCCCCGTGGTCGCGTGGGTTTCCTCCGGGTGCTCCAAAGACATGTGGTGTAGGTGAATTGGGTAAGCTAAACTGTCAGTAGTGTATGAGTGTGAATGAGTGTGTATGGATGTTTCCCAGAGATGGGTTGCAGCTGAAAGGGCATCTGCTGCGTAAAACAAATGCTGGATAAGTTGGCGGTTCATTCTGCTGTGGCAACCCCGGGTTAATAAAGGGACTAAGCCGACAACAAAATGAATGAATGAATGAATGAATTTCTTATAAACTATTTCTTTTAGGGCAGCATGGTAGCTTAGTGGTTAGCGCAGTCGCCTCACAGCAAGAAGGTTGCTGATTCGAGAGTGCTTATAAGGGCTGTGCGGTTAATTGAAATCGAAAAATGGACATACAGCCATTAGAGCACGATCACTACAGAACGATTTTCCCACAGGAGACTGATTAGCCTGCAGAGCTTCCCACACATAGGCTTCACATGGGCAGGTCGCCCAGGTATGTTAACAGCCGACCAAGTATATTTAGGCCCAATCCCAATTCTACCCCTTAGCCATTCCCCTTACCCCTACCCCTCGTTTTGCGCGTTCACGTCAAGGGGTAGTGGTGTCCCAATTCTCTTTAGCTTGAAGGCGTAGGGCTAAGGGCAAGGGGTATACACCCCTTCGAACGAAGATTTTTCAGGACCACACTTCAAATGGAGGGGTAGGAAAATTTCCCAGAATACACCTGCCACAACGGCAGGATAGCAGAACCCGGAAGTAAGGAGATCCACAAATTAGTATTTTTTGTCATTATTACGAATTTTTATGACAAACAAACACATGTTTTAATATATTCATAACCGCGTTCGTGTTTTACCGTCATGCTTTAAAAAAAAAACGCAAAAAACCCCGCTAAATTTGGCGATCTATAATCCATAATCATAACTCCTGTACAGCAGTCCCACAACATTCTGACACTCGATGACACTGGAATACCCTGTCAGTAATGTCTAGTGTCTGGGAATGAGCTTTTACAGTGTCTGCTATAATGTTAATGTTGTTTTCGTGTGTTTACACAGATAAATATGGCCACTGTGTAAACACACAGTACAGTTACGATCTTATTGCCACATTAGATGGTTATGATAACATAATATACGCCTTCAGTGATTTCCTGAAGATAAACACCAAACAATAACACAACTGGAATAACTCCAGCAGTCGTGATCGTCTGATCTCATATGAAGCAAGAGATCGCGATGACATATGATGACGTGTGCAGGTGTTGAAGTGCTGTCCCAATTCTTAGGGGGAAGTTTTGAAGCCCTTCCCCTTAACCCTCGGTTGTAAGGGCCAAGGGGAAGGGGTAGGGGTACAAAAATAGTATTGGGATTGGGCCTTAGTGACACATTGTATTTTTTCAGTGCATAATTTGTGACTTGCGACATCCCGGAATAGATCGGGGAAACGGATCCAGCATGGTACCCGAGGATGGAGAGGTGTCGCGTGCGAAAGTAATGACGGGTTGGGCGTAGTTGTCACGGACAAAAGTGAAGAGGGTTGAGGAGTCGCAGAAGAAAGTGAAAGTGAACAGCGCACTGGGGAGGAGGGCGGTTGAGGAGGCGGATCGGAAAAAATGAGGTGCCGGATCAGATTTCAGAGGTGCCGGATCCGGCAATAGTATCTGGATGCAGCCTTTATAATGCAATCTGAGATTGCATCACTCAGCGATGCATTGTCAGACACAATGCACTTAATGCAGCGAGTGACATTACTGTGAGGGGTAGGGTTAGGGGTGGGGTTAGGTGAGCACATTAAAAAGCAATGGATGCAGCTCAGATTGCACTGCACCAGGTCTGCATCCAGACCCCTCTCGGATATGGTGTATTTTGCAAAATACACGATATGTGAACGGCCTATTTCACAGCAGAATCACAAAGAGGTCTGTGATCTATCAGCATTCATACACATTTTTACTACTAAAATTTCTTGTTTTTCGAAGAATTTTCGAAGAATTTCAAAATTTCAGAATCTAATGTTTCATGCAATGTCTACATATATGTGGTGAAAAAAAAAAACAATGATCGTTCAAATTTATTACAGAATATCGCAAAACACGCAACAATCTATTTAGTTTAAATTTATATTTTTAATCAATGTAAAATTTATTATTTAGTTAAAAAATTTAGTTTAGTAAAAATGATTTAGTTAATGCTTACACAGTACTAATAATGTGAGAGCATGCGATCGGCCAAGGACAGAAAAGAAGTAAAGACAACTAACCTATATTCAAGTATACAGATATCCCTTATTCATGACTTTTCCAAAACTTTTCCAGGCCTGGAAAATGCCACGTCAATATTACTTGACTTTTCCAGGTTTTCCATGACTGTGTGAACCCTGTCTATGCATGGCAAAACAAATCTGTGAACACACACACACACACACACACTACTTCTGATACATGGTCAAGCTGAACATTAGACACTTACTTGAGTTTGACGGCACATGCACTCACACACACACACACATTTGTTTTGCCATAGGTCTGTTCTAGAGACTACTTGTTCCAGCTAGGGGATTTTTATTTAATTTTATGTCTGTATTAGAGACATGTTACAGGTCTTTGATAAAGATCTAATTGTTTATCTTTCGAAATATGTTTCAGACTCACACGGTAAACACAGGTTCAGTCTGTCTGTGACAAAATCGTGATTAAAATCGAGATCGCAATATTGTTGAAGAAAATCATGATAGATATTACATATCGAACAGCCCTGGTGCTAACCACTGAGCCACCATATATATATATATATATATATATATATATCGTTGAGCTTAGCAGATGCACGCTAAACGTATCAGTAAAAACGAACAGATGCTCTCGACTTACCTTGTCACGAAACACTTCAGCACTTCATCATGTTTGCAGACAAACTCGATGAATCGAGGGGAGGTCATGCTAGATATCAGAAAAAGCAAATGAAGAGTGAGTGTGCAGACTCTCGGACTTCACACTGAAAGTATATACAGTAAACGATGCATTTTACACAGAGCGATCTGATGATGTAGCAACATTAACATCAGAGAGGAAGGTTGCAGGGTCGCGGTGGTGAGGGGACATTATGTACATGATTAAAAGTGCATTAATACACTCATCTTGATTCTCTTGTACTCCTTATGAACTTTATAAAAGTCAAATTACACACTTCTGTACAAGCTGTGGAATGGCCCAGCCAATCACCTGACCTTAAACCAATATAAAATACAAGATAAAGCTCAGATCTGACAGACTCACAGAACCATCAAGATTTTGACACACTGATGAAGTCTGTGAGAAACTCACACCTGAGCAGTGCATGTGACCTCGTTCTCCATATGAGAGGCGTCTTTAAGCTGCCATCACCAAACAAGCCTTTATATAAAGTATTAAATGCAGTTCAGTTGTTCAGCGCTTTCTCCTTGAGTTATTCCACTGTTATTCCACAGAACTCATATTGTTTTGTTTTATGTTTATGTTTGTATTGTTTGAGGTTTTACCAAAATCTGGTTTAATTTCATGTCAACAGCTCCTTTAGAGATATTATTCCTAGAAAAAAACATGACATGTTCAATACTTATTTTCCCCACTGTGGGATGGATGTCAACAACAGGACAGACGGAACGATTGGATGGATGTCAACAACAGGACGGACGGAAGGACGACAGACGGATGGCGGATGGATGGATATAAACAACAAAAAGATGGATGGATGGATGGATGGATGGAT
>CAIGQQ010038338.1:1647457-1688169 GCA_903798035.1 Danio albolineatus
ATACCAGCTTGGTGCAGTTTGACCCAGATGGGAGTGAGGTTTATGGGCATGAGTCTAGCAGAAAAAGGTGCTCTACCAAATGTCGCTAGAGCCCATGACCTTTAGCCTTCTTGGTAGAGCGACCGACTCCCATGTGGAAGGTTGCTGGTTTGGTACCAGCTCAGAGCGGTTTGGGTGGCGTAGAACTGGTGGAGTTACACTATGATCCTCCATACTGCTGTAAAGCTAGTAAAAACTTACTTTATCACTATAAATGTGTTCAATAATAGCCTTTCCTCTCCTGTTTCAGATCCTTGGCCTTTACAACACCATTAATCCAGAAGCATCTGCATCTCCTTGCTGTGTTTCTCAGGATCTGGAACCCCTCACAATCCTCTACTACATCGGCAAGACCCCCAAGATTGAGCAGCTCTCCAACATGATTGTCAAGTCTTGCAAGTGCAGCTAGGAAGCAATCCAACTCCACTTCCATGACTTCCACGCATTCAGACTGACAAACGCAATAATTTAAACCCAATCACAAACATGCTGGGCAGGGGGTCGAGGTACAACAGAGTCATTCCTACAGAATAGTACCCTAGCGGAGATGCCGGAAAGATACGTGTGAACTTTGTGCTGGAATCGACCCTGTCAGCATGCGTCACATCACCCACTCATCACTCTATGGATGTGAGTTTGGCAAACACTGGAAGTACGCAATAGGTGTCTATATGTGAAGCAAGCGGAGGAGAAAATCCCTTGTTCCATTTATTTCGAACAAACACTTCTTTCTGTTTTTTTATTGTCATTGATGTTGATTTTGTTTCCATTAATAATTCAGATATTGTTTGTTTGACTAGTTGGTAATATTTAAAACCCATGATGTTGTTCACCAGAAATGGTGAAGACCTGGATACTTCTTGGAAATGTTTGTAATTGTTGCAGATGAACTCGTAAGATTGGCGCAAATAAACTGGGGCTAGAGTTGGCAACAGGAGTTATTCTGGAAAGGCCAAGCAAGACATAATTTAGCCACCTTACGTGGTGTAAGAAACGCCAAGAGCAACATGCGATGTTGTTTGTAGCAGCCAAAGACGTTTTGTTCCAATCGTTTAGGTCAGAAACCTTCTCCACTGACTCAGCTGCATTTGCAAGTGCCTGTTTAACGGAGGCCAGCTAGTGAAGTGCTGTGCAGGTAAACCTCACTCCTCTGGCCTCTATGAGGTGCTCTAGCAACAGACGCTATAGACCATGGTATTTAGCCTTCTTGGTAGAGCAACCGACTCCCATGTGGAAAGTCGCCAGTTTGATCCTATTTCAGAGCAGATTGGGTGGTGAAGGACCTGTGGGATTACACCTGGCAAGTAAAACGTTGGGTCACACTTTATTTTGACGGTCCGTTTGTTGAATTTAAGTTACATTGCAACTAATTATCATTAGCTTATAAGGACACTGTTAGGTTGGGGTTAGGGTTGAGGTTAGGTTTGGGGTTGGAGTTAGTGTAAGTTGACATGTACTTGCAAAGTTTCTA
Organism: Danio albolineatus; assembly: GCA_903798035.1. Classification (NCBI taxonomy): domain Eukaryota; kingdom Metazoa; phylum Chordata; class Actinopteri; order Cypriniformes; family Danionidae; genus Danio; species Danio albolineatus. The sequence continues at coordinate 1,648,968 of CAIGQQ010038338.1, forward strand.
ATAATCAGTTAAATGTCTGTTGAATGTCAGTATCAACAGATATTAAGCAGACAGTCTACTAATACTCAAATGGACCATCAAAATAAAGTGTTACCAAACGTTACACAATGTACAGTCTAGCTTTTTCGTGCCTGCAATGAGTTTCCACCAAATGCCTGTGCTGGTAAGCTGTATATCTAGACGTGAACAAGTCGACAGCAAGATTCTCTTTGCTCTGCCATGATGATGATAGTCGATTTGAAACAGAAAGGTGATCATAGAAGACGTCTATGCAAGTGTCCACTGAGAACGCAACGTGTGTTTGTGATGTTAGTTGTGTTATCGCACACCAAACTGAGCTTGGAAAGTATATTTGCAAGTCAATTAAAACACATTGTTCTGATTGAAGTTAAAAATGCGTACATCTCCCAAATTTGTCTTGTTCGCTTTTGTGTTATCGATTGACACAAACCAGTTGTGAAGACTCACACAAAAACACACACAATGTAAAAACATCAGGGTAAAACAGAAATCTGTTGGATGTGACATCAATATATCAGACCTCCTAGTTTTTTCACGATTTTTTTGTGTTTTTTTGCGATGAAATTGACAGATTTTGTGGTGGTAGTTCATAGAAATTTGCAGACAATTTTGCGATTGAAAATATATGTATAAATATAAACAATTTTTATTTACCACATTAGGTAGCCTTCTATGTTAGGTGTGCAATCTGACACAATGACAATGACACAAGTCATAAAAATAGAGCTTCTTTAATTTGGTCTCTTGTCAAGACAAGATCTAAAACAGATCTAAAACTGTAGGAATCAAACCAAAGAAAGGTTGTATAACTCTTATTTTTATCCACGATCTTACTTTCTCTCAGATGTCACTGCCTGGAGCATCTGACATCATGTACCTCACTCAGGCTTCCCTTACCGTAATACACCTAAAACACGGATTGCTCTAAAACTCGTCGCAGGGAAGCATTTTCTCTCGTTGAGGAAAAGAGTTAAACGAAATCATTTTACACACATCATAATACCAGCCATAGATGTAAAGCACAAATAATGTCCTTCAATTCGGTCACGTCCAGCCGCCGTCATCCTTGAACCAACCTCCATCATTGTAAACTGCTTCCTTTTCTGTCTGTTCCATTACTTCATTAGTTTCCCACTTTCTTTGGAAGTCTGAAGCGCGTCAAACGCACAAAACGCCCAATTCGCGCCACAGGATGTCTAAAGTTCCCATCTTTGCATTGCCTTCGCATGTAAATCGCTCGCGCTTCATCTGCGTTTGCTCACTGCGCAGGCTTCAAACTCCCCCCTCATTCCATGTGATGTGATTGTGAGGGCGCAGGTGAGACGTCATTTTTCGAGAGACACTCAATCACGTGCGCTGCGTATGCGACGTCTAAGTCATGTAAAACAATGAATTGCAAACTGAAATAACTATAAATTGATTATGTGGTTTGGAACTGGATGTTTTATGAGATTATTTAAATTTTTTTTGCGACTATTTTGCGATTAATTAAGAATTTTGCAAGATCTCAAAAATGCGTTGCATTGCGTTTGTTCAACGAATGCGGAGCCGCGAAAAACTAGGGGGTCTGATATAAACATGATGATTAGTTCTCTTACGATGACGCATTGTGTATTCACTAACGAATCATGAAAGAAATCTGCTAATGCTAAAAATGTCTCAAAAATAGCCTTATTTCCATAAAGCAGTGTTTCTAAAAAGAACGACTATGACTTTAAGATACTCACCGTGAAGAGCTTTTCCAGAGCATTCAGTGCCTGGTTAAACTGGAAAATGATTGGTTATATATATATTTGCTGTTATTTGTGCAGAAATTATTTGATGAATTACCCCATCAGTGCCTTATTACAGAGCCGGTGCAGCTGTCACTAAGCATTAACAAGAAGTCATGTCATCATGTGAGGTTCTGGCAGGTCATTACAGTAGATGTATTCACATGCACTAATTCACATCCGCCGATCGATCAATCCAGTGATATTTCAGATTCGGATACACGTCCGTCACTGGGGATTACATATGCTGGAATACATTTAAGTGGGTATAAATTATACTTACTTAGTGCGTTCAGGTGGCGTGGTGGCTCAGTGGTTAGCACTGTCGCTTCACAGCAAGAAGGTCACTGGTTTGAGTCCCAGCTGGGCCAGTTGGCATTTCTATTTGGAGTTTAACTGTTCTGCCCGTGTTGGTGTGGGTTTCCTCCTGGTGCTCCGGTTTCCCCCACAGTCCAAACACATGCGCTATAGGTGAATTGGGTAAGCTAAATCGGCTGTAGTGTATGAGTTTGAATGGGTGTTTGCCAATACTGGGTTGAAGCTGGAAGGGCATCCGCTGCATAAAACATATGCTGGAATAGTTGGTGGTTCATTCCACTGTGGCGACCCCAGATTAATAAAGGGACTAAGCCGACAAGAACCTCTGAAATAGAGACTAAGCTGAAGGAAAACGAATGAATGAATGGTCCGTTCACTTCTGTGATAAAGTCTGGAGACTTTTTTCATGTCATATCAGCTTTTTTATGAAATACTAAGTAAATATCCAGTCACAACCTCATGGCCTGTTTGTAAGGTATAACAAGTAAACCAGCATACACATGGTGTATGGTGTAGAACGTGTGTGAACATGACTGATCATGTGAGCAAAGTTTATTTTAATTTGAGTCTCAGCCATTTACATGCTTAATTTTTGTCTATTGCTGAGGTCCAAATAGTTGCGGAGGAAAACATTTAGTAAATCCAATCACCGATCAGTTGGTAAGACGAACATAAAAAATAAACATACAGCAAGGTATATTAAAACCAGATTCAAACATTAACTTGCATGCATGTTTACCCACTGATTGAGTATTTCGGATCCACACCAGCCCAATCGAAAATTTAGTTGACGTTAATTTAGTCGAGTCAGCGTCAATACGCTTGTTAAGTCGTGATGTGTGGAATACTGTTTCCGGGTCCAAGCTGCTACACGTTTGAATTGAGAAAATATTAATTTATGACCATTTTTTAGTCATATCACACATTAAAGTGAATTTGATATAAAATCATAGTGGCTCAGTGGTTATCAATGTCATCTCACAGCAAGAAGGTCCCTGGTTTGAGTCCCAGCTGGGTCAGTTGACATTTCTGTGTGAAGTTTGGATGTTCTCCCCGTGTTGGTGTAGGTTTCCTCCTGGTGCTCGGGTTTCCCCCACAGTCCAAACACATGCGCTATAGGGGAATTGAATAAATTAAATTGGCTGTAGTGTGTGTGAGTGTGAATGAGTGTGTATGGATGTTTACTAGTACCGGGTAACAGCTGGAAGGGCATCCTCTGCGTAAAACATATGCTGGATAAGTTGGTGGTTCATTCCGTGTGGCGACCCCTTGTGAATAAAGGGGCTAAGCCGAAGGAAAATGAATGAATGAATCAGGGTGTACACAACAGTTTCTGCACTCGTTGCACCAATATTTTAACAATTTATAAAAAATTTATCACTTTCGGGCACCTGATATCAGACATGGATATATAAATATTGCGATCGTGATTTTCAAAAGTATTACATCACTTTGTAAACGTTTATTATTACCATTTGTTGAGTCTCCCCGTACTGTCTGATATAGCGATTGGACGCGGAAGCCGCTGATGTCACACTTAACAAGCGCATAGCTGTGTTTCTATCCACCTATTTTCATGCGTATTTTGAATATGCGCATGAAAAACGGTTGATGGAAACGTTAAGATGCACATAAATATTAAAAATGTGCATAAACGAGTTGGATAAACTTATTACTACAAACTACGATGGAAACACTTTTATTGAACAAATTCCAGTATGCGCATTTAGAAAGACGTGTGATTTTGCTTTAAGAGATCATGTGATGATAAAATGTGTGTGAATGGACAAACTAGTAGACTGAGCACATCGTAAAACATCTGAAATGTTGTTTTGGTCGTTCTAAAATGCGTAACATTTTAATATTAGTGTTATTATATTATTAATGACTGCCAGAATTGTCAAGAGCGCCTGTGCTCCGCGTCTTCGAACGTCACCACGTGTTCATTGCGTGTCTTCCAAGGCGCACGTCATTTATTAAATGAAGAAATGATTCACGCAGCATCTCCGACCGCAGCGAATAACGTTTTATTTTTGATATTTGGCGCCAGTTTATCAGGAAGTGACGATTTTGTTATATTTGATTAGTTGGATGGAAACGCTGCTTTATTCGCACGTCTTTTATGCGGTGTTCAAGTTTTGCGCATAAATTTAATTCGCATAGCTAAAGTCAACGTGCATGTAAACGCAGCTACTGATGTGAGAAGACTTTTTGAAGAAGTTTTTGAAAGGATGTGAATGTGAACAGATTGTCAGGTCGTGTAAGTGAGAAACGGTTTAGTGTAGATGCCAGCTTGACGAATGCACTGTAGCGGCGGCGGACGCTGACGTCTATAACGTTTATCACAGAATTAAGAAACGATAAATAGCATTAATCAAGAAATACACACATCTCAAAGCGTCTTCCTGAAATTATGATTTCGTTTTCTCTCAGAGAAAGCGATCCGTTGTTACGAAGAATTGCACTGACTATTATATTTCTACGTTTTTGTTCTTTATTTTTCATTTGTAGTCGTAGCTTCACCCACGTAACATGAGCTGATGATGTGAGGTGGAGCTTCCCCCTTTAAACCAGTCCTTATCATAACCAACCGGTATTCAAGAAAAACTATTCCATTGTCCTTTCAAGCCCAGGATTGTTTTAAGGTGACACTTATTTGTATTAGGATGAGAGTCCCAGTGGACTTCCTGCAGACACAGGAAGCTGAAGGAGACACCAGCATTGTCACGCTAGAGCTGTTTATTGTTATTGTTGTGTATGATGATGATGATGATGTCGATATTGTTGACCCACTATGATGTATTGTAACACATTACTGTTGTGGTGCTCTAGTGGTAAATAAATTATTTAAGTGAACAGGAATGCTGAGTGTTTCCTTTGAAGGATAACAGTGTATGTGTAAGAGTGCATGTATCACGGTACAGGCGTAAACACTGACCGGCCACTTTATTAGGTACACCGTATTATTGCCTTCAGATCTGCCTTAATCCTTCGTGGCAGAGATTCAACAAGGTACTGGAAATATTCCTCAGAGATTTTGCTCGATATTGTCATGATAGCATCACGCAGTTGCTGCAGATTTGTCGGCTGCACATCCATGATGCAAATCTCCCGTTCCACCACATCTCAAAAGTGCTCTGTTGGATTGAGAACTGGTGACTGTGGAGGCCAGTTGAGTACGGTGAACTCATTGTCGTGTTCAAGAAACCAGTTGATTCGCACTTTATGTCATGGTGTGTTATCCTGCTGGAAGTAGCCATCTCCTCAATTGGTACTAATGGGTCAAAAGTGTGCCAAGAAAATATCCCCCACACCATTACACCAACACCACCAGCCTGAACCGCTGATACAAGGCAGGATGATCCATGCTTTCATGTTGTTGAGGCCAAATTCTGACCCGACCATCTGAATGTGGCAGCAGAAATGGAGACTCATCAGACCAGGCGACGTTTCTCCAATCTTCTATTGTCCAGTGTTGGTGAGCCTGTGTGAATTGTAGCCTCAGTTTCCTGTTCTTAGCTGACAGGAGCGGCACCCGGTGTGGTCTTCTGCTGCTGTAGCCCATCTGCCTCAAGGTTGGCCGTGTTGTGCGTTCAGAGATGCTCTTCTGCAGACCTCGGTTGTATCGAGTGCTTATTTGAGTTACTGTTGCCTTTCTATCAGCTGGAACCAGTCTGGCCATTCTCCTCTGACCTCTGGCATCAACAAGGCATTTGTGCTCACAGAACTGCCGCTCACTGGATATTTCCTCTATTTCAGACTATTCTCTGTAAACCCTAGAGATGGTTGTGCGTGAAAATCCCAGTAGATCATCAGTTTCTGAAATACTCAGACCAGCCCGTCTGGCACCAACAACCATGCCACGTTCAAGGTCACTTAAATCACCTTTCGTCCCCATTCTGATGCTCGGTTTGAACTGCAGCTGATCGTCTTGATCATGTCTACATGCCTAAATGCATTGAGTTTCTGCCATGTGATTGGCTGATTAGAAATTTGCATTAATGATCTGGATTTACAAAAAAATAGATTGTATTTTTGTCATCCTGTAATGTATTTCCCAAGTGATGTTTAACAGATTCAGGAATTTTTCACAGTATTTCCTCTAATATTTTTTCTTCTGGAGAAAGTCTCACTTGTTTTATTTCAGCTAGTATAAAAGCAGTTTTAGTTTTTTTTTAAAAGCATTTTAAGGTCAGTATTATTCGCCCTCTTATGCAATATTTGTTTTGGAGTCTCTACAGAACAAACCACTATTACTGTATACAATGACTTGCCTAATGACCCGAACTTTAACCTTATTAACCCAGTTAAGCCTTTAACGTCACTTTAAGCTGAATACTAGTATTTTGAAGAATGATATGTGCTGTCATCATGGTAATGATAAAATAAATCAGTTATTAGAAATGAGTTGTTAAAACTATTATGTTTAGAAATGTGTTGAAAAAAAAATTCTGTTAAATAACTGTATATAATTATGCCAAGTTTTAAATGGCGAACCTTCCCAAATCCAACCTATTTCTAATCTGACTCCTCTAACATGAACCGATTCCGATACACTGCCGCCTAATGATGAATTCCTCAACATTTCATCTTCATTTACTCCATTTGTTTATTTAAGTCATGCATGCCATGATCTCGAGAAAGCTGACATAAACTACAGTACAAAACCTTGAGCTTCCTCTGCCGATGCCCTGATACTGTAAATCCTCCCATTGGCCCTCGAGATCTGGAGTCACACCAGCCTCATTAGTCCACGAGTTCGTGACTCCATATTTAGGAGTGAGACTGGAACAGCAGAAAGCTCTGGAAACTGTCAATCTGGAATTAGGCTCAGATTGATTAAGACTCAACTCAACGTTCTGCTGATAAATGCTCTGCATGATGTCACACATACAGGCTGCGTGAGAATTGCTGGTCGTCTGGTGTGGACTCTTTGTTACCATATTGGTTCATCACAAGAGTTTCATTCCAAGCTAAAATCGCATGTGAGCAGTTGACAAAGCGGTTGAAGTCAAGATTATTAACCCTCCTGTGAATTTACTTATTCTTTTTCAATTATTTTCCAAATTATGTTTAACAGAGCAAGTATTTTTTCACAGTATTTTTTGCGTCTTGTAGCTGCATAATGATGTGACCTTGTTTGTGACCGGGACTTTATGCATATTTATAAATAACGGAGCCTATAACATAACTGCCTCCTTCCATTTTCTTCGAAAAATATTAAATATACCCTCTCTTTTGCGGAATATCAGTTTTAATAATCAATAATGGCCATTATGAATGTATAACATACAATAAGTTTATACAATATAGGAAATAAAGGCAAGCAATCAGTCAAATAAGCAGAGTCAGTGTACGTTGTTACTAATATATTCACTTATCTTTGTGCTCTGCCAAAACACGTTACCTGAGAACAAGTAATATATTCAAAAGACCAAAGAGTTGTTAGATAGTGACAAGATGAATTAAATATCATGTTTAACAACTATAGTGAGATGAAATCCAGTGAAGGCCCTTGATGAACTGTCTGACATGCACTGCTCTCGTCTGGGTAGATGTGCTCTCAGCACCCGCTGACTTCCTGGGGCTCAGACATACACACCAAGTTCTATCTTGGTCTCATCAGAGCAGAGAAGCTTATTCCTCAACATCTTGGAGTCCTTCAGGGGTTTTTAGCAAACTCACTAGACTTTTCTGACAGGGTATTCGAGTGTCATTGGGTGATGCAGATGTGACAGTGTGTTGTGGGACTACTATTTTACTATCTCCTGACTCGCATGTGCAGCCATGTTGCCATTGTAGCTGGTGTATTTTGGGAAATTTTCGTACCCCTTGGTTTCTAGTGTGGTTCTGGAAAATCTCAGTTTCGAGCTAAAGAGAATTGGGACACCCCAAAAACGTAATGTGAATGCACGGTAAGGGGAATAACTAAGGAGTAGAATTGGGATTGGGCCTTTCACTCATCCTGAAGGCAGAACTTCCAGCTCAGCTGTGGCTTTGTGTTTGTTTTGGACTCTCACATGCATCTTAAGTCCAAAGCCCCAATCTTCAAATGTGGCTCACATGGGCAGCAGGATGTTTCAAGATAACCAGGCATTAACCAACGTTTTCCACTCTTCTAAAAGAAAACCTAAATTAACCAAGGTAAACGAGTAGGCCTAAATCCAAAACATACTTTAGAAACAGAGGAATTGGTTTGCTGGCACTCTGAAGGTTTCATTTGTTTGTGCTTGGAGATCGCAAACCTTTCAAAGGGATGGCACAGTTTCCTTCAAACACGTGTGCCATAAAGCTAGATGGTTTTGTGTTACTCTACCATACCAACGCTTGTATGAAAGAGTAGTAGCGTACTTCAAATCTCATGATTACATAAAATAATAAAGAAATAAACACTGTGCTTGAAACAGTACATTAATGTGATTAAAGTCCACTACAACTTTTGGAAACCTGTAACCAATAACTTCCAGACAAGCTTATATCTTCCAGGTTACCATCTTTTCAACAGGAAAAAATAAATAAACTTTTTGTGACAAGCGAAGGGTAAATGAGTAAATTATTGTCAGAATTTTCAGTTTTGGGTAATCTATGGTCTTCATCTTCATCATCTGGTTATGTATTTGTCGGGACTGAAGCAGCTAATATTAATTTTCACTAGCGAGGAGCAGGTGCTGAATAAATACTAAGAGATTTCAGATTTCAGCTGCTGTCTGGGCTTTCCATGCCTTTTTACACCTCCCTTTCTTCATGTGTTCCATACGTTCTGTGTCATTTTATCACACAAACTGATTTCTAATCTAGCTAGTTTTGTTGTCTTGGATTTTTGTTTTATGGATTGTTGGTTGTTACTGACATCTGGGGAAAATTGGAATAGTTGCATATCACACAGTGGCGCAGTGGGTAGCGCAATCGCCTCACAGCAAGAAGGTCGCTGGTTCGAGCCTCAGCTGGGTCAGTTGGCATTTCTGTGTGGAGTTTGCATGTTCTCCCCGCGTTGGCGTGGGTTTCCTCCGGGTGCTCCGGTTTCCCCCACAAGTCCAAAGACGTGTAATATAGGTGAATTGGGTATGCCAGGGCTTGATTTGTGCAGGAACATTCCAGATCCAGCACCTCTGAAATCTGATCCGGCACCTCATTTTACCAACCCCGTTCCTCAACCACCCTCCTCCCTGTCCGCTGTTCACTTTCGTTTTCTTCCGTGACTCCCCAACCCTCTTCACTTTCTTCTGCGACACACATGACACACCCCACCCCTCCCCTCCCCCGCTCTTCACTTTCGTCCGCGACACTTCTACATCCTCTGGTAACATGCCGGATCATTCCAGGACTTCACAATTCACAAATTAAGCACTGGTGTAAGCTAAATTGTTCGTAGTGTATGTAATACCTGTCAATATTATTATTTACAAAAGAAAATTTAATAGAATACATTAGCAAACAGCTTAGCTTATTAAAATGAGCTATTATAAAGAAATAGAATCAAGTTATCAAATCTTATTCATCTTTTCTTTACTGTATAACGTACATATTCTGAATAAAGAGCAGCGAATGAACCTCATTTATTTAGATTTTTTGTTTGATTACATTAAATAACAGAGGTGTTTCTGTTATGAATAACATAAGTTTACATCTATTGTTATAATGACTGCTTTCGATTGCTTTCCTAACGTTTTATGCTCATTTAGGACAAAATTAGATGTGTTTGGAAAAAAAAACATCAAGATCGACATCTTTAGATGTTATTATTATTAATTATGTGTATATGTCTGTTCAAACACGCACCCAAAACCAAGTATCCACTTTCGCTCCGCTTCTAATCGCATATACAGAATCCGTTTGCTGACAGCTGACAGTCACGGACCTCTATATGACTGTTTTGAGGATTGCATAGGAAGAGCGACGGCACCTGTAATGAAAAGGAAAGGGAATCCCGCCGTTTTTATGTTTATTTAAAGTGTTTCATGCCTAAATAAACCAAAAGCACAGAACAGATTTACATTTAGGAGCAAGGGGCGGCCCCTGGTGGTTCGGCGGTGTGGGTTGCATATAGGGAGGATCGACTCTTTAATGTTTATTGACACCCGTCGGAGAACGACTGAAAATACGGGAGAAATACGGGAAAATACCTTTACGGGATGATACCGGGATAGAAGTGTAAAATACGGGAGAATCCCGGGAAATACGGGAGGGTTGACAGGTATGGTGTATGTGTGTGAATGAGTATGGATGTTTCCCAGAGATGGGTTGCAGCTGGAAGGGCATCCGCTGCGTAAAACACATGCTGGATAAGTTGGCGGTTCATTCCGCTGTGGCGACCCCGGATTAATAGAGGGACTAAGCCAACAAAATGAATGAATGAATTACATAAAACCCCAAATCAGAAACAGTTGGGATGAAGACCCTGTACTGTTGCCCACCTTAAGACTTGTTTGCAGTAAGAATGGGACAAAATTACACCTGAAACACTTCATGACTTGGTGTCTTCAGTCCTTTAACATCTTTTAAGTGTTGTGAAAATGAATGACAACATTACAAAATAGTAAATGCTTTACTGTTACAACATTTTTCGAAATGTGTTGCAAGAACCATCGCTGGAATATGTCTAGTTTCATGAATTTGCTTTGCGTTTTTGACTATAATATATCCATTTGCCTTAGTTTTCTTTCTGAATACACCCTCTCTTTCTCTCTGCGTTCATTCTAAGTGAGGCAGAGAGCTCTTGTGATCCGGCAGGAGAGTCTGGAGGTGAAAGGGTCTCTGGTCTCTTGGGATTGGAGTGATTTGGGGATTCAGTGATTCAGCCGCAGCTGCCTGCACACAACAATATGAAATTAGTGAGAAGCAGTGATGTCACCGCGAAACCATGCAGGGACCCTATTAGCACACAGAGGAATTTTCGGACTACTTGTCAAAGGGCTGTTTATGTGTCCAATCATGCCGAAAAAAAGCAGCTTCTCTCCAGTGTTTGTATGGAAATGTGAAGAATGGCTTTGATGCCGTGTTGACATCGTCTTGTGTGTGTCAGCCGTAATTGCCCTGCAGACAGAGGCTTGTGTTGCGTCTGTAATTACACAGGAAAGGCCGATGCTTTGAGCTGCGGATTAGCAACTCTTGAAAAGGGGCAGGTCTGAGTGAAGTATCGCACTGAAACCCCAGTACAAAGTGTTCCTCCACCCGCCCGTCCTTCCAAAAATGACCAGGGTGTTTTACTTTTGCACACACAGTAAGACTGTGGACAGCCTAAAAACAGATAAATGTATATTTTTGTCCTCTTTGGTTCTGCAGATCATGACCACACTCTTAGCAGGATTTCATAAACCAGTGGTTCTCAACTGGTTTGGCCATGGTACCCACATTTTTACATGGTCATCAAGCCGCGACCCAAATTTTTAGGAATTATATTTTAATTTTAGGAATTATAATTAATTAGTTTGTATTTATTTGTTAACATACACAAGTAGTGACAGATAAATCATAAGAAAATCACCAAGACTTACAAATAAACAATTTTTTATTGATTTTATTTGACAAAATGTATCAAATTATACAAATATTACAAAGTACAATTGCGCATTTCAAAATAAAAGTCTGGTATATGCATTTCAAATAGGGCTGTCCAAAAATTAATCGTGATTAATCACATGCAAAATAAAAGTTTAACATAATATTTGTGTGTGTACTGTGTATATTTTATTATGAATATATAAATACACACATGCATATACTTGATAAAATGTTGGTTTATATTTAGATATATAAAATATATGTGTATGATACAAATTTTACATTTGAATATGATGTAACTACTTTGATGTAACTTTTTTATATATAGTTTTGGCTTCTATGAATGTGTTTATCACATATACATAATAAATATATATAACACACACACATATTATGTCAAAACAAACTTTTATTTTGGATGTGATTAATCACGATTAATTTTTGGACAGCCCTAATTTCAAAATAAAAGTCCGGTATAAGCAAAATAAGTAAAAACATAATGTTTTACACACACTCCGCGACCCACTAAAAATGTTCCGATCGCGACCCACCAGTTGAGAAACACTGTCATAAACTATCATGTTCAGTTTGACAGGCGTCGTGATAGAGAGATCTGAGGACATTCAATCTCTGCCTGGCGACTCCGGGCCCCTCACTCGCATACGGCCCTGTAGCCCTCGCACACATACACGCTGGTATCAAATACAGGCTCAAACACAGGACAACCACAGCTGAAGAAAGAAGTCCCCCAGCGAGGGCTGTATTTATAGCACACACACACTTGGGTCTGTGTTGCTATCGGCGCCTTTGGGGAAAAAAACGATGTCCCGCAGCCATTAGTCGCTTTAGGCAGGGCATGTTTATTTTAGGGCTGTCAATTGATTAAAAAAATTAACTAATTAATCACACTTTTGTTTGTGATTAATCATGATTAATAACGAAAAGCCGTATTTATTACAGAAATAAAAACACAGGCATGTAAGTGCCATTTGAATTTTAAAACAATCAATGACAATAACAAACAAAAATTATTTCCATGTTGGATTCTAAGTGAACTACAAAAAAATCCAAAATACAGGCATTGCAGATATGGAAATTGGAAAACTATAATAATAAAGTATTGAATACAAACAATTGTATTCATTGTAAAGTTGTTTTGCGAGTTGAGAACATTAATTATAAAGTAGAAACAGCTTTGCTTAGTCCTCCTTAGCATTTTGGTAGTTGGCAGCATGTGAATTTCGGTGCTTAATTTCTGTGCCACTGGTGCTGTGACAAGGACGCAAGAAGCACCAAGGGGTACATCAAAGTCACGCACTAAAGACTATAGGCTAGACTTCTTACATGGACTTTGGTCACGCCATCTCTAAACATTAAATTCTAAACTGCTTTGAGCGACTGTCTGCGATGTTAGGCGTTTCATCTTGTTGTTAGGATATCCACACATACACAAACACTCTCTCTTACACACACACACAGACACAGACGACACGGGCAGTACAGCGAGCTCACCCGGTATAAGCGACTCCCTTCAGAGTCATCAACGCGCACGGTCGCGTTCATCAAATTTGCTCAAACTAGCGTTCTGAAGTATAGTTGTTGTTACGCCCCGTGTGGCTCGGAGGATGAAAAAGGGCTTAACATAATTATGGCAACCCGATATAAAAGAAATTCCCCTGAGACGTTAGCTGCTATGAATTGACACCAACAACAGACGTGGCAAAAGTGGTTCGCTTTATTAACAATAAACATAGAATAGTTAAATCACCCAAAGTATATTTACAAATGTGTACAATAATTGCAAAAGAAAATAAACAAATTGAAACAAACCTGATAGAGGGAAGGAAAATAAGCGGTGCCAAATAAAAGAAAATAACAAATTAAACACCCGCTAACTAATCCCTCCCCCCCCCTAAATAAATAAAGAAAAATATGAAAAATAGAAAACAAACATCTTCAGCGTCATACGCCCCTTACTAACCTGCACTCACTGAACAAAACATACACAAAGTAGCACCCGCTTCTAGCCTAATGTTTTAACAGAGAATCAATTACGTGTGTGTAAAAATGTATGTCACGTGACGTACTTCACTTTCACTTCCCTTGGTATATTTAAGCAGGTTTAGTATAGAAGTTTTGAACAGAGATACAACTCCAAAAACAAATAACTTAAAGTGAACCAGAGCACAGGACAGACACAAATGTCACACAGACAAACACAAGAGCATCAACAAGAGACCAGAATTCCCTCCAGTCTGTCTGGGTCCGAGTCGTTACTGGAGCGCTTAAATGACCCCCATCCTCTTCTGATTGGTCCACTCGGGAGAACTCCACAAGCCAATCGCAACACCTAGATTTTAGGAGAACAGCAGACAGCCAATAAAACAGAAAGGGGAGGAGAAAACAAAGCAACACCCCCCCAGACATGTAACACCCCACCGCTTAAAATCAAACATTATACTCTTAATAATAATGTTTGTACATGCAAACAAATGAGTTAGTTACGCTCTAGAAAGTGCATCAGCAACCACATAATCCACCCCTTAAAAACAAGGATTCTGACACAATAACGGGAAGCAGTCGCTTTAAAGAAGTTGTGTGTCAGGGGGGAAACACGTCAAACTTAATGAAACATTTGAGGACGCATGGAATCAACTTAGAGAGGAAAGGGCTGTCTTTGACAGCTTGCGACATCATTTGTCACTTATCATCTGGGGTAGGTGTCGCGGATTAAAGTGAGGACCGGGGGGTTCACTCACTATTCTGCTGCCCTTGTCGGCCGCCTAGGTCGCCACTGTGGACGTGCCGGCCCTGAACACACGTCGGCCACAACAGGAAATAAAACAAAACTGCCACTGCGTTAAATGCGTTAATTTTTTTAACACGTTCAATATTTCAAATTAATCGGCGTGCGTTAACGTGCTAATTTTGACAACCCTAGATTATTTACATAGCACACTTCACACACAATGGTAATTCTAAGTGCTTTACATAAACAGGAATAAAAGAAACAAGTATAAGAAAGGAATGGTAAAACGCGAGCAAAAAGCAACCCGGTATGATCGGGACTTTATCCGAAAGGCGACACTCACTGACAGTATAGTGTCTCCTCCACTATACTGGGGCATTAGGACTCACACAGACTGCAGGTTGAGCGCCCCCTGCTGGCCTCACCAACACCACTTCTGGCAGCAACTTATGCGGAGTTCAGGCTGCATGATTTTCACAGTAGTCGTGTCACAGATGTGTTCACACTGCATGACTATCTGGGGTAGTGTTCTGTCGCTGCTTTGTTTATACTGCAAGATGGATCGGTGACAGCGAGTTTCACACTGCATGACTTCAAAATAGGAAGAATCGCAGACAACTTTGTCCAAACTACGTCTCACACCCAAAAACATGCAGTATATCTTTTGTTATTAACTACATAAGGAGAAAGAAGCCTTTAATGGGGTAGAAAATGTCCATATTTGCTCACCTGGCTTTGAAGGGAATTAGCAATTTCTCCTCAACTGTTTTATTGTTTGACCGGGTTGGGTTGTGATATTGCTCAGACGACACGTTAAACAGACACGGGGGCTCCTGCCAAATTTACACTCATTTTCCCTCCATTGGGTCTGAATAAACTGAAAATGAGCTTTTACCTTCTCCCTCAACCTCCCGCTGGCCTGCAGGTCCCCACACTAGTGAATGCTGCTCTCTGATTGGCTGTAGGCGATAGCTGATGTTATTTTCAGTCAGAACACATTTCACACGGCATGATTTGAATCACCGACAGCTCCAGATATTCAGCACGCCAAATATGTCCCAGGATCTCATTGGCGATTCTCGCAGATCGCGTCTTTGATAGTTCATACTGTGTGATTGTCACTCGCGTGAACGAGCACCGATTCGCCTGTGATTTCAGGCATTTGTTGGCGATTTCTCAAAACCTGTCGGCGAGTCAAAATCGGGGCTAAAATCATGCAGTCTGAACTCAGCATTAGTTTTACCATGAGGTCTCCCATCCAGATACTGATCAGGCTTAGCTCTACTTAGCATCAGTGAGTAACCAGTCTTGGGCTGCAGGGTGATATGGCTACGCATATAACGCAAGTAGTTTGAACAAGCAACAAAAGTCATTTTTTGAGTGTACTGCATCAGATAACGTAATCGTTTCGTGAGATTATCTGTGCTTTGCTACACACACGCTGACATATGGAGCGAGAATCTCTCACATAATCTACATCAGTGGTTCTCAACTGGTTTGGCCACGGGACCCACATTTTTACATGGTCATCAATCCGGGACCCAAATTTTGAGGAACTGTAATATAATTTTAGGAATTATAATTCATTTGTATTTATTTGTTAACATACACAAGTAGTGACAGAAAACTCATAAGAAAATCACCAAGATAAACAATATTTTATTGCTGACATTTAACAAAATGTATCAAATTATAGAAATATTACTAAAAAACAACAAATACTGTAAACAGCGGTTAGGGTAAGGAAAGGTTCAGTTCCCATGAACAAAACTGAACTGTTAATAAAACATGAACACTGATCCTGTTGAACACAACAAACCAGCACATTGTAAAATGATTAAAATAATCATGACTTTTTTTTAGGGCTGTCAAAATTAGCGCGCTAACGCACGCCGATTAATTTGAAATATTGAACGCGTTAAAAAAATTCACGCATTTAACGTAGTGGTAGTTTTTTCTTATTTCCTGTTGTGGCCGACGTGTGTTCAGGGCCGGCGCGTCCACAGAGGCGACCTAGGCGGCCGACAGAATAGTGAGCGAACCCACCCTCCCTCGGCGAGTATAGCCTCGAGGTGCGTGCGCTCTCAACGGAGGCGCGCGATGCGGCGCCAGGCGGAAGTATAAATCCAGCTTAATCCGCGACACCTACTCCATCCCTCCTGATCCGCACGTTCATACTCAAACCGGTCACTTTCTTTTTCACTTTCGGGTTGAGGGCGGCGCGATGATGAACGCGATCGTGCACGTTGATGACTCTGAAGGGAGTCGCTTATACCGGGTGAGCTCGCTGTACTGCCCGCGTTGTCTGTGTGTGTGTGTAAGAGAGAGTGTTTGTGTATGTGTGGATATCCTAACAACAAGATTAAACATCGCAGACAGTCGCTCAAAGCAGTTTAGAATTTAATGTTTAAGTCTTAATGTTTAAGAATTTAATGTAAGAAGTCTAGCCTATAGTCTTTGGTACGTGACTTTGATGTACCCCTTGGTGCTTCTTGCGTCCTTGTCACAGCACCAGTGGCACAGAAATTAAGCACCGAAATCGGTGATTCTGCTTGTGAGAGACTTTTCTCACTCTTAGGTCACATGTCAACAGACTGGACTGTCTTAGCAACTACAATAATGCTAAGGAGGACTAAGCAAAATTGTTTCTACTTTATAATTAATGTTCTCAACTCGCAAAACAACTTTACAATGAAAACAATTGTTTGTATTCAATACTTTATTATTATTCTTTTTTTATCAAATTTCCATATCTGCAATGCCTGTATTTTGGATTTTTTTTGTAGTTCACTTAGAATCCAACATGGAAAAATTAAGTTTGTTATTGGCATTGATTGTTTTAAAATTCAAATGGCACTTACACGCCTGTGTTTTTATTTCTGTAATAAATACGGCTTTTCGTGATTAATCATGATTAATCACAGACAAAAGTGTGATTAATTAGTTATTTTTTTAAATCAATTGACAGCCCTACTTTTTTTACATCTAATATGACAGCAATTATAAACATCTGTTTCACTTAACAGTAATTTGGGAAGATAACTGAGGATGTGCTTTACTGATAAGAGTTTCAAAGTCAGGAGTGATGGTAGACAGTGCTACCCGGAGATTGTGTTCTGTCTAACCTGTTCCTTTACTTTGACTTAAGCTGCACCAAGGAAGAGAAGCCACTTTCATACAAATACGTAGTTCTGAATTAGATGGGTTTGATCGCACTCTCAGATCGCGAAAACTGAGAGAGGCTTACTTCACTGAATTTCTTTTTCAGCGTCTTATCACATGACAGCTCCACCAGCTGACTCTCTGTGTTGATCGGCAACGTGACGCTTTTCACGTTGATTCCAAAGGCATCATTGTCGCGCGCGCATTTCAAAATAAAAGTCCGGTATAAGCAAAATAAGTTAAAAATGTAACTTTTATTGTTCTTTTGACCACACACACCGCGACCCACTGAAAATGTTCCTGCGACCCACTTTTGGGTCACGACCTACCAGTTGAGAAACACATAATCTACATTACATGCGTTTCAGTGTGGGAACTCAAATGTTTCTCTCTCTCTGCTGTGAGAAACCTGGCCTGCCGCTGAGTGACGGGAAGTTTAGGGTCCCCGTGGAGCACTCCAGATTTACATATAAAATATGACCCACCACAGTATAAAATAACAATTAAAACGCAGCAGCCTCTGGAAGTAACCCAGCTTCCCATTGGAGAGGAAAAGCTCAACGTGTTTAGCCGTTAGCATGGCTGCCTCACAGCAAGATACCAGGTTCAAACTTCAGCACAATTTGCATGTTCTCCTGTGTTTCAGTCTAAAGACATGCAATATTGGGTAATCAGATTGAATAAAGTGGCCATAGTGTGTGGGTGTGGGTGTTTCCCACCACTGAGGGTTGTACCCATGAGATGAATGGGGATGCGAACAGATTCCTCTGTTTCTCTCGGAGAATATTTGTATTCTTGGCATGCCCCAGGTCTTCGCTTTACGGGCATGCATGTAAACTCCTGACAGTCCTGTGTGTTGCTGGTTCAGGTCTCACCTCTGACTGGGATGTGCAGGTTTACCAGGTGAGACATTCCTCATGAGCGTGTTGGTCCCCATAAGCTTACTCAGCACATAACAAGCAGTGTGCTTCCTCGCCTCACTGGAATGAAGCTCTGTGTGTGAGAAAGATTTCAAAACCGCTGCACGGAGATTTTAGGATCTTGCTGTACAGTTGATACAACAACAGAATGTTTCGCTGCTGAAGCTAGTCAACAGGAGAATTACTTAATGTGGGACAATTTACCATACGAAGTTTCACTTAAATTGCATGTTTTGTTATACTTTAGAGAAGTGCATCTATTTTTTGTTAATATATCTTTTTCAAATAAGTAATGTTGAACAGATTCAGGATTTTTTCAGAGTATTTCCTATAATATGTTTTCTCCAAGAGAAAGTCTTATTTGTTTTATTTCGGCTAGAATAAAAGCAGCTTTTTTAAAACTATTTAAAGGTCAATATTATTAGCCCCCTTAAGTAATATGTTAAGTAATAATGATGTTATTTTGATGTCCAATATGACGTCATCTTGACATATAAATACTGACATTTATTTGTGAGGTATGGCAACCAAAATCCAACATCTGATAGACGTCATAAGGGTAACGTCAAGCTATAACATCATTATGCTGTGTTCACACCTGACGTGGCAAGCTACTTGCGCGTAAATAGACGCCTGAACATTTGAGTTTATTCGCTTCATTCGCGCGTACAAATCCGCTTCATTCATTCATTCATTCATTTTCTTTTCGGCTTAGTCCCTTTATTAATCCGGGGTCGCCACATCGGAATGAACCGTCAACTTATCCAGCATTTGTTTTACGCAGCAGATGCCCTTCCAGCTGTAACCCATCTCTGGGAAACATCCATACACACTCATTCGTACTCACACACTACGGACAATTTAGCTCACCAAATTTACCTATAGCGCATGTCTTTGGACTTGTGGGGGAAACTGGAGCACCCGGAGGAAACCCACACAACCACGGGGAGAACACGCAAACTCCACACAGAAATGCCAACTGACCCAGCCGAGGCTCGAACCAGTGACCTTCTTGCTGTGAGGCGAACATGCAACTCACTACGCCACTGTGGCGCCCAAATCCGCTTCATTCGATCGTCAAATTCACTTGAGAACAGACCCGGATTCGTGTCATGGGCATGTGCTTTATGAAGGCTGAAAAACAGTGTTGATTCGTCTGGAGCCATATCTGAGTCCACTAGATTCTTTCAGAGGTGCACTGAGCTCTATGAGCTCATAAACTCCTCCAGAAACCTAACCTAAAGCGGTGCTTCTGACTGAGCCGAGCCCCGTTTGATGAACTGTTGTCGGTGTATGCAGGAGGTTTTTCCCTCAGGACACCAACAACAGGCGCTATGTCATAATCACACCCCCACAAGAGCAAGCTCCTGATTGGCTAACGAGGTGCGAATGTCCGCTGTAATTCAGATTTTCGAACTGGAGCGATTCGCGCGTTGAGCGCATCAAACGCTCGAAACAATCAATTCGCGCTGTGCCGATCGCACCGCAGGATGCCTATTCGTACCTTTGCATTTACTTAACATGTAAACCACTCGTGCTTGACGCGTCTAACTGGTCTGGTGTGAACCCAGCATTAGACGTTACTGCGCGGGACAGAATTTTTAATTCCGTTCCACTGTATATTTAAAGGGCCACGAAACCCCCCAGTCTCAGCGTGGTGTTTTCACACCTACAGTCTGTAAAAGCTCAGTAAAGTGGGTGTGTCCAGCTCGGTTTAGGTGGGAGTGTCGGGGGAGAGAAAGAGGGAAGGTTTTGCATATAAATGGGAGTTTCCATTTGTGCACGCGCTGACTTTCAAACACACACACACACACACACACACACACAGACGCAGGGTGAGAAAGACAGGGACTATGTTCACATGGACTTCAGTCATCTAATTATTTGCCAAATTATTAATTCGTGGACTTTAACTGCAGTTTGGCACTTTAACGTTTATTCACGAACATTTCCTGCGTGTCCCCCGTGACAAACCAGATATTTAATGTTAGTAACTGCTGAAGGAGTGCATATTTAATGGAGTATTTGAAACGCACGGCATATTTCAGGAAAATAAATCCTGCATTTCTCGGTAACTAAATGCACTCGGTAGGTAGCGTCAGAAAGCCCTGTGTGTATAGACTAATCTGTCACTAAATGCGGCGAAAAATCTACACGACAGTAATCGTTTGATTAAGATGTTTACACTTTACACGGATTCTTCAGTCTATAATATTGTAGTGATATTAACATGCTGTAAACTCAGTAACAGTTCTAATCATCTGACTAAGGTCTGTCTTTAAACACTAAGAGTACTGCTGACGAAACCAACTAACTTTGCCATCTTCATAAACAAACAAACACCACTAAACGCCTACTTACCGATCAGGTGACATGTTCTCTGCAAACGTATTTATGACGCATGATAATACACCACTGTATTCCACCTGCTTGGGTCCACACGCGAGCTTTACTCTCATCTCGGGGAAATGGAAACAAAAACTTTGTTGCGGCACATTTATCAACGCAACACCGACGAACCAATCCTCTCGGCTGGCGACAAAACGTAGCGTCTCTCTGCCGTTTGAAATTTGTCACAGGTAAACACATCTTCCTGTATATGTAGTTCATGCATATTGATGAAGCTCCGCCTCATACACAATAGAGCGCTCTGATTGGTTTGAACAAAGGCCATGTCATGAATTAATGCCGCACGCTGACTAACGTCAATTTGTTCGCGCCGGGAGAGACGTCCACTCTCCACGCTGGACCATATGCAAAGACCTCAACGGCGTGACGCAGCCTTAAAAATTCGTTTCAAACCGGAAGAACGAATTTGCTCGAAATAACGTAAAAACAACCAATTTTCACTTTTTAGTCAATTATATGTGTCCTAATAGTGTTTATAGCAGCGTGGGACACATATATGACTGTCAACAGCCCAAAAAATGTGTTTTGGTGTTTCATGGCCCTTTAACATTTGTTCACCCGCTGCCCAACCTGCCCCCGTTTTCTACCCGACGCGACCGTTCCTGCTAACTGAAGACTGGAGGGATGGGGGGGTATGTTGTGGGGGTGAATGTGTTTGCAAACTGAAGAGCGAAACCACAAAAACACACCGCTACAGATGCTACAGAGTCCAAACAGCCTATAATAAGCGACACACAGCATCACGGCACGCTCTCTCTTATTCACATATACACACATAGACAGCACCACGGCGGATGCGCGCGTGCTATCTCTCGTTCACTCACTCGGGAGCGACATTGTTAAGCCCGCCCGGCTTCAAACCAGGGTTACCGACCACTACCGCGCTTTATTCAGAAATTTATTCCCTCACCGCAAGAAATCGGGTCTGGTCCTGTGAACTTCAACTCTGAAAACCTAACTGACACAGTTTCAGTTTACTAGAACTTCTTTGTTAAGCTGCTTTGACACAATCTACATTGTAAAATTGCAGAACAGCCCTGACATGAAAGGTAAGATTCACCAGAGGACAGGATTTCAGAGGACAGAGAAGGATCAGAGCATTTGAGCCCATCTATCAGTTCGGTGGTGAGATGTACTGGTGAAGGGTCATGAGGTCAGAGCGAGGCAAAGAGGTAGCAATAACCATCTCACCTTTAACCCTGTTCTACTATGTCTGTGTAAGGAAGCAATTAAACGGCACTCCATCTTTTAGTGTTGATGAATGCTCTGTACTCAGATACCAGTAGGGAGCCAAGAGTGACCTGAAGACCCCGCTCGGCTTGTGGTCACGAACGCCGCACCTCGCTTCCAAAGATTAATGGCGTATAATGGGTCGCACCCAGTTTGCTGAGATTAATAGCACGTAGCGACTCGCGCCAGCCTCCAAGATTAATGGCACATAATGGTTTGCATTGCTGAACGTAATCGAGCTGTCAGTGGTGGCTTTGAGCAATTGCAGAGCCAACATCGTTTTTCATTCGTCCTCTAAAAAGTCCTGCGGAACTCTAATAATTCCCAAGTTTGCCAGGCCTCCAGGGATCTGCTGTGTGTCTCGAGACCTCCAGTGCTTCCTGGTGTGTGTATGAGTATGTGTGTGTGTGCTGTTAATCTTGCACATATCTGTGACCGGAGGTTCAGGACACCCACTCTCACAGACATTGTCTACACTGCTACACTGAAAAAAAAACATGGTTGCCTTAAATTTTTAAGCTGAATCAAATTAACCCTATGAGTCCACTGAACTTATATTATGTTAAACAGCTTGCGTAACTTATTAATTAAGTTCATTTAAATTAGGTTAGAACATGATTAAATTGGTTTAATATGTTACAATGACCTAAAAACATAAGCTGCCAAGACTAATTGATCATATAATTTTCAGAAAAAAAGATTCTAAAGATTCTAGAATTCTACAGTTTTAGAGATTCTAGAATTCTGCAGTTCTAAAGATTCTAGAATTCTACAGTTACAAAAATCTAAAGATTCTAGAATTCTACAGCTCTAAAGATTCTAGAATTCTACAGTTTTAGAGATTCTAGAATTCTACAGTTCTAAAGATTCTAGAATTCTACAGTTCTAAAGATTCTAGAATTCTACAGTTTTAGAGATTCTAGAATTCTACAGTTCTAAAGATTCTAGAATTCTACAGTTTTAGAGATTCTAGAATTCTGCAGTTCTAAAGATTCTAGAATTCTACAGTTCTAAAGATTCTAGAATTCTACAGTTGTAAAGATTCTAGAATTCTACAGTTTTAGATATTGTAGAATTCTGCAGGTTTAAAGATTCTAGAATTCTACAGTTTTAAAGATTCTAGAATTCTACAGTTACAAAAATCTAAAGATTCTAGAATTCTACAGTTCTAAAGATTCTAGAATTCTACCGTTCTAAAAATTCTAGACTTCTACAGTTCTAAAGTTCTAACGATTCTAGAATTCTGAAGTTCTAAAGATTCCAAAGATTCTAGAATTCTACAGTTCTAAAGATTCCAAAGGTTCTAAACTTCTACAGTTCTAAAGATTCTAGAATTCTACAGTTCTAAAAATTCTAGACTTCTACAGTTCTAAAGTTCTAACGATTCTAGAATTCTGAAGTTCTAAAGATTCCAACGATTCTAGAATTCTACAGTTCTAAATATTCCAAAGGTTCTAAAATTCTACAGTTCTAAAGATTCAAGAATTCTAGATTTCAAAAGATTCTAAAAATTCTAGAATTCTGAATATTCTAGAATTCTACAGTTCTAAAGATTCTAAAGACTTTAGAATTTTAAAGTTCTAAAGATTCTAGAATTGTACAGTTTTAAAGGTTCTAAAGTTCTACAGTTGTAAAGATTCTAAAAATTCTAGAATTCTACTGTTCTAAAGAATCAAGAATTTTATCGCTTTAAAGAATCTAAAGATTCTAGAATTGTAAAGTTCTACAGGTTCTAACAATTCTAAAACTCTACAGTTCTCAAGATTCTAAAGGTTCTAAAGATTCTAGAATTGATTCTAAAATGAGCTGAGTTTTCACACAATTAACTGACCATGCAATTCCTAAAAGTTTTCTTTAAAGACTATTTTAACAATCTAAACAACCTTCTCCATTATATACACAGAAATGCTTAAATTGAACTGGTGTGATGTCATCTGTAACCACTTTAGGAAAAAAGTCTACTTGGGATGTTCAAAACAACTTGCCAAGGCAAACCTTTGGGAAAGTTCACTCTGACAAGTAAACACCTCGGAACTGAATATATGCATGGAACGTTCTCAGGCCAGCTGGAAAACATCCAGAGAAGCATCAGTCATTCCCGTAGCCGTTTCTTCATTTTTCTGAGGTCGCTTTAACTTGATGATTATTGTGATACTTGAGCTCTGTTGGGATGGTACTTGTTTCTCATGGATACTTCAATAAAAAAATCTTCAGAAATCCTCAGTGATTAAACACGTGCATTCAGATGAAGATAAATTGTACGCCTGAGTTTGTAATTATAAGGCAGCAACCTTCTAACTGTGGGGTGACAGTGCTAACCAGTTCTCCCAGTGTTGGCGTTGGTTTCCTCCGGGTGCTCCGGTTTCCCCCACAAGTCCAAAGACTTGTGGCATAGGTGAACTGGGTAAGCTAAATTGTTCATAGTGTATGTGTATGGATGTTTCCCAGTGATAGGGAAGGGCATTCGCTGCGTATAACATATGCTGGATAAGTTGGTGGTTCATTCCACTGTGGCGACCCCAGATTAATAAAGGGACTGCCATTAACAATGTCTTGTAGTTGGTGTTGATGTTGTTTTGGGCTTAAAATATTATCATGTAAAGTCTTAGCAAACCAGGGCTAAATAATCTTCTTTTTGGTCTACACCACTCTATGTCACCAAGTGCATTTCAGACCATGCATTTAAATCCGGCCAGCAAGAAGCAGATACCATCTTTGATGTGCATGAACTATGGGCTACAAAACAAACACAGGCATGTCTAGCATTTTTGCCATTTTGTACAAGGCACAGAGTCCGCAGAGCAAACGGACACCCAAAATAAACGACTCTCTCCTTGATCTCCTTGCATCCGCTTTCTACAAATAGAGAGGCCCAATTATAGCAGCAATGAGCCCGCTGTTTACCAAAGCTTTATCTCCATCTCATACACCGAGCCTTGGATGGCGCTCAACGGCTCTGGCTGTGACATATATGGGAATCAGCTGAGTGACTTTTAGGAGAGACTGCGGACAAACCGTCTCAGGTTACGAGCTCCAGCACGCACACTCAAACAAAGAGTAGAGACCCAGCCCTGCGCACTAAATGGATTCATTGATGTGCATGTAATTATGGCGTGCAGGAACACTGGAACTACATGCATGCACATGCTTGACACACTCTATACTGTGATTTATTCAGTGAGGCTCTGGAGCGTCCATGTGAAATGTGCTTTTAATTCAATAAAGCGTTTCTTGATTCGCCGCCAAGAAACCCAACTGTCCCTGTCTATCAGTCCAGTGGGTTTAATCGAGGTTAAACCTGCCAACCCATCCGATGTGTGTGTGTGGTAAGCAGCCCTCCCTCATATACTAAACAATGTGCTGCCTTTCTCCCTGCCAACAAGGACACACTATAGCTGGTGTCTCGATGCCACAGGCGGTGTGCAGTGATACCACGCTAATGCCCTACAAGAGCGAGATCCAAACAGACCACTGCGCAAGCTTAGAGCCTTGGTGGTCTCGTAACTCGGCACACACACAGTCAAGTACGCACTTCTTCGATGTGTTTATTAAATCGGCTGGTAATCTTACTTCTGGGGTCAGATCTTCCGGAGCATGACGGGACAGGATAGACTCGTTGATTTATGCAGCTTCAGAGATCTGGCCAATGGAGTTTCTTGTTAGGGATGATTGCTGAAGAATTGCTCTTATGACACTTCTCGAAAAGAATTACTTATTGATTGATTATGTTTTATATCAAACAAACAACTGACCAGCAACTTTATTAGGTACAACTGTGCTGACTGGCCAGACTGGTTCCCGCTGATAGAAAGGCAACAGTAATTTAAATAACCGCTCGTTACAACCGAGGTCTGCAGAAGAGCATCTCTGAACGCACAACACGGCCAACCTTGAGGCGGATGGGCTACAGCAGCAGAAGACCACACCGGGTGCCGCTCCTGTCAGCTGAGAACAGGAAACTGAGGCTACAATTCACACAGGCTCACCAACACTGGACAGTAGAAGATTGGAGAAACGTCGCCTGGTCTGATGAGTCTCCATTTTTGCTGCCACATTTGGATGGTCGGGTCAGAATTTGGCCTCAACAACATGAAAGCATGGATCCATCCTGCCTTGTGGCAATGGTTCAGGCTGCTGGTTGTGGTGTAATGGTGTGGGGGATATCTTCTTGGCACACTTTGGGCCCATTAGTACCTATTGAGCATCGTGCCAATGCCACAGCCTAGTATTGTTGCTGACCATGTCCATCCCTTTATGAACACAGTGTTTTAACAAATGCTACTTCCAGCAGGATAACACGCCATGTCATAAAGCGTTAATCATCTCAGACTGGTTTCTTGAACATGGCAATGAGTACACTGTAATCAAATGGCCTCACAGTCGGCGGAGGGGTTAATTTTTAACTCATCCATTTCATTTGTATTACGTCTGTATAATTATGGGTGAGGCCACTTGAGTGACAGCTAGGTCTCGCTGCTCACCATTACACTGGCCTCAGTCCATCATGGCCTTCTAACCATCCCTATATCATATTTGGCTTCATCACTCTGTCTCCTCTCCACCAATCAGCTGGTGTGTGGTGTGCAGTCTGGCGCAAAATGGCTGCCGTCGCGTCCTCCAGGTCATCCGTCATCATGTCATCAAAGCGCTTTGAGTGTCTAGAAAAGTACTATATAAATATAAGGAATTATTATTATTATCATTATTATTATTATTATTATTATTATTATTATTATTATCATTATTATTATTATTAAATACGGCGCCATCAGCAAGAAGGTCGCTGGCATTTCTGTGTGGAGTTTGCATATCTCCCCGTGTTCGCGTGGGTTTCCTCCGGGTGCTCCGGTTTCCCCCACAAGTCGAAGACATGTGGTACAGGTGAATTGGGTAAGACTAAATTGTCCGTAGTGTATGAGTGTGAATGAGTGTGCATGGATGTTTCCCAGAGATGGGTTGCAGCTGGAAGGGCATCCGCTGAGTAAAACAAATGCTGGATAAGTTGGCGGTTCATTCCGCTGTGGCGACCCCGGATTAATAAAGGGACTAAGCCGACAAGAAAATGAATGAATTATTAAATACCCCTTGAAACAGAGATTTTTCAGGACCACACTCGAAAGCAAGGACTAAGCAAATTTCTCAGGTTACCTCAGCTACAACAGCATCATGGCTGCACACGGAAGTATGAGATGCACAAATTAGTATTTTTTGTCATTATTACACATTTTTACAAAAACAAGCATATGTTTAATACATTCATAACTGCATTCATGTTTTACCGTGATTTTTAAACAAATGAAAGTTAAAATAAAAACCGCTAATTTTGGCTATCTATAATCATATTAATAACTCCTGTACAGCCGTCCCACAACATTCTGTCACTCGATGACATTCGAATACCCTGTCAGAAAAATCGAGCGGCTGGGAATGAGCTTTTTATAGTGGCTGGTTTAATGTTAATGTTATTTTTGTGTGTTTAAACAATACACAGTACAGTTATGATATTATTACCACATCATATCGTTATGATGAAGCAAGAGATCACGTTGACGTGAGCAGGTGTTGTAGTGCTGTCCTATTTTTTAGTGGTAAATTTTGAAGCCCTTCACCTTCAAGGCCAAGGGGAAGGGGTAGGGGTATGAAAATAGTATTGCGACAGGGCCTTGATGGTCACAGTACATGATGTAACTACAGAAGAGTCAAGCTTTAAATAGTAAAATGACAAAACTCTTATTTGCTAATGGTCTAATCTGATTCATTCATTCAGATTTATGCTAAGCTAAGCTACAACTGTTACTGCCAGACCAGAATATCGTTAATCTTTTGGTCACTTAAAAAAGACGAGTGTTATTTAATGGAGCTCTAAAGGAGGTAAAACCCAGCCCTATGGCTGTTTCTTTACTAAAACAGACCCAAAACAGAACTCAGATGTAATGCAAACTACCCCAGAGTTAGCTGTTTTTAGCTTAACACACCCCACAAACCTGTCCATGTACACAGATGAAGTATGTTTTCAGAATTTTTCAGTACTATGTTTGCTAGCTAAGGTTATCAAATACTTCCACATTAGCACATATTCTCATAGTCTCATAACTCAGACGTAGTGAGACTGGCCGACTCCGGCGTTGACAGATGTTAGTGGTGCATCCTGGGTGGTTTTCTGAGGGCGTAGTACCTGCTGGCTGCCTGTACGGAGCTGACACTATCTCTACTCGCAATGATGGACGCTACCTGTATGTCTCGCTGGGTGGCTTGAGATGGTGAACTCGCAAACTCTTCTTCAGGCTGCAGTGACTGACAAGGAGAGAACGCCTCCCGGGTGTGAATAATGGGGGAAGAACTGAGAACTGAACAGCTCGTGACTTTACACAGACATCTCTCTCAACTTTCAGCTCAGTTCTGCCTTGTGTAATAGTAGATTTCACATGATGAGGAGTGACAAACATCTACTGTTGCTAACACGAAAATATAACGGCTTTCATCACTTGCCCTTATGCCGTTTCAAACCCACATGACGTTCGTTCCTATAATTGAACACAAAAGGAGACAATTAAGAGAATGTGTTAGTTCATACCATTGAAATGCATTTATTAACCCTTCCCAGCTAACAAATTTAGGTTGTGAGAACGTTCTCATAATGTTATCTGTAACGTTCCGAGAATGTTGAAATGTCCAGTTTGCTTAATGTTACTAGAACGTTTTTTATGGTTAGCATAACGTTCTTACAACGTTCATAAAACCTACAATGAGAACGTTCATCAAGTACAAATAACGTCCTGAAGACGTTTCAAGAACTTTGTTATAAGAACGTTTTTCATCAACATTATGAGAACGTTCATCAAGTACAAATAATGTCCTGAAGACGTTCAAAAAACTTTGTTATAAGAACATTTTTAACAACGTTACAAGAACGTTAACGTTATGAGAACATTCTAAAAACGTTCCATTGATAACGTTCTTTGCTAACATTTTCACAACTTTTAAAGAATGTTAGTGAATGTTCTGGGAACGTTCCCTGTTAGCTGGGTTGTGTATCGTTCAAACTTACTACTCTTTCATTATGTTGGGGGCTGTTTTTGCCCCATTGACTCCCATTGTAATCACTTTTTTTTTTATTGCCAAGCCATGACACTAAATAATCATGCATGCTTAATTGTTGGTGTTTCTCCCTTTTGGGAAGAGGTAAACCTTTAACTTTTACTGTCGATCATAGTTTGCAGCATTAACCCTTTAGATAGGCCTGTGCATAAAAGTTTCCGACTTTTATATAGAGCTCAGTGGAGTAAAACAGCAGATTATTTGTTTGCTATGTATTGTTTACTGTGTTCTGAGAGCTGAGCTGCTTATTTAGATTTTCTTAGACATATCAAGGTAAGTGCACAAAGGTCTCTCTTACACAATCACACTATACTCTATATAAGCATATAAAATTAAGCCAGATACTAAGCTTTTTTTGGCACTTCAAGTGATAACCAACACAAAAAAATGACAAATTTTACCTCTTCCCAACATGGGAAATCAGAAACAATCAAGAATGCATGATCATATGCTGTTATGGCTTTACAATTATAAAATGTCATTATAACGAAAGCCAATGGGGCAAAAACAGCCCCCAACATATTGAAAGGGTAGTCAATTTGGTCACACTTTATTTTGATGGTCCGTTTGTTGAATATAAGTTACATTGCAACTAATTCTCATTAGATTATTAGTAGACTGTTAGGTTGGGGTTGGGGGTAGGGTTAGTTTAAGTTGACATGTACTTGCAAAGTTTCTTATAGCCAGTTAAATGTCTGATGAATGTCAGGATCAACAGACATTAAGTAGACAGTCTACTAATACTCAAATGGACCGTCGAAATAAAGTGTTGCCCTTAATTTGATCAGATTATATTGTTGATTTTTTAATATTTTCAAAGCATTTTCCAAAAAATATGTGTCAAAATAAGATTAGTCACCAAAAATCATTCCATTTGCTGAAACACAGAGAAAGCTGTGGCCAAATTAGGCCTCAAAATCAACCCAGAGTGGAGGAAAACATCCCTAACAGCACACAGGGGTTAAGGCTGAAATAAAAGTATTGTTGACAACTTTTCTACAAAGATTTGACCATGACACTGTTCATAACTACATTGCTTCCAGATTAGAAGGAATGTGTCGATGCTCTCGGATGGTTTAGGATCTTATTTGAGACAAGTTACACTTCTGAAAAACTTCTTTGTACTGAATATTTGCTGTGGCGTACTTGAAATCTGAAAAGTGTATTTTGATAATTTCAAATCTCCCAGCAGACACACAACATCATAAAACATTAATATTATGTTAGATTTAGGTCGCCAGCGTCTAAGGACAACGTTATTTTGATGTCCAATATTGACGTAAAATGGCGTTAATATTTGGTTGATTTTAGGTTGTGTTGGAAAGTGACCAAAATCCAACGCCGAGCCAACATCTTAAACCAACCTCATATTGATGTCAAATACTGACATTTATTCGTCAGGTATGGCAACCAAAATCCAACATCTGATAGACGTCATAGTGGTAACGTCCACACCACGTCAAGCTGTAATTAGACATTGATGTTTTGTTGTTTTTAGGTTGAGTTGGAAAGTGAACAAAATGCAACCTCTGTCCGATGTTGGACATTGACGTTGGGTTCTGACGTCAACCCAATTTTCATTTCCCAAACAAAATGCAATGTCCTATGATGTTGGTGTACAACATCAATCTGACGTCTTGTTGACATCCTGTGCCTGCTGGGTTGGCGCACCTGAAGATACGATACAGGAGAATCATCATGAAAAAGCCAACAAAAAATCCTACAAACTATAAATATTTGCTCAAAGATGTATTAAAGCGGTGGTCCACTACGATATCATATTTTAAACGTTAGCTGATGTGCAATGTAGCTGTGTGAACATGCTCAAGCTCAATGCAATGGAGATATTAGCTGCGTTCCAAATGACACACTATACACTATGCACTTATGCACTATGTACTTATGCACTTACACACTCAACAGTATAGTGTATGTATGTAGTGTTGTCCCAAATGGAACACTAATGGCTTTTTTACTAAGCGGAAGTTCAGGTGTTTCCCCGATGACGTTTGACGGTTACCAAATTAATAAAATAAATGACCAAACTACCAAATAATACCTGCCATAAGTATAACCGCATTCACCATCAGGAGGCGCTATAATCACCCTTGTAGGAGAACTTTGCTGTCACAATCCAAAATAAATAAAGTAATCCAACATGATAGCTCCACCCCTTCCGTTACGTGCGCAAAGCTGTGGTCGTTGAGTGTGTGTCATGTCCATCATTACACACTTCAGTTTACCAGTGGAATAAGTGCATCATCCAGGTAATTAAAGTGTACTTGTTATTGTTAGAGTTTTCAGTGTGGACGCACTACTTGCACTATTATACTACAAAATGGCATAGAATAGTGCATAAGTATGCGATTTGGGACGCACCTATTGGCTATTACAGAGTTAGCTTGGCAAAGCCTACAGCTAATGAAGTTTGGGGACTACAAACAAATACGTCCTGGTTAATGATGTCATAAACCCGTCAGGTTGCGTGCATTCACCATGGCTAGCGAAGGGGCGTGGCCTGATGTGCTGTAACGTTATACCAGGCGCTTCCTGGTGACGTGGAGCCGATCCACGAATCTTAGCACATTATGTTAGCTGACCAATCAGAGCCCCTTGAGGGCGGACTTTCAGAGGAACTCGGAAATATGACAGTCGTTTATCATGTTAGCTGAGAAGCTGTATATAATCAAAGTAAGATATATAAAAAATATTGTGATTTTCCACAAGTGAAGCGTGAGCACACATTGCTTTGTGTCTTATAAACAAAACCAAGCCTTAAAAATACACTCTGGACCAGCCCTTTAAATATTTAACACATCTTTTTGCAAGTTAACTGATTTGTGTTGAAACAACATGAAGGAATAGTGTGGAACCCATGATTTTTTACAGCACTCCTGGAGCGTTACAGATGGCCGTTGGTCTGAAAGAGGGCATCTGATGTTCTTCACTCCAGCAGGGAAAGCCCCTCTCCGCCATATCTTATCCAAACACAGCGAGCTCCGTGCGATTCTCTGTGTCTGCGGTCAGTTTTATAGACAAACTGTGTGTGGGAGGCAGACAGAACAGAGAGAAGCCGAGTGTGTGATGGACTGTATGGAGGAGTGTATGTTTGAGCAGGGCTGGTGTTTGTCTCCTGCGCTGTCAGCAAGTGCTTCTGCTTTCCTGTGCGAAGGTCTAAAGCTCTTACTGTCATTGCCCAGAGAGTCAGAGTTGCATGGGAACATTAGTTTCCACCTCCCATTGTACCCCAAATTCAAATGTACAGAATGTTTCTGGAGGTCCTCTTTTACAATGCCCTTTATGGCCCGTTTTCACTGAGTGGTACAGTAAGGTTCGGTACGGTTTGGTATGGAACACCTTTATCAGGCTTGTGTTTCTACTGGTACATTGGTATCCTTTTGGTGGATGTGGTGTGTGACAAAAAGTTTCAGCCAACGTCATTCTCGCTCGAGGAAATGTCAAAGTAAAGCTGTATCATATATCATGTCACAAAACAGATGCTTTATACACATAAATACTTGTGTATAAATATTCATTACTTACCTTTCTATGAACATGATCGATTATTACTTCAGATCAATGATTAACGTCTGCAATTATATGAAATAAATAAATAAATGCAGCATAAATGAACACACACAGCCCCTTACAGTCTCCGATATGTTACCAATTAAAGAAAAACTACACACAGCAGACATTTAGTCCTTATTTGGGTTCAAATACAACACGCAACATATAGCCCACAGTCAGTGCAGAGCTCTCATCTGTGTCTGTAATCTCCAGCAGCACATGTAGCCTCTGTTAGAGAGTAACTCCATCATTCCGAGTTCATAATTGTCCTAACAGTATTGATAATAGTTAAATATGGCAGTTTGTTCATGTTTTAGGTTGCTGAAAGAATCATTTGTCCCTTTGTATTTTTGTTTTTTCCTTCGTCTTTTCGTGCTTCGCTCTCATATTGGTCCGTTTCTTAAAATATCGGATGTCAGATGCACTTGAATAATCACGCGCA
This sequence comes from Danio albolineatus, assembly GCA_903798035.1. Lineage (NCBI taxonomy): Eukaryota > Metazoa > Chordata > Actinopteri > Cypriniformes > Danionidae > Danio > Danio albolineatus. The sequence goes on from CAIGQQ010038338.1 coordinate 1,682,160, forward strand.
CGTTATTATCATAAGCTCAACATGTTCGTTATTCAAAATTTCAAGAAAGTTCACACTTGATGATTGATTATAAAGCGTATTTGGCATGCTGTCCTGGGAGAGAGCCCTGAGCTCAGAATATCCTCGAGCCTGGGGCTCCCTCCCGTTTAAAGGGCGAGAGGAGCATTTGAGCTCAGGTAAGTCTCGAGAACTCCCCTGCTCGGAAACGTGCTGGGATATATCTAAATAGAGTTGCCTTAAGATGCTATTTTAAAGTAATGAATTTACTTATGTTGTATGTTTTTTGGACGGTGGGAGGAAACCGGAAAAGCGGGTGAAAACCCATTTGAACATGGGGAGAACATGCAAACTCTGCACAGAAATGCCGACTGGCTTTGGGAGAGGCCAAACCAGTGGTGTTCTTGCTGTGAGGCAACAGTGCTAACCACTGGGCCACCGTGCCGCCCTATCAGAGAAGGGGAGGAGCTGGGGTGGAAGGGGGGATTCTTCAAGACGAAGATGACTGGAGAAAAAAGCTCTGGTAATTTATAGTGTGTCAGGATTCGTCTGATTGGTGCAATATGCAGAGCTGATGTGGTACCAGCTGTGTTCAATCATAAGCACATGATCCTGTCGAAATTAGTTTATAAATAAACCCCACATAGACGCGTGATGAGGACACTCAAGAGAGCGACACCGCTCATGCTTTAGACGGCCTTGTAAACAACTAAGAGGCACAGCGTAGATTCTGCTCTTCTTTTTGACTTTGTTGGCTGTACATCAAGACGGCGACAAGATTTGTTTAAGCTCGGGTCGACCATGGCTTGTTATTCATTCATTCATTCTCTTTTTGGCTTAGTCCCTTTATTAATCCGGGGTCGCCACAGTGGAATGAACCGCCAACTTCTCCAACATTTGTTTTACGCAGCGGATGCCCTTCCAGCCACAACTCATCACTGGGAAACATCCATACACTCTCATTCACACACATACACTATGGACAATTTAGCCTTCCCAATTCACCTGTACCACATGTCTTTGGACTGTGGGGGAAACCGGAGCACCCGGAGGAAACCCACGCGAACACGGGGAGAACATGCAAACTCCACACAGAAACGCCAACTGACCCAGCCGAGGCTCAAACCAGAGACCTTCATGCTGTGAGGTGATCGTGCTACTCACTACGCCCTAAATCTGTTTATTTGAATGTTTTTCTGCATCACATATTTAAAAAGTACAGAGAGTTTCCCTCACTCCTCCCCTTTAAAATGTTTCGGTCTGAAGGGCTCTTTGAAGTGGCCAGTTTTGAGCAGCTTCACATGAATCCATGTATGGTGTCTGTGATTGTCCCATTTAGAACGCAGCAGTAACGTCTTGAAGAACTTGATTAGGTCGAGTGTGTTTAAGTTGGGTTTGCAGGAAGGTGGCTCTTCAGAAGCAGGATAAACACTGCTGTTCTAATCTGATCAGACTTATCGTGGTTGTCAAGTTACAAACAGCATATGGTAAAAAGTTCCAGTCTTGTTAAAGGGTAAGCGTTGGTTGAAGGAGCAATGGAGATTTGAGACAGGACCTGTCACAGCAGTCTGACTTCTACAGCAATGCACTCAAAAAATGACTTTTGCTGCTACATATTTAATATGAGTTGAACCATAAACGTTTCTTGGGAGACAACTTAATTGTTTAATGTTCGATCCACTTAAATTTGTAAAAAGAATTAAGTTCACTTAATCGATTTGTGTTGGGACAACATGAAGGAATTGTGAGGTACCCAGCATTTTTACAGAGTATGGCACAAAGAGAATTTGAGAAAGATCAACCTAAAAGCATCACAAGATCTGTCAAACTGCATTAAATACAGTACCAGAGACTATGGCTCAATCGCAATTCTACCCCTTAGCGCTTCCCCTTACCCCTAGCCCTCGATTTGCACATTCACGTGAAGGGGTAGGGGGTGTCCCAATTCTCTTTAGCTTGAAGGGGAAGTGCTAGATACCCCTCGAAAGTTTTGAAGCCCTTCTCCTTGAAACTCTGTTTCAAGGGCCAAGGGAAATGGGAAGGGGTAGGGGTACAAAATAGAATTGAGATTGGGCCTATAAGTAACTAACTTAGAGTCAGGTGCTAAACATAATTTGTTTTCTTTTTATTTTTGACTAAATTAATGTTAGGGTTCTGTTATAATGCTGCTCTGTGCAGTCAAATAAAACTCACAATATATTAAAATCTCTGGCTCTTCCCTGTTTTCTATCAAACCGAAGCAGAAATCCAGTGTGGGTCATTAGTACAGCCACTCAGGACACTCTCTCTGTCATTAGTTAAAATAGCTTATTTCCCTGGCTTTGAACAATCTTCAAAACATTTGTGATAATGTAAGTGCATAATTCAGCAAAATATGCCAAACTACTGGGTTTGATATTTTTATGAAGAAATCATACATATTGTGGTGGATTGTGTCGATGACACTGAACATAACTCTGAAAACTAACACCATAAAAATAGTTATATTTACTGAAGATTTCGGAGAAAATCATTGAAAACCATAATCGTCAGCAGGTATTGAGTTCAACAACCTAGTTATCCAAATTAAATTTCAATTTAATAAATGTGAATTTTCATTTTAGTTTCTTGTTTTACTAAAAAAAATAATGAAAATGTCTAAAAATGAAAATTTATAATTATTTTACATTTTTGTAAATTATCACTAATACTAATTAATTTGTATAAACCCACATTTTTCATATGAATTTCATTTAGGTTTACACTTCAGGTTATGAAGTGAACCTTTGAGCTTACTTAAAAAAAAAGTAATAATATTTTTGCAACTCGAGTGCCAAATACATCCCAGATCTCAAATTTCTCTCTCGAGTGCTATTCACGCCTGTTGTTCTTTCGTAAATCCACCAGAGGCCGCTGTCGACAGATTGACTGACTGACCGATCGACTGACCCACCCTCCTCATTCCCTAAACCCAACCAATAGTGTTTTTAAAAGTACTGATTGACCCACCCCTTCCCTAAACCCAACAACAGTGTTTTAAAAAGCAATCCAGAAAAAGAAAAGACCTCACGGCCGCCTGATTTTTACATTTTCAGATTTTACCACATTCTCACCCTGATATTTACTTCTTTATTTTATTTTTTTTGGCTTCTATTTTTGTCTTACCTGCTTTCTGGAACTGTTCTACGCCAGACTTGAACCCCGTCATCGTGTCAAAAGTCCATCAACATACATAGCAAGCTACTGGACAAACTAGTTTGTCCGCACTGAGGTAAGTGGTCAGCTGGTAAGTGCGAAAAAGAACGGCATTATTCCACTCTGTGGCATTCGTTTTAAAGATTAAATACAGCCAGATGTACCTCTGGCTACATAATTCACGATCTCCAGAAATTGATATAGGGCTACATTTTCAGAATTAACCTGTGTTGTATTTTTGTGTGACTCGAAGTGGGGTTTATTTATAAACTAATTTCGAGAGGATCACGTGCTTATGATTGAACACAGCTGGTACCACATCAGCTCCGCATATTGCACCAATCAGACGAATCCTGACACACTATAAATTACCAGAGCTTTCTACTCCGGTCATCTTCGTCTTGAAGAATCCCCCCTTCCACCCCAACTCCTCCCCTTCTCTGATAGGGCGGCACGGTGGCCCAGTGGTTAGCACTGTTGCCTCACAGCAAGAACACCGCTGGTTTGGCCTCTCCCCGAACCAGTCGGTGTTTCTGTGTGGAGTTTGCATGTTCCCCCCGTGTTCGCGTGGGTTTTCCCCGTGTTCTCCTGTTTCCTCCCACCGTCCAAAAAACATACAGCATAAGTAAATCGACTACTTTAAAATAGCATCTTAAAGCAACTCTAGTTAAGATATATCTCAGCACGTTCACAAGCGGGGGGAGTTCTCGAGACTTACCTGAGCTCAAACTCTCCTCTCACCCTTTAAACGGGAGGGAGCCCCGGGCTCGAGGATATTCTGAGCTCAGGGCTCTCTCGGCATGCCAAATACGCGTTATAATCAATCATCAGCTAAGTGTGAACTCTTGAAATCATTCAAAATGCACTGACTGTGGGCTATATGTTGCATGTTTTTGAACCCAAATAAGGACTAAATGTATGCTGTGTGTAGTTTTTCTGTAATTGGTAACATATCGGAGACTGTAAGGGGCTGTATGTGTTCATATATGTTGCCTTTATTTATTTATTTTATATAATCGCAGACGTTACAGTAGGCTATTTCACTCTGTCATTGATCTGCAGTTATAATCAAATCCTCGAGGGCAAAATTACGTGGACTGAATCTCACTGTCAACTTACTGTCGGACACTCTTAACTGTCCTAACGTGAACCCAAATCAATATGTGACATATTACAATCTGTTTCGTTCCACTAGATAGACCGAAAGCAAAGCAGCAGTGGCCAGTTTTGGTCCAGAAGGGGAATTCACGCTGCGTTTTCAGCATGGTCGAAGGAGGTCATGTTACTCTAATAGCAGGAAGCCAGGGTTGTAGGTTATCTCTGGGCCGTGTAGGAGATGTTAGACAGCCTGCTACTTTGACACACAGTTGTTTCTCATTACCCTCTTCTCTCCTCTTGTTTCTTCCCAGTCTCTGTGACCTGAGATTCCCTCCAAAACACATTTCTGACTTTATCTGATGTCATCTCCCCGCCAGCTGTTAAGTGATAACACTAACCTGGACTGCACTGAATGGGATCCCACTCTTCAGCGGTGACGTGCCAAAGCCCTCACGAAAATCTCTCTTGTAGGAGTCGTGCACCAAACAGTTTGGGAAATGGATCATGCATCGGGATTTCAGACGCACTGCGAATGGCAATCAAGCCACTCACAGCTGACAAGCATGTCCTATTGACCCTCCCACGTAGAAAAAACCCCCCAGCTCTAAATCGCTCATTCCCACACAATTTAAAACACACACACATCTGCAACCAAACACAGTGAACCAGGGATGAACCCTGTAACTTCAGAGGCAGTTCCTGGCCTTCCCGGGTCTGCGTTCATCTCACTTTTCCGGAGCATTATGAAAATGGGGAAAGAATGTGAGCAATTCACAGCATTTGGGCCGACTAGAATAATCTCCCAGGTATGACGGGGGTGGAGGACAGCCGAAGTGAACCGCGGCCGAGGAATCCACAGTATGCGCATTCTTAAGTGGGTGTACGAGGTACCGTAACTCACAGAGCACATTGTCTTAGAGGCTGGAGGCGGTCGGAGGATGTTTTGATCAGAAATAGAAGACGCATCGTAAGGAGTAGATGTTGAAGTAGCAGTCGTTAATGTTGTAGTTTCAGTGGCGGTAGTGATAGATGTTGATGTAGTAGTTCCAGTTGTAGGTAGCGGATGTAGTAGTATCAGTAGTTGTCGTAGTAGAAGTCGTTGTAGTAGTGGTATCAGTAGTAGTAATAGTTATTGTTGTAGTGGTATCAGTAGTAGTAGACAATATGGTAGTAGTCGTTGTAGTGGTATCAATAGTAATAGTCGTTGTTGTGGTAGTTTTTGTAGTGGTATCAGTAGTAGTAGACATTATTGTAGCAGTAGTAGTCATTGTAGTGGTATCAGTAGTGGTAGTCATTGTTGTAGTGGTATTAGTAGTTGTAGACCTTATTGTAGTAGTAGTCATTGTAGTGGTATGAGTAGTGGTAGACATCATAGTTGTAGTAGTTGATGATGTGGTAGTGTGATGCGGCAGTAGTAGTAGTTGGTGTAGTACAGGTAATTATTATAATGATTATTTTATTATTATGGTAGCTATTGTCAGTTATTACTGTAGTCCTTTTTTTACTGTCATTATTACTATCATTGTTATTAATCTTTACCACTGATTGACTTTTTTTTCTTTCCCTCTTTATCTGATATATTTATCTGTTATTTGCATAATTTGACTGTTATACATGTTGTCTATGTACATATGTATATATTCTTCCTTATGTATGTAATTTGACCTTCCACCTATCTACTTTTCCATGTACAAACACACACACACACACACACACACACACACACACACACACACACACA
>CAIGQQ010038338.1:1692261-1706085 GCA_903798035.1 Danio albolineatus
CAGGTGAGTGGGCTTTACAAACCACCTGAAGGACGCATTTTTTCCTCCTTATATGTATCAGACAACTTTTTATGTACCTTATACTTTTGAAAAAAACATCTCGCAATTCTGATTGTGCCTCCAACAGGTGAGAGGGCTTTACAAACCACCTGAAGGACGCATTTTTTCCTCTTCATATGTCCCAGACACCTTTTTTATGTACCTTATTTACTTATTTTTGGCTTAGTCCCTTTATTAATCTGCGGTTTTACTCAGCGGACGCCCTTCCAGCTGCAACCCAGTACTCGAAAACATCCATACACACTCACATACATACACTACAGACAATTTAGCTTACCCAATTCACCTATAGCGCATGCCTTTGGACTGTGTGGGGAAACCGGAGCACCCAGAGGAAACCCACACCAACATGGGGAGTACATGCAAACTCCACACAGAAATGCCAACTGACCCAGTTGAGGCTCGAACCAGCGATCTTGACTGTGACGCCCCTTATGTACCTAATTCTTCTGGAAAACATCTTGCAATTCAGAGTGTGCCTGGAACAGGTGAGTGGGCTTTACAAACCACCTCAACTAACCCAGTCGAGGCACAAACCAGTGATCTTGACCGTGACGCCCCTTAAGTACCTAATTCTTCTGGAAAACATCTTGCAGTTCTGAGTGTGCCTGGAACAGGTGAGTGGGCTTTACAAACCACCTGTAGGGCGCACTCTTTTCCTCTTCATAGGTACCAGACACCTTCTTTTATGTCCCTCATACTTCTTGAAAACATGCAATTCTGAGTGTGCTCCCTCACAGTGAGGGGTTGACCAACCACCTAATGGAGTTAACTTGTTTATAAAGGTTCAGCAGGCGGAACCACACCTCACTTTGTCTCCTTAACCAATCACCTACCCCCTAAAACTTAAGGAAGACCAGCCTTCTAGCCCTGCTCTTCTCGTTCTTTCAAACCCACCCTCCCTCTCTTTATTGCCTCGCATCCCATTCACAATCCTATAACCCTCTTCACCCATACACGTAGGATGATTCGGGGGGTCCCATCACTATACCAAAATATGAATCTAATATAGTCTCTGGGCATCATCGTCGGACCCCCAATCAACCTATCTACCTGTTCACTGTTTATCCTCTCAACTCCCATCCCCTCCATCCCACCATTCTCTAACCATCCCTTTCATCCCTACAATAAACTCGCTAGCTTAAAGTGTGTGGTGGTCCATGCTGGCGAATTGAACAAAACACTTGTAGACTTAGGCCCAATCCCAATTATACCCCTTAGCCCTTCCCCCTACCCCTCGTTTTGCGCGTTCACATCAAGGGGTAGTGGTGTCCCAATTCTCTTTAGCTTGAAGGCGTAGGGCTAAGGGCGAGGCGTATACACCCCTTCGAACGAAGATTTTTTAGGACCACACTTAAAACAGAGGGGTAAGAAAATTTCCCAGAATACACCTGCCACAGCGGTAGGATAGCTGAACCCAGAAGTAAGGAGATCCACAAATTAGTATTTTTTGTCAGTATTACAAATTTTTACGACAAACAAACATATGTTTTAATATATTCATAACCGCGTTTGTGTTTTACCGTCATGCTTTAAAAAGAAAACGCACATTTTTTTTTCGCGATCTATAATCCATAATCATAACTCCTGTACAGCGGTCCCACAACATTCTGACACTCGATGACACTGGAATACCCTGTCAGTAATGTCTAGTGTCTGGGAATGAGCTTTTACAGTGTCTGCTATAATGTTAATGTTGTTTTCGTGTGTTTACAGAGATAAATATGGCCACTGTGTAAATACACAGTACAGTTACGATCTTATCGCCACATTAGATCGTTATGATAACATAATATACGCCTTCAGTGATTACCTGAAGATAAACACCAAACAATAACACAACTGGAGTAACTCCAGCAGTCGTGATCGTCTGATCTCATATGAAGCAAGAGATCGCGATGACATATGATGACGTGTGCAGGTGTTGAAGTGCTGGCCCAAATCTTATGGGGAAGTTTTGAAGCCCTTCCCCTTAACCCTCGGTTGTAAGGGCCAAGGGGAAGAGGAAGGGGAAGGGGTACAAAAATAGAATTGGCATTGGGCCTAAGTAACTTAAACTTGTACCAGCATTGATATATTCTGCTACTCTCTGTTAACTTGAAGTGCTTCTTTTATCTACACTTGTAAGTCGCTTTTTGATGAAACGAACAAAAGTGAACGAGCATAATATATATCTTTTTTTTAAACATTTGCTGTGCAGGACAAAAGCCTATGTTGTATTGATGAGGAGTTTGGATGGTTATACTGACTGATTCATCGAGATGAATGAATCTTTTTTTGTGAGTCATTTCGTTCAGTTTGCCAAAATATGATTCAAATGTTACGAGTTGCTTCCAGACTCATATACAACTAGTCCAAACGTTGATCACACTACAAACAAGTCACGACTAGGATGCTGTAAGAAAGAGAAAATAATCACTGATTGTTTACCTGCTGGCTACGCAGTGGCACAGTAGGTAGTGCTGTCGCCTCACAGCAAGAAGGCCTCTGGTTCGAGCCTCGGCTGGGTCAGTTGCCGTTTCTGTGTGGAGTTTGCATGTTCTCCCCGTGTTCACGTAGGTTTCCTCCGGGTGCTCTGGTTTCCCCCACAGTCCAAAGACCTGCGGTATAGGTGAATTGGGTAGGCCAAATTGTCCAAAGTGTATGAATGTTAACGAATTTCCCAGAGATGGGTTTCGGCTGGAAGGGCATCCACTGCGTAAAACATATGCTGCATAAGTTGGCGGTTCATTCCGCTGTGGCAACCCCAGATTAATAAAGGGGCCGACAAGAAAATGAATGAATGAAGGATTCAATGCTCGACACGTCCACCTGGTCGCCAACGATTGCCGTCACTTGAATAGACGAAGGTCAACGGAAGTCGCTCGCGCTCCGTTGAAATGAAGCTCGTAGCGTGAATGAGGCTTTGCTGTTGAAACGTGATGAACACGATGGACTGTTTTGATTTCAATAACACCTAAAAAACATGGAGAAGACGTACCTCGGGTTACGTATTTCCATGTTCCCAGAAACGTAGACCGGGGTACGTATCCGCAATGAGCCGGGGGTGGAAACATCCTTGAAATACACTTACACACACAAACAAACCTATAATGAAATCTAAAATAATCCTGCTGCGTGCAACAATAAGATGTGCATATTTTCATCAAGCCACCACCTCATGTTACATGCACTAAACAAATGACGAGACCGGCGGGTTCTAAACATGTCCAAACACCTTTACACCCCAATTATATCATTAGTACATATTTCATCCAAATTGCCTTGTTTGACAGAGAGCATTGTGGCTTCTTATGTAATGGTTTTACTCAGATGTGTGTAAGGAAAAGCGAGCCGTCTGTCCAGGATTATGTGCAGCTGAGGATCAGGTGGCATCCCAGGCAGAAGGGAGACGGTGTGTGTGTGTGTTTGGTCTGCTGGGTGGGACGACAGCAGGTGCCTGCACGTCGGACAGCTCCTTTAGATTTGGCACAGGGATCCAGCAGCTTCACACGCTACAGACGGATCCTCTTTCAGCACAGCACCTCTGTTATGTGGGATTGACTCTCACCCCTGTCTGAGCAGACAATAGATCCCAAATAGTGTGAAGCAACATAGTAGTGATGGGTCGTTCTTGAACAATTCGTTCATTTTGAATGAATCTCTTGGGTGACTCTTGAGTTGTGAGTCATCTAAGAGAGTGATTTGTTCATTAGCACATACACACATTGCACAGGAGGAGAAGATTCGTTCCTTTGTCTTCTGTCGGGTTTGAGTCGTTCATTCATCATGTGAAATATAGAAGCCAACTACATGCAATGAAAGCCGGAAAAAGATTTGATGCGTTCATTTATTGAGTCCTCAGTTTTTAGTCGTTCGTTCATCACGTGAAAGACAGAAGCCAATCATATGCAGTCAGAGCTGGAAAACGACTGGAGAGAACACAGACTTATTATGCATACGTACCCCTGTCTACATTTCTGGAGAGTGTGAAGGTATGTATAGCTGCATTTCGTCTTTAAAATGAACGCTTTGTTGATGATATGACCCCACCGTTGGGTTCTGTTCATATTAGCCACATCAGCTGACCACTTACCTCTGTACATACAGCTTTTTCGGTGTTACCAGTTTGCACAGTAGCTCACCTGCGTATGTCAGTGGACTTGGGGCGGAGGTGACCGTGATGATGGGGTTGGAGTCCGGCAAAAAGCGCTTCCAGAAACCAAGTAAAACAAAAGCAAAAAATAAATAAACAGGCTGAAAACGTGGTGAAATCATACGACGGCTTTTCTTATTCTAGATTGCTTTTGAAAACACTATCGGTTGGGTTTGGTAAAGGGGGTGGGTGGGTTGGTCAGTCAGTTGTGAGAGTCCTTGGTTTTGAGTCTTTTTACATGCTGTCAAGTGACTCAAACACCCGAAGGCTCAAAAGGTGAACTAATCAGGATTGCTTTTGGCTCAGACTCTGTGTATTAGTTAAGCTTATATGGGACGGTCACGAGAACCAACGACTCAAATTTGAAGACCTGTCAGAAGAGTTTAGCTGATCTATTCATAGACAAAACACCAGGTAAACATTCATTCATTTTCTTTAGCTTACCCAATTCTAGTATATACCAAGCAACTAGGTGGAAGGTCAGAGTACATACATAAGGAAGAATATATACATATATGCATAGACAACATGCATAACAGTCAACAAATTATGCAAATAACAGATAAATATATCAGATAGAGAATAATAAAATAAACAATTTTTGTTAAGATTCCAATGGTTGTGTTCACTCGTACCTCAAGAATAAGCTCAACATATGGATGGAACCTTTGATAATGGAGACCGAGTAACTCTGATCCATTAAGAGGCAAGATTAATAAAAATGAGCAAAAACAAAAACGTGTGGGGAAGAATTGCAACGTTACATGGTTATTGTGTGACAGTGGAGTCTCCCTGGAGCAAAACGGTCAGATTTTCCACAGTTTGGGAACGCAGGGTTGATTGAGGGGGGCTGTTTGGAGGGAAACTTCATTGGTTTTGAGGCCACTGAGGCTCGTCCTGCGTCTACATCCACACAGACTGAGAGAAACACAGCAAAAGAACTACTACTGATGATGTAGGCGGCATTTAAGGCATTAGGAGAGTTAGGCAAAACAACAGTTCACTGTTAAAAAAAAATATTAAAGAGCCCATATGTTGGGTTGAGAATGGTTAAATTTCACTTTTTGAAGTCCCAAACAACAGGATGATATATATGCAAGGTTAAAAAACACTTTCAATGTATAATAGCTATTTATTTTTACCCCATTTTCCCACCGACTCCCATATGAATCGTCTGAGCGAGTCTTTTTCCCAAGCACCTCCTTTACGCTACCACGTCACGCCACGCTACCACGTCACGTCCTTTACGTGTCAGCAGCCCAATGCCAGAACATATTGAAAAACATCACTGCAGTTGTACAACAGCGTATCGCTATATTCTTCATCATAACAACAAACATTCAGTAATAATGAACACTTCATGGACTATTGTAAGCCAACAAATAGTTACATTCGGCAGTAAGCTAAATGGCTACCGCTACATGCTGCACAGAGCAAACACAATACAGACAACTACACCCATATTTACCTTGTTACAGTGAACAAGATGATAGTTATTTTAATCACACTTACAGGTTGTGATTCGGTGGAACATGCTGGTCCAAATAAACTGGGTATTGATCCATCCTTTAACAGCAACCGGTCAACAAATCCCGCGTTGTAAGCGTGTAGATTGGTGTAGCTCTCTTCAGAGAAATGACGCGAACACAGCACCATGTTGGGGATATAATTCTCAGGTATTTTACCAAAAATAAACCTCAACCACTGACTCTTCACAGCTTCAGCTTTAGGTAGGGAAAAGAGCACAGCTTTTCCCTCGCACTTCAGAGCACAGCGTCTACGGGACATGATTTAACTGGAATGCGATACAGTGCTTGTCGTCTTCCACTTTTTCTTCCTGTCTGTGGGCGGGGCCGGGGAGTTCAATTTTCCCAGGGTCTGCGCGCGCAACTAGTGGGCGGGGCTTATGTTTCACGTTGACGTCAAGCCGAAACGGCTAAAGACTCGTTATAATAACGATTCATTTAAACAACGATGAGTCGACTCTTTTATAGATGAATCAATAGTTTTAAACACTGTGCACTTTCAGATTTAAGCCTCAGCTGGACATTTCACTTCACTTAGAGCTGTGTCACACACTGCATGGAAAGTCATTTTCAAAAATCCATAATATGGGCTCTTTAAATTTTATACTGCATGAAACATATGCCGGAATTATCCCATATACGCCTTCCCCGCGTCACTTCCGGTGTTTGGTACGATCCCTTTGCATAAAGAATCTGTCTTTGTAAATGTGTTCCAGGACTGGTGAAAGTGTTTTACGTCTTGTTAATTTGTTTTCTAAAATGTAATCTTGTTTCGTCCTCAGTAAAATAGTTTTTCCTCTGTAATTGTGTCTTATGAAAGGTAAAAATGTTTTCCAAAATGTAAATTTGTCTCGAGCTTCGTAAAAGTGTTTCACACTTTGTAATGTTGTTTTGCACTTCCCGGCCACCGTAATGTTTAGAAATGCATTGAAATAAATCTTCTTTCCTTTAAAAAGAAATTGGGGAAAGGAATATACAGGGAGGGCTATAATAAATCAGGAGGGCTAATAATTCAGACTTCGACTGAATATGAAGAGTTTGATTGCAAAACGCGATAAACGCCATTTTTTGACATTTGGATTTTATGATTGGAAATCACTGTTCAGATGTTCCTTATCTATGTGTGAATTGTTGCCATTAACACAATTTAAGAATGAACATTTTAGGCCGACTACAAAATGTATTTTTTCACAAAACGCGATATCCACCAGACCAGTTTCTTTACAAAGTGCGATATAACAGTTATAGAACTGTTATATATAGAACAGCTGCGCGAGCTCAGCATCCCCTGGAGGAGAGTCACCGCCGGCGAAGTGCTCCGAGTTTGCTCATTGATTTAACGATAATATCAAAACAAAAAAACATGTTTTTAAAAAAAAATTCACTAGGCTAACTAAAAACATTTGCCATTTAATTGTTTATACTGTAGGCGAGCTGTCAGTCACAGGCTACGTCCGTCTGTCAGTCAGAGAGTCAAAGCTTCAGAGTCGAGCTAACCTCATGGATTTTGATGACGGATTGGAGCCGGTCATTCCAGCTGCATAATAATAATAATAATAATAATAATAATAATAATAACTTATTATTATTATAACAGTGAAATAAGTCATTAAATATGACGGGACGAGGCGAGCTTGTGTCCGCGGACTCAGTGAAACAGAAACTGCGCCATCATGGCTCCGCCGCTCTGATCATACAGGTTTGGTTTTCAGCAGCAGTGTTCAGGAGCCTCCACTCTTTCTGTAACGAGCTAAAAGTCGTTTATTTAACTAACTTAATCTTACTTATCTATATTATAACTAATCACAATTAGCCTGAAGCTGTTTAAGAATGGTTGAAGCGATAAACATCCTGCAGTTAGTTTGCTCTGACAGCTCAGCCGGTACGCTGTTATCCGACCTTTTCTTTCAGGGACTGCCCTGGATGACTGGCACACGCCATAGTCACATTATGTCTATTGTGGCATTATGTTTTTGAATATTATGAATTTTTACAATCTATTGATAAATTATTGCTAATTTTCCCACTGATGATCCAAAAGATTTCTTCAAATGCCACAGTGAAGCTGCTTAAAGCCATTGGTGCCCCAGCAAAAAGAAAGAGAAAAAGTTATGTTGTGTTATATTGTGTACGTTCTGGACAAAACTAACTAACTCAGAATCTTATTATTAATAATCAATCTTTGTATATACTGTTCCATATAGTTTTTATTGATTTTAATCAATTTAAGATGTTTGACAATGTTAAGATAAATATGTTGCATTTTGGCATGCTTTTTGACTTATTTATGAACTATTTATGGACATAAAATTCAATAAAAAATATCCTGGATTTGTAGAATATGTGTCCCTGGCCTTCACTGAGCTCAAGTAATAGTTTAACGTACCGAAATTGTGAATAAACTTGACTGTTGATGTCTTCAATAATAATGTCAAATAACCAACATTTCTCAAAATGGATATATCTCGTTTTGCAACGAAACTCTTCATGTGTTTTTAACTTTATGCTCACACATTGTTCTGATTATCTGTTATTTAGTTTCATCACATGGCATTTTTGCATTCAGCGTGGACCAGAAAACTCAGTTGTGCACCTGGTTGGGACACGAAGCAACACAGAGCACCACTAAACAGATTTGTTGACTATAATTGGAAGTGATGGAGTTTTGTAGCGAATCGCTGTCCGCTTTCTGCGGAGACGCTGTAACTGTGCAGATTCCCAGAATCCATTATAGCAGCTTCAGCTCAGCGGATCCAGCGTGCGGCAGGAGATGAATCATAACATCGGGAAACAGTTGTTAGATATAAATTCTAATAAGGCCATATAAAAGCACATGGAGCAAGTATTGGAGGCATGCGGCAAGGAAACTCCGGCCAGAATGTGTGGGACCAGGATGGAGAGAGAGGTAATGGAGAGGTCAGTGGGAGGAGAGCAGCATGTGGATCGGGATGAGGAAGAAGTTAGTAGGGCTGTAAATGGAAGAAAGATGGAGAAAAATCTGCAAAGGAGAGCCAAGCGCACAGTACACGATTAGAGCTCAAGGTCTGTGCGCATTTAACAATCGTTTCACAACCAATCAAGCTAGGTGTGTTGGGTATGTGTGTCAGCAGCTCAAAATTATTCAACGCCTTTTTTCAAATATTTCCCACATGATGTTGAACAGATTCAGGAATTTTTCACAGTATTTCCTACAATGTTTTTTCTTCTGGAGAAAGTCTGATTTGTTTTATTTCGGCTAGAATGAAAGCAGTATTAAACGGTCATGGTCAATATTATTAGCCCCCTTAAGCAATATTTGTCTACAGAACAAACCACTGTTATGAAAGTCATTGGATAATTATTCAATTATTGGTAACACTTTATTTCAATGGTCCATTTGACTATTAGTAGACTGTCTACTTAATATCTGTTGATACTGACATTCAACAGACATTTAACTGACTATAAGATACTTTGCAAATACATGTTAACTTACACTAACCACAACCCAACAGTCTACTTATAATCTAATGAGAATTAGCTGCAATGTAACTTAAATTCAACAAACGGACCATCAAAATAAAGTGTGACCAATTATTTATCAGGGGTCACCACAGCGGAATGAACCGCCAACTTATCCAGCATATGTTTTACACAGCAGATACCCTTCCAGTTGCAACCCAGTTCTGGTAAACACTTATACACACTCATTCACACTAGGGATGGGCGATACCAATATTTTTGTTTCCGATCCGATACCAAGTATTTCAAGACAAGTATCATCGATATCGATACTAATACTTATAATTAAATATTTTATAGTTATTTTTTAAAAATGTTTATCACCTTTATTATTATTATTATTATTATTATTATTATATAAAGAAATTAAATTAACTATTATTGAACTATTATTAATTAAACTATTATTGGTTAAAAAGCACTATATATAATGAAAAATAATACACTGGACAAACGAAGAAGCCACGGTGGCGTAGTGAGTAGCACGTTTGCCTCACAGCAAGAAGGTCTCTGGTTCGAGCTTTGGCTGAGTCAGCTGGCATTTCTGTGTGGAGTTTCTGCATGTTCTCTCAGGTTTCCTTCGGATGCTCCGGTTTCCCCCACAAGTCCAAAGACATGCGGTAAAGGTGAATTGGGTAGGCTAAATTGTCCATAGTGTATGAGTGTGAATGAGTGTGTATGGATGTTTCCCAGAGATGGGTTGCAGCTGGAAGGGCATCCGCTGCATAAAACAAATGCTGGATAAGTTGGCGGTTCATTCCGCTGTGGCGACCCCAGATTAATAAAGGGACTAAGCCGACAAGAAAATGAATGAATGAATGACACTGCACAAACCTTGTTTAATTAAAAAAATAAATCTTCCCTTTAATGTTTTATTTAATGAAACAAATGATTGTTGACACTCTCCTTTTGAGCCTGTTTTTCATTTACTGATCAAAATCTTTTGTTTTTGTAAAGTCAAATATGATAAAACAAATAGTTGCCTAACAAAAAAAAATCCTTGACAACAGTCAATAGACCGGAATGGGCAAAAAAATAAAAAAATAAAAAATCAAACAAGCGATGTCTTTGGGGCTAGAATTTCTTCACCTTACTTCAAGAGTTCACGCTTACATATGCTTAGCGTTTATAGCAGGTTTGGCATGCTGTCCTGGGAGAGAACCCTGAGCTCGGAGATACCTGACCCCGAGCCTCCCGCCCAGTCAATAAGCATATAAGGGCATCTGAGATCTGGTAGGTCTCGAGAGCTCCCCCTTAGAACTGGGAGGAAAGAAGGAGGAGATGGGGTGGAAGGAGGGATTCTTCCAAAACGAAGCTTAAGAGTTCACACGTAGCTGATGATTTATTATAAAGCGTATTTGGTATGCTGTCCCGGGAGAGAGCCCTGAGCTCAGAATATCCTCGAGCCCGGGGCTCCCTCCCGTTAAATGGGCGAGAGGAGAGTTTGAGCTCAGGTAAGTCTCGAGAACTCCCCCCGCTCATGAACGTGTTTATGTATATCTGACTAGGTTGCCTTAAGATGCTATTTAAGAGTAGTCGATTTTCTTATGTTGTTTGTTTTTGGACGGTAGGAGGAAACCGGGGAAAACCCACGCGAACAAAGAGAGAACATGCAAACTCCACACAGAAACGCCGACTGGCCCAAGGGGAGGCCGAACCAGCGGCGTTCTTGCTGTGAGGCAACAGTGCTAACCACTGGGCCACCATGCCGCCCTATCAGAGAAGGGGAGGAGTTGGGGTGGAAGGGGGGATTCTTCAAGATGAAGGTGACTGGAGTGGAAAGCTCTGGTAATTTATAGTTTGATCATCTGATTGGTGCAATACACAGAGCTGATGTGATACCAGCTGTGTTCAATCATAAACACGTAATCCTCTCGAAATTAGTTTATAAATAAACCCCACATAGAGCAGTAAGGAAAAATGATCTGTTTATAGTAAACTTGGATCGCTCTGATTGGATTATTACTGATTACAGATGAGCAGCCAGGCGTGCTTAATCATATCACATGCTCCTCTCGAAATTAGTTTATAAAACTTCACTTGAAGGTCAAAGCAACAAAACTTTGAACCGAATCTTAAAGTTAAGTTGCAGTATTCATTTGTGCTTTCCGATTTTAATCAGTTTCCAGGTTTTTGTGAAGGAACGACAGAATGTTGAATTTTCCCCCTTTAGCTGATTACTTTTACGATAACTCCAGATTGTACTTCGTTTACGTTCAGTCATGATGTCGACAGCTCCGCTCTCGAGTTTTACAACCCGCGCTGGGTGTGTGTGGTGTCTGTACCACTGTGCCGTGAGATAACACTGACCTATCAGCGGAGATACAGCGGAAGGATATTATAGTTCCCATTCGTGTTCCTATTTAAGTAAATATTGATATATGCGGCGCTCTAATTATTGAGATATTCTAAAATCTCTGATCCCTCAGTAAGTCCCCCCAGAAAATATTGATACTTTTACTTAAGGATTGATCCTCATGATACATTCTCAGTATCGATAATACTTCAGGATCGATCCGCCCATCCCTAATTCATACACACACACACTTATACACTACGATCAATTTAATTAATCTAATTTCCCTATAGCGCATGTCTTTGGACTGTGGGGCAAACTGGAGCACACCAACATCCCACACCAACATGGAGAGAACATGCAAACTCCACACTGAAATGCCAACTGGCCCAGCCGGTACTCAAACCAGCGACCTTCTTGCTGTGAGGCCACAGTGCTAACCACTTTGCCACCTTAACATGTAGAATTACACTGATACTTCAGACTTCGGTCATTGGCTGAATTTATTTCGAATGTTAAAAAATAGTCAGAATTCTTGCAAGCGTCCCTGAAACGAATGGAGTGTCACCCTGAGGCTGAAAGAAACTGTAAGCCAGTGTGACGGGGCTGTTTTTGTCATAGCTCATGGCAATACAAGCAGAAGGAATCTGCCAATGGAGATATTCATGCTTTTGTTTCTCAGCGGTGTGGAAATCATTCCTGTTAAGTTTTCACACCAGCTCATGCACAGTACATTCAAGTCAACAAGAGGAACGGACTGTGGTTTTTGCGCCGAGAACTGAAAAAAGAGACAAAAATATGGATGAAACAGTGGTTGGAAAAATGTGGGAAAATGTTTCTTTCTTTTGGCTAAACCTTTACACACTTTTCCCTTCTCGTTTGACTGTTTTTCATCACACAGGGCTTTTAAAGATAGTTTCAAAGTTGGTACAGTCTACAAAAAGTCACAAATGTGAACTTGGCTTTGAAGGTGCTGTATGTCAGTGTTTGACTCTTCTAAAGCATAAAAACACCATAATATGTTTGCAGATATTTCAGAAACATAGTTTAACATTCATGTTTATCTGAAAAACAATGCTGAAGTCAGATATTCTGCTTTGAACATGTGTTTTCCATGTCTTTGTTTTGGTCATTTTAACCCGCCCAATGCCAGTTTAGCCAATTGTATTTACGGTGGACAGTAGCAGCCCCGAAATGAGAGCAGATTCAGTTCCACATGGAGGTTATTAATTAGCAAATTATATAAACATTGTGAACGTAAACATTAGGTGAGCAGGTTACATTGTGTCCTAACAACACGTTATGTGCAGGAGATTTGCAGTGATGAACAATTTGGCTGTTTGCATCAGACAAAACATGACAGACATTTAAATACAGCTATTCGGAAGCACAGAATAGTGCACTCACTGCACTCCAATGCAATGGTAAGGTTTATCATCTAATTAATACATATTAAACCTCTTTAACATTATTAACTGTCGATGTTGAATCACTGATATGTGTTGGTTTGCATTGAGTCAGAGCTCTGAAGTTAAGTTTCAAACTTTTTATTCTATTTTCCAGATCTGAGGTGAACTATCTGCTGCTGCTTTCAGTATATGCCAACAAATGTCATGTAAAATTGCATTCAAACTCACATTACTAGCATTTAACAACGAATAAAGCACATGAGGTGTACCTGAGCTGATCATTGTCAGTTTATCATGTTGTTCAGCTGTGAGAAATAGAAGCCGGGTCTCATATACATTTCAGGTGTTGGTTAGGACAAAAACCCCTTTTAATATGGAAAATAATCTTTCTACTGTGCACTGTTGATTTTAGTTAGGACACAGATTAAATCAGCCTTTAGGTTCGATAGTCAGTCTCGCTCCAGTTATCAATCTGGCAACCTGCACTTGCGCGTGTTTTGCAATACCTAGTTCAGCCACTGGGTGTGAAACTTACACACCGCACCTTTAAAGGAGTGGTCCACTATGATATCACATTCTAAACTTTAGTTGGTGTGTAATGTAGCTGTGTGAACATAAACAACATCTCTGAATGTAAGACGCTCAAAGTTCAACGCAAAGGGAGACATTGGCCTTTATAGAGTTAGCTTCGCAAAGCCTACAGCGAATAAAGTTCGGGGACTTCAAAAAAAGACATCCAGGCAAGTGAGATCACCAACGCTTCAGGTTACGTACAAGAA
Organism: Danio albolineatus; assembly: GCA_903798035.1. Taxonomy (NCBI): domain Eukaryota; kingdom Metazoa; phylum Chordata; class Actinopteri; order Cypriniformes; family Danionidae; genus Danio; species Danio albolineatus. The sequence continues at coordinate 1,705,968 of CAIGQQ010038338.1, forward strand.
GGAGCAGCTCCAATCATAATAGATGAAGCTGTGGATTGTAAGCCACAACCTGTGTTTTATTTGTTAAAATGAATGAATGAATGAATGAATGAATGAATGAATGAATGAATGAATGAAT
>CAIGQQ010038338.1:1706095-1717235 GCA_903798035.1 Danio albolineatus
AATGAATGAATGAATGAATGAATGAATGAATGAATGAATGAATGAATAAATAAATAAATAAATAAATTAATTAATTAATTAATTAATTAATTAATTAATTAATTAATTAATTAATTAATTAATTAATTAATTAATTAATTAATTAATTTTATTCTAGCTGAAATAATACAAGTAAGAAAATAAGAAAACAAATAAGAAAAAATATTATAGGAAATACTGTGAGAAATTAATTGCTCTGTTAAATATCTTCAGAATTATTTAAAGAAGCAAAAAAATTATAATAAAATCACAGGAAGGCTAATAGTTTTGACTTCATCTATATATAGATGTTTTTCAACACATTTCTAAACATAATAGTTTTAATAACTCATTTCTAATCACTGATTTATTTTATCTTTGCCATGATGACAGTATGTAATATTTGACTAGATATTCTTCAGGACACTTCTATACAGCTTAAAGTGCTATTTAAAGGCTTAACTAGGGTAAATAGGTTAACTAGGCAGGTTAGGGTAATTAGGCAAGTTATTGTATAACGATGGTTTGTTCTGGAGACTATTGAAAAAAAAATTAGCTTAAAGAGGCTAATAATATTGACCTTAAAATGGTCTTAAAAAAATAAAAACTGCTTTTATTCTAGCCGAAATAAAACAAATAAGACTTTCTCCAGAAGAAAAAATATTATCAGACACACTGTGAACATTTCCTTTCTCAGTTCAACATCATTTGAGTAATATTTTGAAAAAGAACAAAAAAATCAAAGGGGGGCTAATAATTCCGACTTCAAATGTATGTATATAAATATATCTCAGTCAGTAATTCACCATACGCACAAAAAAATAAAACCTTGTGGTGGGTACGAAACATGTTTACTCTTGCTGAAAGTTAACCCAAATTGAATATCATTTTGTTGACAGTTTTTGAAGATTAGGGCATGTCACGCAACTTGTTCATGTTGCTGCAGCTTCCGTCTAATTGGATGAGCTTTTACCAAGATCCTTTTAATCGGTCAATAATTGGTCAGTAGCTTTTGATGTCTTCTTCAACCCTTTTTTAAAACCATGAGATCCTAACTATGCATGACTGAATAGACAGTTGGAAACTGATATCAAGCATAGTTTGAGCCACACATATTTTATGCTTTAAACAACAGATACATGACAATAAAACAATGTAATGTCAGTGTGAGAGATGATAAATGATGATAATAACAGTACCAAAAAAACAAGTGTATAAATAAAAAATAAAACTCTTACAATTACAAACAAGCTCCTCCGGGAGAATCCCAATAGGCACAATCATATGCACATCCCAATTCCACTTTTATTTTTGTACCCCTTCCACTTCACACTTGGTTTTGAGGGCCAAGGGGAAGGGGTACAAAAATAGACTTAAAAAATTAAGAAATGGGACAGCACTACAACACCTGCACACATCATCATACTGTATGTCACTGTGATATCTTGCTTCATATGAGATCAGACATATGGATATTTTGGGTATTTATCTTCAGGAAATCGCTAAAGGCGTATATTATGTTATCGTAGCGATCTAATCTGGCAATGGTGTTCCTATACGGTTTACACAGTGGCCATATTCATCTATGTAAACACACAAAAACAACATTAACATTATAGCAGACACTGTAAAAAGCTCATTCCCAACCACTTGACTTTTCTGACAGGGTATTTCTAGTGACAGAATGTTGTGGGATTGCTGTTCAGGAGTTAATATTAGGGATTATAGACGGCCAAATTTAGCGGTTTTTATTTTAGCTGGGGTTTTTTTAAGGCATGACGGTAAAACACGAGTGCGGTTATGAATGTATTAAAACATATGTTTGTTTGTTGTAAAAATTCGTAATAATGACAAAAAATACTAATTTGTGCATCTCCTGACTTGTGGCTGGTGTATTCTGGGAAATTTTCTTACGCTTTGGTTTCGAGTGTGGTCCTGAAAAATGTTCGTTCAAAGGGGTATCTACCCCTTGCCCTTAGCCCTACGCCTTCAAGCTTAAGAGAATTGGGACACCCCTACCCCTTCACGGGAATGCACAAAATGAGGGGTAGGGGTAAGTGGAAAGGCTAAGGGGGGAAATGGGATAGGGACATAGTCCTTCCAGCATGTCCTGGGTCTTCCCTGAAGTCTCCTTCTGTGAAGGAAACTCATTTCAGCCCCTTGTATTTGAGATCTTGTCCTTTCGGTCATGACCCAAAGCTCATGACCATAGGTGAGAGAAGGAATGTAGATTGACTAGTAAATCGAGAGCTTTGCCTCAGCTCCTTCTTTACCAGACATCAACCGCATTAATGCACCAATCCGCTGCACCAATCCGCCTGTCGATCCCACGTTCCATCCTTCCCTCCTGAAATCCTCCACCTGGGGTAAGGACTTTCCTTCAACCTGGAGATGGCAAACCACCATTTTCAGCACCTCCAAGTCCATGATGCTCCACCGGAAAAAACTAGTTGGCCATCTCCAGGTTGGAGGACAGTTCGAGTACCTTGGGGTTTTGTTCACGAGTGAGGGATGCCATTTTATTTCAACTTAAATTGGGTAAAATATGGACTAACCCAAACATTGGGTTAAATTTGGTCTTATTCATTTAATTAAATAATTAACCCTGCCGTTGGGTTAGTCCCTATTACAGCTATAATTGGGTTGAAATAACCCAACCACCCAACCCAAACCAAGCACTGTGGCCTCAAAGCAAAGTCACTGGTTCGTTTGCATGTTCTCCCCGTGTGGGTTTCTCCCAGGTGCTCTAGTTTCCTCCACAGTCCAGACACATGCGCTTTAGGTCAATTGAGTAAACTAAACTGTATGTGAGTGAATGAGTGTGTATGTGTGTTTCCCAGTATTTGGTTGTGGCTGAAAGGGCATCCACTGTGTTAAACATATGCCAGAATAGTAGTCCACTGTGGCAACCCCTGATAAATAAGAAACTAAGTCAAAGGAAACTGAATGAGTGAATGACTTTGTCCAGAAATGACCTCTTGAGGGTTAAATGACGGGCTGAAGATGCAGCTCCATTGATAATGTAATTGTACTGTTCAGGATGTCTGTAACATGAGAAAATGCCTAAAAAGTCACTGTGGTTGAATTCATTTTCCCCCGTTTTCTCTCAGCGTCCCTCTTTTCCTCATTTCCTCAACATTTCATGCCCTTCGTTTGCCCATTTCAGTGAGAGAATGGAAAAACTGATCGCTCTTTCTCTCTGTCTAAACTCTCATTCAGCTCTGATGAATATAACATGTCAGAAATGATGAAATCTGCTGACAAATAAAATGAGTTTCCTAGTTTTCAACTGTTCTCCGGTCACTGAATCTCGCCCGCTCTCGATAAGACCGTTCCCTTTTCCTCGACACAGTAATGTTTCCACTTGACTGTCTGTTTGGTCTATATTTTCAACTGTCGGTGTAAAGAAACACACTTCCAGATTTCCTCCGCACCGCACTGACAGAATAGCTTCGGCTGGAATTAATGAGAAGTTGATGGAACTAGAAGGTTAAAATTAGTCAGCTATAACATCTGTTAAAATATACTTCTGAGAATACATTATATACGGTTCGAGAGGCTGAACTCGCTGACATTCACTGCTAGAAATGAATGAAATCATATAGTACAGATGATGTAAATCAGACTTATAGATGAGGTACACAATAAACTTATCCAATTTATGATTCACCAATCGGATGATTCCTAAGTCTCCATAAATAATCTAAGTTGCATACCATAGTCATCTTCATTTTGAAGAATCCCCCCTTCCACCCCTACTCCTCCTCCTTTCCTAGATGGGCGGCACGGCGGCCCAGTGGTTAGCACTGTTGCCTCACAGTAAGAACGTCACTGGTTCAAGTCCTTACCAAGCCAGCTGACGTTTCTGTGTGGAGTTTACACGTTCTCCCCGTGCTCACGTGTGTTTCCCTCGGGTTCCCCGGTTTCCTCCCACCATCCAAAAACAACAGTTAACTTAAGTTAACTGACTAATCCAAATCAGCACCATAGACATGCTCCTAGTAAATAGTTATATATTCATAACAATGCCTAATTTATCTCTAGCTTCAAACAGCATGGGAGTTCTCAAGATCTACCTGAGCTCAAACTCCCCGGGAGCCCCGGGCTCGAGGATCTTACGAGCTCAGGGCTCCCTCCCAGTGCAGCATGCCAAACAAGCTTTATATTCAACCACCAGCTGAGTGTGAACTCTTGAAACTTATATATAACTAACATACTGAACAATAATCTAATTATACTATGCATATATTATACACATAACCTGAGACAGACTATACTTTTACAATAGAACAGAAGAATATTGTGCAAAGGAGGTGTTTAGAATTGATAAGTGAAGTTTATTTATAAAGTAATTTCGAGAGGATTATGTGCTTATGATTGATCACAGCTGGTCCTGCATTATCCAATTTATGATTCACCAATCAGACGATTCCTAAGCCACTATAAATACCCTAAGTTCCATACCACAGCCATCTTCGTGTTGAAGAGTCTCCCCTTCCACCCCTACTCCTCCTATCCTAGATGGGTAGCACGGTGGCCCAGTGGTTAGCACTGTTGCCTCACAGCTAGGGATGGGCAGATCGATCCTGAAGTATCGATATTTTTGATACTGGGAATGCATCAAAAGGATCAATCCTTAATTAAAAGTATCAATATTTTCTGGGGGGTTTCTTACTCAGTGATCAGAGATTTTAGAATATCTAAATAATTATAGTACCACATATTATATAAATATTTACTTAAATAGGAACATGAATGGGAACTATAAAATTGGAAATATAATATAATATTCTATAATATTTAGACTTTGTCTGATACTTGTCACAAAACCGTTCGTCACAGTGGCAATCTATTGACTGTTGTCAAGGACTTTTTTGTTAGGCAACTAGTCTATTTGTTTTTATTATATTTTACTTTTCAAAAACAAAAGATTTTGATCAGTAAAAGAAAAACAGGCTCAAAAGGAGAGTGTCAACAATCATTTATTTTTAAAAAATAGGGTAGGGAACAAAAAGGGAAGATTTTTTTTAATTACACAAGGTTTGTGCAGTATTATTTTTTTGTTGTATATGGTTATATATGGTGCTATTTAGCCATTTATAGTTCTGTAATTTTAATAAATGTAAAAAGAAATCATGCTTCTTGTGTTTTATTTAATAATAACAATAATAATAATAATAATAAAGGTGATAAACATTTAGAAAAATCACTATAAAATATTTTATTTGAGTATTGAGTATCGATATCGATGATACTTGTCTTGAAATAATTGGTATCGGATCGGAAACAAAAACATTGGTATCACCCATTCCTACTCACAGCAAGAACGTCACTGGTTCTAGTCCTTACCAAGCCAGCCGACGTTTCTATGCGGAATTTACACGTTCTCCCCATGCTCACATGGGTTTCCCCCGGGTTCCCCGGTTTCCTCCCACCGTCCAAAAACATGCAACTTAGGTTAATTGACTAATCCAAATCGGCACCCTAGACATGCTCCTAGTAAGTAGTTATCTCTGAAGAGCAATCACTATCTGTTCATCAGCTACTACAGCAGGGGAGTTCACCTGTGCTCAAACTCCCCTCTCGCCTTGCAAACGGGAGGGAGCCCCGGGCTCGAGGATGTTTTTTATTTTCTTATTTTTATTTTTTAATGACTTTTATGGCAAATTACAGTAAAACCAAAAAAAACAATCATTTTTCAAAAAGTATAGATAGTATCAACCTTAGCACATACAATAAGAGAAGACACATACCAACAAATAAAAAGGTAAAGGATAATGTGGTTTAACAAAAACTACAATTGTGTAATCTGTATCATCACACAATACTCTCTACTTAAAAATAATCAATTTGCTGGAACAAGGACTTGGTCTATATTTGACAATAAAACATGTCCATGGATATATTTCCTAAATGGGTCCCAGATTTTCTTAAACTGGTTAGATGAACCTCTAGACAGTCTAATTTTTTCCAACTTTAGGAAGAAGAGGACTTCACAGATCCACTGTGTTGGGGTTGGAGGTTTCTGATCCTTCCATCTAAGCAGGCGAAATTCCAAAAATGGCAATCAATGGGCAAGGGGAGATAGACATACCCAAAAAGCCAGATATAGTTTTAAAAATAGTGTCCCAAAAGCAGTTAAGCTTTATACAAGACCAAAACATATGTACATGAGTGGCTGGGGTGGGATCTATGTGCTGAAAGTGCTTTGAAAGCTTTAAGTTTGTCCAGTGTACACGATGTCTTGCACAGACAGAGGACTTATGAATTCTGTATAAGGCTGATTCCAATCCTCATCTGAGATGGTAATACCCAGATCATCTTCCCACACCGATTTTATTTGGGAATGGGATGTATCAGTTGGCACCAAAATTTTTATAATAGAGTGTTGAGGCTCGTGGATCTTATGAGCTTAGGGCTCTCTCCCATGCCAAACAAGTTTCATAATCAATCATCAGCTAAGTGTGAAGTCTTGAAATAACCTTTAAGGTGTGATAACGGTAGCATGATTTACAGTCGCAATTAAACATGGGGAAAACATGCACACAGAAACGCCAATTGACCTAGCCGGGACCCGAACCAGTGACCTTCTTGCTGTGCTAACCACTGAGCCACCGTGTCGCCCTTTCGCAAATCCAATGAATCGTTTTTTCCAGTGTATTAAATATCTCGAAGAAAGTCGAGTCTTATCTAGTTCTTTTGTTCCTCATTAGCGAAACCAAACCCACTGGTGATGAAGATTCACCAAGACAGTCTGTCATGATGTCTTCATTTTTTTCTCCGCTCATTTCTCTGTCCGTTTCCTTTGTTTGGAGCCTTTCCAGGACGTTCTGCACCATTCACAAAAAACACTGCTCGCCCTGTGCATCGCTGCTCTACATCCCTCAAACACAAACACAGAATTGACATCACGGGCCAGGTGACACCGAGGTCAGCACTTGTTTTTGGGACATTTGGGGGGGGTGACCATGCATAATGTCCTGTGGTAAATAATCAGACAATCTCGAAAAGATTACACTGTTGATACGTTAGCAGACATGCCCTTTCCATTCTCCACAGCTGAAACTCTTTGGCAAAAACATGCATATATACAAACACACACACACACAGAAAGAAACATTGCATCACAGAGGATCTCCTTTCTTCCAAATCCAGAGCGAGGGAGGGAAGAAAAACAAAAGGAGGTGATGTAAAGATACCACAGAGCTCCATGTTGTCTTCATTCCTCATTGCGTACATCAGATCAGATGAGGCTGAGGCAATCCAATAGATAACAACAAACGAAATAAATGACAAGAAGACAGCCGAGAATGTATTTGAAGCCCACTTTTGTTGGATGTAAATGATTAAACTGATCATTAGTGTGAAAGGAACATTGTAAGAGCTGCAAATGAAGGCGTTTTGGGGTGCCACGGTGGCTTAGTGGGCAGCATGTTCGCCTCACAGCAAGAAGGTCACTGGTTCGAGCCTAGGCTGCAGGGCCGGATTAACCAATGGGCCTTCTGGGCACAGGCCCAGGGCCCACCTCGTTGGAATAAGCTATTGACGCGGTTTCCGCCCATCAGCGTATGATTGGCAGAGACAAGATAACTAGAAAGCGCATTTTATAGTAGCGTGAGTGGCGTAGCTCATAGAGCGCACAGCAACATGTTTTGACGGGATCCATCGTCAAGCCGATTCGAATCCACCATCTGCTGAACTCGTGAACTCGTCTTCCCATATTAGATTGGAAATACGTTCATTTTTAATAGTAAAGAAACTTTAACACAAAAATTAAATAATGAAAATGTGATATAAAGTCACTAGTGGCTCGTGGGTATTTAAAAATGTTGAGCCTAATTCAAATGTGTATAAACAGCATCTAAACAGCTATTTTCCACCGAGTGGCCACGATAAAAGGTTTAATTGACACTATGGCCGGGTGTACAGTCAATCTATGGCGTAGATGGCTTGTGAAATCAATTAGTTTCATTATTATACATTTTTGAACACAGGGACAAAGTCTGTGAGATTTGAAGGAGTTTTATTTTGTAAATACGGATAAAGCAGCCTCGATATTCCGGTTATTTAGTTGCATTTGTGTATTATTCATTTCGTTATGATTTAATCCTTTATCATCAGACCGTGGTATAAGCCGATCTATCATGACAAACATGCGTTAGCAGAAGCAGTATTTGTGTTCAGTTCAGTTTTTAGCGCTTTACCGTAATACGCAGTGTATGAGCGACCGCAGACATACTTTGGCAGCTAGAATAGACGGCACGTCTTGATAAAGATGCCTCCCTCTACGGTGGCCGAGAAAGGTTAACGCGCTGCAATTTAAGAAAGCACATGCAATAACAGAAAACACCCGCAAATTAAGATACGATTTTCATCAATTTGACAGCACACCTGTTACAAATTCTCACAACACAGACAACGGAAGAAACGCACAGCATATTGGTCAAAACACAAACAAAAAAAAAGAAATGCGCAGCAAGTTATTCAAAACACAACGGAAGAAAACGCGCAGCTAAGCTGGTGAAAACACAACAGAAATGTTTCAAGAGGACCCAAAAACATGACGGACACAGCTGATACGGATCCGCCGTGACTTGTTCAGTGAAGTGATTGGCGGTCTTTGAAAGGTGTAATATCCTGATTACACGATTCCGTTGTCTTTTGTAAATTATTAGTCTAATTAATGATCAACTGAAATGTTGCGTTATTAAATAAATTAGCTACATCGGTATCTTATCAGCGGTGTCCGTCATGTTTTTGGGGTCCTCTTGAAACATTTCGGTTGTGTATTCACCATCTTGCTGCGCGTTTTCTTTCGTTGTGTTTTCAATAACTTGCTGCGCATTTTCTTCCGTTGTGTTTTGACCAATTTGCTGCGCATTTCTTTTGTTGTTTGTGTTTTGACTAATATGCTGCGCGTTTCTTCCGTTGTTTGTGTTGTGAGAATTTGTAACAGGTGTGCTGTCAAATTGATGAAAATCGTATCTTAATTTGCGGATGTTTTCTGTTATTGCATGTGCTTTCTTAAATTGCAGCGCGTTAACCTTTCTCGGCCACCGTATCCCTCTCTGTAAAATCATATTGCTTAGACAACGATATATTTCCTCTTAGCAAATAATCGCTAACGTAACGTTATCACATATAACTATCATTTAAATTGTCAGAAAATGACTCCATGTATAAAAAGCACGCAGATTTGTTCTTTCGCTTTTTTTAACTAAAAAGACTGCTGTCATTGGTCAAGCGCGGAAACGTCAGATTAGAAATAAGTTGACCTCTGCTGTTTGCCTACCCTTCATCGCGAGGAGAGTAGAGGAGTAAGAGACAGTAAATCATTAATAAGTGCGTGTATTATGGAAGACTCAGATTAATAGAACTGGATTGGAGAGGCATTATGTGTTATATGCCATGCCAATAATATGCTTTATAAGTTTGTATAAGTTACACATTAAAAATACCCTTTTATATATATTTAGTACCGCTTCAGTGAACTTGAACATGTATACTAAAAAACATTAATTTTCACTAGTTTTATTAGAATTTCTTTTCAAAGTATGTTTTAAATGCTTAAAAAATAAGTTAAATCTTTGTAAACTATAAATATATGCACTATATATTATTTATTTTAAAATGTGGGCAAGACGCTATAGATAGATTTTCTTAAAATTTTATATTATTCTTATTTTTCAATTCAACTATAGGGGTGCGGCCGGGCAGGGGGCCCTATAAGACAATGTGCCCAGGGGCCTCTGAGTTCCTAATCCGGCCCTGCTCAGCTGGATCAGTTGGCATTTCAGTGTGGAGTTTGCATGTTCTCCCCGTGTTCGTGTGGGTTTCCTCTGGGTGCTTCGGTTTCCCCACAGTCCAAAGATATGTGGTATCTCTGCTTTCACAGTCGTCCTACTCCTTTACATACGCACTCTCTCAAAGGGCGATGATGGTTGTTTTGTCCGTTCTGTGCAAGGGCTGAACCAGCTGGTTTCTCTGAGGATTCGGGCCAGAACTTTCACAATGGGCTCCCTGATGGAGATCTTGATTGCACATAAATGCAACACACGAGCAATAGGGGTGGAGGTGGGATGCCAAAAGCTGTGCACAACACTCTCCGGATTTGATCTTCTCGTGTTGCAATGACCAACATCTCATCAATGGGTATTGTCACACCAAGAGCGGTGCATTTTCCCGAATATTGCGTATTTTAAGAATGTAATAATAATGCAGGTCATGTTTACCTGAGCATAACAGAAACAGAGGGAGGAAACTAAAGGTTTATTTAGCAGCGGTGATGGGATGAGTTAAACCAGAACATTTACTGATTTTAACTAAGAGCGATGTCATTATCTGGCATTAAAGGAACACTTTGTTTTGGAAACAAAAGGCTCATTTTACAAATCCCCTAGAGTTATATAGTTGAGTTTTAGCATTTGTGAATCTATTTAGCCCATCTTCGGCTCTGGTGGGAGCACTGTTAGCTTAGCTTAGCATTAATCATGCTCAAAAATGAACAAAAAGAGTTTAGATCAGTTTAAAGCGTGAACCTTCTGTAGTTACTTTGTGTGTTAAGACTGATGAATAAATAAAAGTTGCTATTTTCTAGGCTGATAAGGCTATACTTTGAATTCTGCCTCTTTTGCTGATTCTCGATCATTCACGACTCTGAATTCTGCCTCTTTTTTTGATTCGCTTTTTTATTTGCGACACTGATTTCTGCCTGTTTTGTTGATTCGCGTTCATTCCCAACTATAAATTCTGCCTCTTTTGTTGATCTGTGTTCATTCGAAACTCAGAATTCTGCCTGTTTTGTTGATTCGCTTTTATTCCCATCTCTGATTTCTGCCTGTTTCGTTGATTCATGTTGATTCCCAACTATGAATTCTGCCTCTTTTGTTGAATCACGTTCATTCGCGACTCTGATTTCTGCATGTTTTGTTGAATCTCGTTCATTCGCGACTCTGATTTCTGCATGTTTTGTTGATTCACGTTCATTCGCGACTCTGATTTCTGCATGTTTTGTTGATTCGCGATCAGTCGCGACTCTGAATTCTGCCCCTTTTGTTGATTCATGTTCATTCGTGACTCTGAATTCTGCCTCTTTTGTTGATTCACGTTCATTCCCAACTCT
>CAIGQQ010038338.1:1784019-1795326 GCA_903798035.1 Danio albolineatus
ACACACACACACACACACACACACACACACACACACACACACACACAGACAGACAGACAGACAGACAGACAGACAGACAGCGCGCGCGTTGAGCTTTGCACTGCTTTTGCAAGCTAATGTGACAGGATAAAGGTTAATCTCCACTGCTGTATGGAGATCTGTTATGTTAATGTACAAAATAAACCTGATTTAACATCCACAAACCGAGATTGAAGCTTATTTTTTGCTGACACACGGCTGTGGTGATGAAGTAAAGCTGAAGTGAATCGCTGTAGTTCATTACAAACACTGCATTGTGTTGAAACTCACTCTTGATCACATCTGATGGTGACTGATGATCACAGAGCGCTGAACAGATCTTTTACTCCCGGTTGCTTTGCGCCCGTCCTGTCTTGTTGATACGATTATACGCGTTACTACGGAGACATGTTAATACACAGCTGTCAATCAATTCGGTGGGCGGGGGGACCGCACTCCTACATAATGTTGCGGTCGGCCTCAAAACCGCTCTGATTGGTCCACCGTTTTTATGCTGTTAAATTAAAAATAAAGGACTGGGTGTGTTTATATCAGCCCAATATGACCGTCTATACACTATACCTACACATATGTCTGTCCAAACAGCTTAAAAAGTAGATTTTTTAAAATAGGTGCCCTTTAAAAAAGTAAGTAAACCCATTTTCTTAAAAGCAACAAGTTGACTTTACTTAAAATAGTGAGTAAAAACAACCCAGGCTCATAATTGGTATGCACCCCTGTATACATTTCTGGTCAGCATGAAATATGTCCCAGGAGGTGTGTTTTTGTGCAGTTTTTGTTTTCGTGAATCCACCAGAGGCCGCTGTATACGCTTTTTCAGATCTCAAATTTCTCTCACGAGTAATGAGTCTGCTGTTCTCGTGTAAATCCACCAGAGGCCGCTGTCGACTGACTGACCGACCTACTAACCGTTACCGCCACCCACCCCTTCCCTAAACCCAACCAATAATCTAATTAAAAGCACAGATTAACCTGCCCACTGCCTTTCATGAACCCAACCGTGTTTTAAAAAGCAATCCAGAAAAAGAAAAGCCCCCGCCTGATTTTTACCACGTTTTCAGATTTTGTCACAGTGGAATGAACCGCCAACTTATCCAGCACATGTTTTACGCAGCGGATGCCCCTCCAGCCGCAAACCATCTCTGGGAAACATCCATGCATTCTCATTCACACACATACACTACGGACAATTTAGCTTACCCGATTCACCTGTACCACATGTCTTTGGACTGTGGGGGAAACCGGAGCACCCGGAGGAAACCCACGCAAACATGGGTAGAACATGCAGACTCCACACAGAAATGCCAACTGACCCAGCCGAGGCTCGAACCAGCGACCTTCTTGTCACGGGTTTACTCACTTTTTTATTTTTAAAGCGAAGCAAACTAATCGCTTTCTACAGCATAGACCTCTGCTGATTGGTTTTTCTGTGATTACAAAAGCAGCTGTAAACGTAAGAGGCAGCATTGACTCAGAGTCCCATGAGGGCGTTCATGTTTTCATTGGGTGTTTGGGGCCAGACAGGGTGACAGAAACTTACTCAATTTTTTATTTTTATTTTTTTTTATTCATCCACCCTTTATTTGGGCTGCGTGGGGCAGAGAAAAGCTCTCGCTGCAGAGCACAAGAGCAAACACTCGTCTCTCCAAGCACAATACACGCTGCCCGCCGCTGCTTATTTTAAAAGAGGGATCGCATTCACATTTCACACTATTAACATTTCAAAGCAGGATCCAAAGGCTTGAGCGCGTTACTGCTAATGTAGTGCCCTCGGCCTCAGGCGGGAGAAACACAGCCAGAGATTTGGTTGTGTTGATGATGATCAAAATATTCATTCATTCATTTTCTTTTCGGCTTAGTCCTTTTATTAATCAGGGGTCTCCACGGCGGAATGAACCGCCAACTTATCCAGCATTTGTTTTACATAGCGGATGTAACCCATCTCTGTAACCACACTCATTCACACACATACACAGTGGTGTAAAGTAACTAATTACAAATACTCTGCACTACTGTAATCGAGTAGTTTTTCTCAGGAATTGTAATTTACTGAGTAGTTTTATAAATGTGGACTTTTACTTTCCCTTGAGTACATGTTTAGTGCAGTATCGGTACTTTTACTCCTCTACTTTCCTTCAACCTGCAGTCACTACTGTATTTCTGTCTTGTCTATGGTCATTGTCTACAGTAGAAAGATCAGTCCTGTGATTCCTGTCCAATTAAATCACACATAGAAAGTAAATCACATCATACTGAACAACCTCAAGACATGGGCGCTTTATAAACGCAGCAAACCTTTGGGAAACATTAAAAATGTCCAAGAAGATGTTCAAAATCTGCACACGCAATGATCCAGAGACTGTTTATAGACTGCATGTGACTGAAAATGATGGACGTCGACTGTATGAGGACTGAAATCAGCCTTAAACAGTCACTAAATGGAACAAATGAAGAATGGAAGGAAGGGCCAAATAAAAGGAAGGACCGAACAAGGAATGGAAGGAAGGATCGAAGAACCAAATAAATGAAGGATTCAAGGAAGGACTCAACAAACTAAGGAAGGAAAGAAGGAACGAACGAACGAATGAACAAAGGACCTAATGAAGGAACAAAAATATGAAAGAAAGAATGAGCGAACAAATGAAGGGAGGAAAGAAGGAAGGACCAAATGAATGAAGGAAGAATTCAAGGAAGGACTGAACGAATTCAATTCAAGGAAGGAACGAAGGAACGAACAAACGAATGAATAAACAAAAGGACCTGATGTAGGAAGGAACAAAAATATGAACGAACGAACGAGTGAACGAAGGAAGGAGGGAACAAACAAATAATAGTAGGAAGGCTGGAAGGAACGAAAGAAAATAGTTAAATCCCTATATACACTAATTCTCATCCACATTAATACACATGTAGTTTGTGCAGGGATGTGTAAACGTAACATTCTGTAAACGCATCAACTTTATTACAGTTTAATACTCACTACTCTTGAGTACTTCTAAAAGGTCTAATATTTACTACAGATACAGGTAAAATATTTTCTAAAAGGTCTGAGTAATATTTACTACAGATACTGTTACTCTACTTGCACTACAAGTAATGGTACTTTTACTTGAGTATTGATTTTTCAGTACTCTTTCCACCACTGCATATACACTATAGACCAGTGGTTCTCAACTGGTTTGGCCATGGGACCCACATTTTTACATGGTCATCAAGTCGCGACCCAAATTTTCTACTATATTTTAATTTTAGGAATTATAATGAATTAATTTGTATTTATTTGTGAACATACACAAGTAGTGACAGATAAATCATAAGAAAATCACCAAGACTTACAAATAAACAATTTTTTTATTGATTTCATTGGACAAAATGTTCCAAATTATACAAATATTACAAAGTACGATTGCGCATTTCAAAATAAAAGTCCGGTATAAGCATTTCAAAATAAAAGTCCGGTATGTGCATTTCAAAATAAAAGTCCGATATAAGCAAAATAAGTTAAAAATTAATGTTTTACACACACTCCGCGACCCACTAAAAATGTTCCCGCGACCCACTTTTGGGTCGCGACTCACCAGTTGAGAAACACTGCTATAGACCAGTGGTTCTCAACTGGTTTGGCCATGGGACCCACATTTTTACATGGTCATCAAGTCGCGACCCAAATTTTTAGGAACTATATTTTAATTTTAATTATAATTAATTAATTTGTATTTATTTGTTAACATACACAAGTAGTGACAGATAAATCATAAGAAAATCACCAAGACTTACAAATAAACAATTTTTTTTTATTTCATTGGACAAAATGTATCAAATTATACAAATATTACAAAGTACGATTGCGCATTTCAAAACAAAAGTCCAGTATTCGCATTTAAAAATAAAAGTCCGGTAAAGTCCGGTAAATAAGTTAAAAAACTAATGTTTTACACACACTCCGCGACCCACTAAAAATGGGACTCACTTTTGGGTCGCGACCCACCAGTTGAGAAACACTGCTATAGACAATTCAGCTTACCCATTTCACCTACAGCGCATGTGTTTGGACTGTTGGGATCCCGGAGGAAACCCACACCAACTCGGGGAGTACATGCAAACTCCACACAGAAATACCAGCTGACCCAGTCAGGTCTCGAACCATGTGACATTCTAATTGTGAGACAACAGTGCTAACCACTGAGCCACCTTGCCTCCCCTCTACATAAGCTGAAATCCACACCGTTGGCCTCAGGATAGCCCCTTTACCTCTCAACCGCATGGAAGGTGATCTCTCCTTCTGACACAATAGGATGGCAGAAGTCCCCAAACGCTTACATTAGTGCCTGAAGGAGTTTTATCATGGGCATTCCTCCAAAACACATATTATTCTCCAGTCTGCTATCAGGAGACAGTGCCTGCTCTGTGTTCAGAGATGCTGGAGATGGTCCTCCCCATTTAAGGTCTGTGGTTTCACGTACAAAGCGAACCAAATTCAGCGCCGCTTTGATGTGGCGCACGCGTCTAGCTAAACAGCCGTCCGTTTAACTCTCCGCTTGTTTTCTTTTACACCCTCTCTTGTTTATCTGTAGCTCACATGCAGTGTTTTCCCTTTCCATCGGGCATTTCTAACCCAAACACACAGCTGAGTAAGATCACACCCCTTTGCACCTCCGCACAAATATTCTTCTGATCTCGCTGCCAAAGTAAGGTGAAGTCATGCGGGACGGCTTTTTTATAGCCTTCAATGTACACAATGAGAATGTGCGCTCTGTAATTCTGCCTCGACTCTCCCTGCGTGATATAGTGGAATATATATATATATAGTTGAATTATTCGCCCTCTTGTGAATTTTCCTGTGAACGTCGCTGGTTCGAGCCTCGGCTGGGTCAGTTGGCATTTCTGAATCAGAATCAGAATCAGAATCAGAAAGAGCTTTATTGCCAGGTGTGTTCACACATACGAGGAGTTTGTTTTGGTGACAGAGCTTCTACAGTGCGGCAGAATTACAGAGACAAAGAACAGATAATAAATATATTTTAAATATAGAAGTAAGTGTTAAATGCAAATATACAAATGGACAAGTGTATGTACAGGTGTATTACTATATACAGCATTATATGTGCAGCTGTTATGTGCAAATTGGCATGTAAAGTGTGTTGTTAAATAAGTGTATGTGTGTGTAAAAGTGTATAGCAAGTAGTGATGTTGGTTCCACGATTATTATCATCAAGTGTTCATGAGATGGATCGCCTGAGGGAAGAAACTGTTCCTATGTCGGGCTGTTCTGGTGCGCAGTGCTCTTTAGCGTCCACCAGAAGGTAACAGTTCAAAGAGGCAGTGTGCTGGGTGTGAGCGGTCCAGAGTGATTCTGGCAGCCCTTCTGCTCGCTCTGGATAAATACAGTTCTTGCAGAGTAGGGAGGGTGGGTTGTACCAATGATTCGCTCAGCAGTCCCAACTATTTCACGTAGTCTTTGAAGGTCAGATTTGGTAGCTTAGCTAAACCAGACAGTTATTGATGTATGTATATGTATTGTGGCGAGCCGCTCAATGGATAATCAGAGTCATCCTTGGAGAATATTATTGTTAATAATGATATATAATCATATACATGAATATAATTATGAATGTACATTAATCACGGGCGTTTGCGCTCATAATATTATGGCTGTTCTGAACGCCTTTAACATGTTACACGAATGCGTGTCTGCAGCTAGGCCATTCTCTTCCTGGCCAGATATTATTATTATTAATATTAATAATAATACTAATAATAAATAAATAAAAACAAAAAATAAGTCGTGATCACGACATAACAACTTTTTGTTATGTCAAAATCACGAGAAATTATGTCGAGATCACGAGAAAACAAGTTGTTATGTCGAGATCACGATATAACAAGAGAGAAAAAATATTTTAATGCATGGCCTCTTAGGACTTCCAGAGCGGAGACCTGGCCAACACACTGGAGGAAAGGGATTCATTGGATTTACTTGCAGGTTAAGTGGTTGCATATATATTGCATGTATGCCCAAATATATTATTATCAACCATTTACCTTAAAATAATGTAGTAAATCCAATGAATGATTTAGTTTCGGTGCAGTCGCAGTGCATTCCTGTGTGTCAACTGTGTGTCTGAACCCATCCAGTGGTTGACACACAGCATTGCATTACAGACAGACTGTTCTTGTATTTGTCATGGCTTTTTGATAGGCCGTCTTCTGCCAGGTTCTATGAGCTGTGACGTTCCCAGCCAGATTCACAGGGCGTTCAGGGGCGTGTTGTTTATGAGACCACTGATGCTTTTACCAGAGCATTCTCTCTCTCCCTCTCTCGCTTTCTTTTCTGCTTTATTTATAGAAGTGTCATAAAAACTTGAACTCTTATGTAATACATTCTTAACAGGGAGCAGTTGTTTAAGCCATTTTAACTTTAAAAAAGCCGTCTAACGCATTTCATATGCTGAGAGATGATTACTGACATCTTTACTAATGTAATATAGGAAGGGTGTGACCAAGCATGTGTGCCTATAAACGTATAACAACGTCCATGCCTGCTTCTCAGGGAGGAAACTGCACAGGGATTGCGATATCCAGGATGAACCCATGCGAAAGCCCACATGAAAAGCAAACACCCTGCTGATGAGTAATTTAGCAATACCCTGTAGTACAGGATTGGGTTATATGTTTATGTTAGTTTTGTTGTATTCCCTGCTGAAAAAAACAGCTTAAAGCAGCCAAGGCTGGTTAGCTGGTGTTAGCTGGGAGATGACCAGCTAAAACCAGCTTGACCAGCCCAACCAGGCTGGCAGCCCAGGCAAAACCAGTTATGTCCAGCTTAAACCAGGCTGGTCAAACTGGTTTTAGCTGGTCATTTTCTAAGAGACCAGGCTGGAAATAGCTGGAAACCAGCCTAGATATGGCCAAAACCCCTCTTAAACCAGCCTAGACTGGTTTAAAGAGCCCCTATTATGGGTTTTTGAAAATGAGCTTGCATGCAGTGTGTAACACAGCTCTAAGTGAAGTGAAATGTCCAGCTGAGGCTTAAATCTGAAAGTGCACAGTGTTTAAAACTATTGATTCATCTATAAAAGAGTCGACTCATAGTTCCTCAAACGAATCGCCGTGCTTACGAGTCTTTAGGCGTTTCGGCATGACGTGAACACAAAACATAAGCCCCGCCCATTTGAGCGCGCGCAGACCTGGGAGATTCGAAACCCCCAACCCCGCCCACAAACAACAGCCGCAAGAAAAGGTTGCCAGATTGGGCGGTTTTGAATTTGATTGTGCAGGTAAAAACCTTTTGGAGAGGGTTTGGACTGGAGTCAGTCAGCTACATCTGGCAACACAGAGAAGAGCACTGTAGCAGACATGTGCTCGGCTGGATATTATTGGAAGTGTGCAGATGAACCAGAGATGAGACTGTGAAGAGTCAGTGGTTGAGGTTTATTTCTGCAGAAATGCCTCAGCATTATAGCCCAGCCTTGTGCTGTGTTCCTTTGAGGAGCTTCTGAAATCTACACGCTTCCAACGGAGGATTCGTCGACCGTTTGTTAAAGGAAGGATCAGAAAAGACTATTGATAAATGCAGGGGCGGACTGGCCATAGTGATCAGCGGGACATTTCCCGGCGGCCTGACGGCCAATCTGGCCTGTACCCTCTATCCAACAAGTGAGTGCGTGTGATTAAAACAGTCGCCTCTTTGTTTTCTCCAGCTTGTAAATGATGTATTTAATTGTGTTAAGTAACTTGTAACTGCTTGTAGTGTATCTGGTTAACTTGTATTCTCATATCGCGTCTAAAAGCATGTTGTAAACGTGACGCGTGACGCTTTGTTTACGGATTAAAATGCGTTTGTGAACTCGTGTTCCTCTGCTGTTTGTCGTTGCTATGGCTACATCAGCTCTCCTACACACATGCGGCGGTCCTGTTTCACAATGGTTCAGCTTTTGCCACTGTGTGCATTAATACTGCATGTGTGTCGCTGTTTTTACTTCTGGTTAAGAATAGAGTGATATGCTGGGAGACCGGGGGGTTAGTTTTGGGGGTGAGGTGTCTGAAATACAGGCGACTCCCTGGAAAACAGGTGTTGGCAGATATGCTCACGCACACACTTTGACTACTTCAATATTGATAAGCTGTGGTGGGCATTCTCTTGCGCTGAGCGCTGTCGACCAATCATAACAGACTGGGTCATCAGTCCAATCAGCGCAGTTTAGCATCGCGCTAAGGAGGGGTTTTGGAACAAATGATTCACTGAATTTGCTTCATATAGGAGTCGCTGGGATAATGAGGCATAAATAAATGCAGATTATAAAACAATGAAAGTGTTTTTTGACCATGCATGCATATTAGCCTGCTGTTGGAGACCCCCAAAACCAAAATATGACCTTTTTTAATGTATAATAGGGGCTCTTTAAGCAGTTTTTTCAGCAGGTTGTCAATGCAAATGAATTGAATGTTGAATTAATTTGTGATGCAACAGAACCTCACAGATCTACTGTGGGACGTTATGTCCGGGTTCACAAAATAAAAAAATAATGGCTTGACCCGAAGATGTAAAAAAAAAGGTGAATTTTTATTACAGTGCACCATAAAATGTCAACTAAATACAGTCCAAAAAACCCCCCAAAGTATCAAAATAAACAAAATAGCAAAAGTAAGTAACAAACCCTAAATATAAATCTAAATAAACACAAACGAGTATCTGCGGTATACAAGCAAAAGGTAACTCACGGCTCAACGATAGCATGCTCGCTGACTTGGTAAAACAAGTCCCCGACTGGGGTCTGGCTTCCTCCTTAAATAGTTCAGACCCCGCCCCTACCAGGAGGATACCATTAACAGGTAAGTATAAATTTTCATAATGTCCTCTTTGTTGTTATTAGGGATGGGCCTAATATACCATATTTTTGTTTCCGATCCGATACCAGTTATTTCAAGACAAGTATCATCGATATCGATACCAATACTCAAATGAAATATTTTATAGTGATTTTTTAAATGTTTATTATAATTTTTATTATTATTAAATAAAACACAAGAAGCATGATTCCTTTTTACATTTATTAAAATTACAGAACTATAATTGGCTAAATAGCACCATATATAACGAAAAAATAATACTGCACAAACCTTGTTTAATAACAAAAAAATCTTCCCTTTTTGTTCCCTACGTAAGGTGTACCTAATAAAGGTTCATTCCACTGTGGCTCCCCTGATGAATAAAGGGACTAAGCCTAAAGAAAATAAATGAATGAATGGGCTCTCTCTATATATGTAATGAATTCTATGTACTCGCCTGTTGAAGCAGTATTGGTCAATGCTGGCCCTCACTTCTGTAAAGAGCATAAATCCGCTCTCTGTGAGCTGAAAAGAGTTATGGGTTAAGTGAGCAGGTCTTATGATGGGATTTCAAAGGTGTGATTTAAAATATGGGAAACATGCACGTTTGGCCCATAAATACAGAGCCTCTGTGATGCCGCCTAACACACACAGGAAGATCAAGCATTTCAAATTAAAGAGAGAAAAATGCATTCTGCCAGATGAAAAAGGTTTCCTGGGGTCAATTTCACATAAAAAACCCTCTTAAATGTAGAACAGTCAAGTAACCATGAAAGCTAATGTAAAACAGGCAGAGCAGAGCAACATTACCTGCTTCTGCTGGTGTCAGCAGTAAAAACACAAGCAGAGAGAAACGCAGAAGCCTGAAAAGTGCATTCAAACACACACGCATGTTGACAGCAATAGACTAGCGGTAAAGTGCGCCGACATATAGCACTGTGGTGCTCACGGCGACCTGAGTTTGATTCCTGGCTCGAGGTCCTTGGCCGATCTCTCCCCCCTCGCTCTCTGCTTCATCCGTCTCTGTCACTGACTGCTGTTTATCTGACATGATGCAGTAGGAGGAGACACCCATGTGGGAACAAGGAGACCCAGCTTATTTGCCGAAAAGTATGACTTAGGCCTAGTGGTTTAACTTGGTATTGCAGTCCAAATTCAAATTATTAGATGGGTTTTTATTTTATTTTCACCTTCGACTGAAGCACATACAGCTTGCCAGATTAACAACACCAACACAAGCGCGCCAAAAGTACAATTAAACATTCACGTGAGTAGATTACATACAAAGATGACGCAAACTGTCAAACATACGCAAAATTGTGGCAGCGTGAATTAAGCGAAATATGCAAAACATTTGATGCAAATGTACTGAAATTGCTTCAGTCGTGTCTTTCACGCAAATTCGAATTATTCATCTTGACTGGAAGATTCACTCGAGGTGAAAAAACATCCCATGAGTAAACTAGAGCAAGTGACTCTGTGCTCTTCTTTCAGGGGCGCCATCAGGTGGGAAAGTTAAGATTATTCTAAGGGCCTATGCTGTTTTGGGGCCCCCAGAGTTACTGTTAGGGGCCCCTCCATCTGATGGACCCACCCCCCCAGTCTTCAGTATTGCTCACAAACACAGTCCACACACTGGCCCCCTCCCTCCCACTCTTCAGTTTCATCCACTAACACCCCCCACCACCCCTCCCGCTCTTCAGTCTCTGTCACTGACTGCTGTTTATCTGACGTGATGCAGTAGGAGGAGACACCCATGTGCGAACAAAGAGACCCAGCTTATTTGCCAAAAAGTATGACTTAGACCTAGTGGTTTAACTAGGTATTACAGTCCAAATTCAAAATATTCGACTGAAGCACATGCAGGTTGCCAGATTGACAACACCAACACAAGCGCACCAAAAGTGAAATTAAACATTCACGTGAGTAGATTACATACAAAGACGACGCAAACTGTCAAACATAGGCAAAATTGTGGCAGCGTGAATTAAGCGAAATATGCAAAAAATATACCGAAATTGCTTCAATCGTGTCTTTCACACAAATTTGAATTAATCATCTTGATTGCAAGATTCACTCGAAGTGAAAAAACATCCCGTGAGTAAACTAGAGCAAGGGACTCTGTGCTCTCCTTTCAGGGGCGCCGCCAGGTGGGAAAGTTAGGACGATTCTAAGGGCCTACGCTGTTTTGGGGCCCCCAGAGTGTTAGAGGTCCCTCTATCTAACTCTAAGTAGTGAATATTAAACAACACTGAACTAAACTGAACTCAGCTATATACTAGCTAATGATATACTAGCTAATAACTAAACTGACTTTTTCAATTTACTATAACCTTCTATGTGAAGCTGCTTTGACACAATCTACATTGTACAAGCGCTATACAAATAAAGGTGAATTGAATTGAATTGAATATCTGACAGACCCCCCCCCCCCCCCCC
>CAIGQQ010038338.1:1795426-1808003 GCA_903798035.1 Danio albolineatus
ACCCCTCCCCTCTCCTTCGGCCAGTCTTCTCTATGGTCCGGGAAAGCTGTCATAGGGCCCGTACCAGCCAGCAGTGTGAACCAACCATTGCACAGTAAACGGCTCAGCTAATATTTACGATTGGGTTGTTTGCTGACTGAAAACTACCTCATGTGGACTTCAACTCTGAATCTGCGTCTCATTTTCGAGGCCTGTACTGCGGAGGTTGTATTTTGGACCGTGTCCACATACTTTGAGGCAGCCTTCATGGCTAAACTGGCAGTGGGCTGGTCATAGAGGCCAAAGCAAAGACAGATAATGGCACGGTGGCTCAGTGGTTAGTACTGTCACCTCACAACAAGAAAGTCGCTGGTTCAAGTCCCGGCTGGGTCACTTGGCATTTCTGTTTGGAATCTGCATGATCTCCTCGTGTTGGCGTGGGTTTCCTCCGGGTGCTCCGGTTGCCCCACAAGTCCAAACACATTCAGTGTAGGTGAATTGGGTAAACAAAATTGGCCGTAGTGTACGAGTGTGTGAATGTGAGAGTGTATGGGTGTTTTCCAGTACTGGGTAGTGGCTGGAAGGACTACTTAAAACACATGCTAGAATAGATGGTGGTTCATTCGACATGTTACGCTTTAGAAGAGACTCATGCCTTTAGCAAACCCCAAACTTGTGAACAGTAGTGCGTGTCCTCATTTAGACACAGGAAAACATCCATATGTGAAGTGTGGGAGAAACAAGACATCAGTATATTATACTGCAGCTGGATCCTTGTGAAGTGTGTGTGTGTGTGTGTGTGGGAGAGTCAGAGATGGAGGCGAACAGCCAGAGTGGCACCAGGTACAGCGCTTTATGAGAGATGGAACACATTAGAGTATTATTGCTTCAGCATGTTTTAACCCACACATTATTTCTGTCTCAGTGACTCCTATCATAAGCAGTGCGCGCCGGATGGGTTAGAGGTTAGGTTTGAGTTTCGCAGATAAAACTGTACATTTGTTTTGACTCAATCAGTTGACTGCGTGAGCGTGGCCCCGCTGTGCGCATGGAAACTCAGGATAAACAGAGAAATACCGCTAACGAGGTTGTTGGTGGTCGTGTGTACAGTAAAACGCGATCCGCACGCTTTCATTTTGTGGTGGGCAAAACCCTGAAGAGCTTCCAAAATGAGTTCGTTTTCGACCATGGGCTGCAGGGCATGGCATGGAAGAAAATAGCAAAAATGTGTGTCAAGAACTTTAATTGTGGGGCCCCCGATCTGGAGGGATTCAGCCGCGTCTGGGTGGCAGACAGTGACTCAATCTCCGAATGTGAACGAGAGGCTCATCGGTGAGTATGTTTACTTGGACAACAATACTGATACTATTAAGACAATGCTCTGATTAAGAGCCTGCCATGTAAACGACAAGTTTTGATGATCTTATTCTGACTTAAGCATACCAGTCAACCCTCCCGTTTTTCCCGGGATTCTCCCGTATTTTACAGTTCTATCCCGCTATCATCCCATAAAGGTATTTTCCCGTATTTCCCTGTATTTTCAGTCTTTCTGTGAAGGGTGTCAATAAACATTAAAGAGCCGATCCTCCCTATTCGCAACCCACACCGCCGCACCACCAGGGGCCGCCCCTTGCTCTTAAATGTGAGTCAGTTCTGTGCTTTCGGTTTATTTAGGCATGAAACACTTTGAAATAAATATAAAAACGGCGGGATTTCCTTTCCTTTTCATTACAGGTGCCGTCGCTCCACTTATACAATCCTCAAAACAGTCATAAAGCGGTACATGACTGTCAGACGCGCTCCATAGTGATAAACAGTACACGCGATTTGAAGAGGAGCGAAAGTCTGGGTTTTGGGTGCGTGTTTGAACAGACATATACACATTATTAATAATAATCGATCTTGATGGGTTTCTTTATCCAAACTCAACTAATTTTGTCCTAAATGAGCATAAAACATCAGGAAAGCAATAAAATGCCTTCATTATAACGATAGATGTAAACTTCTGTTACCTCTTGGGGGGTGGGGGGGGGGGGATTGGTCCCTTATGTTCACATCTCAATGTTGACAGGTATGGACTTAAGTCATAAGTGAAGTTTGTTTATAAACAAATTTCGAGAGGATCAAGTGCTTATGATTGTTCTCCGCTGTTCCAGTGTCACCTCATGATCGATTATCCAATCAGATGCTTCCTAACGCTCTATAAATAACCAACATTTTCTTATCTCAACATCTTCGTCTTGAAGAACCCCCACCCACCCCTACTTTCCCTCCTTTTCAGATGGGCGATACGGCGGCCCAGTGATTAGCACTGTTGCCTCACAGCAAGAATGCCTCTGGTTAAGTCCCTACTAAACCAGATGATATTTCTGTGCGGAGTTACGCTTGTTCTCCCTGTGATCGTGTGGGTTTTCCCCGGGTTCTCCGGTTTCCTCCCACGGTCCAAATAACACGCACCCAAAGTAAATTGAACACACAAATCGATACCACAGTCAAGCTCTTAGCGAGTACACCTCACCTCAGTTCCGTCACTAGCTGGAAATAATCTGAGGGGGGAGTTCATCAAGATCTACCTGAGCTCAAACTCTCCTCTCGCCCTGCAAACTGGAGGGAGCCCAGGGCTCGAGGATCTCATAAGCTCAGGGCTCTTTCCCGGGACAGCATGCCAGACAACCTTTATTATCAATCATCAGCTAAGTGTGAACTCTTGAATTCTCTTTATTCTCTATTTTCACCCGGGGGATACTCATCCTGAGGCCCTGCAGCACCACTGATGGGATCCAAGACCTGTGAAGAGATGATCCCAAGGTTCCACAATCCTGGACCAGGCCGTATCCTGAGCAGCTACTGTGGTGGTCATTGAGGAGTTCCTGTGAGACTCCAGGGACAGACAAGTCTTTGTTGACGTCCAGCGTTCTCCAGCATCTGCCGCTTAGACTGCAGCTCTGCACAAGACGTCTGGCCATAGGAGAAATGGTCGTGTCAAACTGAGCCTGGTTTCTCTCGAGGATTTTTAATCCTTTACTTTCGCCAATTGGTGAAGTTTGTTCCTCGCCGCTGTCGCCGCTGGCTTGCATGGTTCAGGACTTGTAGAGCTGCGCATCGATGGATTACTCTTCAGTGTTTGGACTCTCAGCAGTGAATATTCAACCACACTGAACTGAACTAACCTGAACTTCAACACTGAAAACTGGACTGACGCTGTTTCAGTTTACTATAATCTTCTATGTGAAGCTGCTTTGACACAATCTACTTTGAAAAAATGCTATAGAAATCAAGATGAATTGAATCGAAAATAACGGCCATTAAATTACAGAAATTTACTGTAAAATAACAGGTTGAATTACAGAAATTGACTGGAAATTTTAATTTAAGGAAATTTCTGTAATTTGATGTCCGTTGTAGCGTCGAATGGTGACGTAATGATGTTAATCTAACTATGTAAAACAGGATCATGAAAGGAACATTCAAAAAGCAACTCATGTAAACACCTTCACCATGTTATTGTCTTATTCAGATTAGGGCAAATAATTAGATGACTGATGTCCGTATAAACAGAGTCATCGAGTATGTTTACATGGACACTAATAATCCAATTTGAACGCGATTAAGACAATACTCTGATTAAGAGTTGACCATGTAAACAGTGACTCATAATAAACAGAAATTTCATTAAAGAGCCCCTATTATACAGTAAAAAGGGTCATATTTTGGTTTTGGGGGTCTTCACCAACAGGCTGATATGTGTGCAGGTTCAAAAAACACATTCACTGTCTTATAATATGCGTTTATTTTTACCTAATTATCTATTTACCTCATTCACACTCATCTACTACTGACAATTCAGCTTACCCAGTTCACCTGTACCACATGTATTTGGACTTGTGGGGGAAACCGGAGCACCCGGAGGAAACCCACGCCAACACAGGGAGAACATGCAAACTCCACACAGAAATGCCAACTGACCCAGCCCAACCTTCTTGCTGTGAGGCGATTGTGCTACCCACTGCACCACCGTGGCCCCCTGAATAAATGATTAAATATTTGAAGAATTATAACCCCTTAATTTAATGATCGCCATCAGGATGTAAAGAGACTTTCAACCAGCATATCCAAAATACTTTCTGAAGACAATCAGCTACTGCACCTACAATATAAATATATATATAAGAGTGTGCCTCGTTGCAGCAGAAGCGCAGTGTTTTGCTGATGTGTGTGTGTGTGTTGTGGCAGTGAATAAGCAGGGTGTTTCAGGGAGAAACCCAATCCTATTTACAGCACAACACAAGGGTTTGTGGATCCCTGACGTCAGCACCCTGCCCAAGCGGAAAGTTAAAAGTAGACAGAGCCGTGTAAACATGATTAATGCAAGACTACCAAAAATATACTCCATCCTTTCACCTCACGCTGAACTTTAACTTTTATGAAAACCAAACGTCGTCATATTTCGGTCGCGGTTTAGTGTACGGTGAGTCACGATGATCGGAAATCAAACTAATTCTGTTTTGCATGTAAAACATACTGTATGCAAAATCAGGTTTGGGTTTGTTTCGTGGCAGTGTGTTGAAGAGCAGGGTTGCCAGTTTAAGGTATGGTCTTTTTAACTACAGCGGTTCCGAACTGCAGTTCTGCCGAATGACTAAAGAGTTATCAGTATGATGGTAAAAAACTACATTCTAGTCAAACCATCCTTCTGCAATCTTATACCAAAAGCGGAAATAAGGGCAGTATTAATAGCTTTAAATGTGGGAGAGCGTCGCTATTATGTGATTATATTGTATTGCAATATGGAGCCATTAAATGTTGATGTTAAATCAAAAGTAATTGACAAATACTTGAAAATGAGATGATTTAATGACAATAATTCTCTTCGGTTTCAACTGAATTAGTTACAAATAACTGTATGAAACAATAAAACATGAAATGATAAAAACATATGATAATAATTGTACCTAGCTTAAATGTAAATTAAAGTTACCTGAGAGAGAGAGAGAGAGAGAGAGGGAGAGAGAGGGGGAGGGAGAGAGATAGAGAGAGTGTTGGGAGAGAGCCCAAGCAGGAGAAGCAAGAAGGGCAGGAGAAGAAAGAGACCAGACCCAAGCTTACCACCTCCTTTGTACCTTTCTTGACCATGTGACCAAAGCCTAAATACTGAGACATTCAAACTGACCAATCAACATGTGACTACATCATCAAACCCCCACAGTCCACACAGCAGGCCCTGATCTTGGCTGTTTCTCAATTCCAAGAACGCAGAGAACGGACTCGTGTTCTTGTGGAGAGCGGTCTTGCCAGGTCACATCGGGAGAACCAACTCGGGAGACCGCGAGAACAGAGAACGCGTCCTGTGAGAAATGAGATGCTGCGTTCTTCCTGATGGTCACGTGACCCTCGCGCGTCTTTAACCGAAAATTATTTAAACATTACAGCATTTGTACAAGGATTTATTGTTTTCCCCCGTTTCACAATATATATTCTGCATAAAGACTTCAGAAATATACGCTGCACATCACAAATAAAAGATTTTAATACGAATTTCAACAAATAAACACCCTTATGTATGTATGCCTTTATTAAGATTTTTATGGTAATGTTTACTTTCACCGTCTCATTTAGGGAAACTCCTGAAGTAAATAAGTGATATCTCTGAACTTTAATAATAAATCTTTACAAAGCGCTGCGCTTCCCACTTCCAGTCGCAATGACTTCTGGGACTTCTAGAGCGAGTTCGGTGCTCAAGTCTGCATCGATGCGTCCTCGATATCAAGAACACATCCGGGAGCTTTCATGCGTCCTCCGTACTTGCGGTCTTGAGTATTGGAACTGAACTTCGGCAGCTGATGATGACGTTACACGAGAACACGAGGACGCAAGACCGCTGAAGAACGCATATTGAGAAACAGCCCTTATCAGGAATTTGTGTGAGCCTTCTTTGGTGAAAAAGACATGTTCTGCCATATAAACAAATGCATATAATAATTTTCATCCTTACACCAGGTGTTTAATTAAATTAAATTAAATTCAATTCACCTTTATTTCTCTAGCGCTTTTACAATGTAGATTGGGTCAAAGCAGCTTCACATAAAAGATTATAGTGAATTGAAACAGCGTCAGTCCAGTTTTCAGTGTTGGAGTTCAGTTTAGTTCATTTTATTTAAAGGCGCCTTTCTGGCAACTCAAGGACATCGTACAATGAAATAATAAAAATAATATAAAAAAATACACAACAATAGTGCAGGTACAGATTAAACATTAAAAGCCATCTTAAATAGGTGGGTTGTGAGTTTTGATTTGAATAATGTGAGGGAGTAAATAGCTGCGTCCCAAATCGCATACTTGTGCACTTTTCTACACCATTTTGTTTAGTTCAGTTTAGTTCAGATCCGTGTGGTTTAATATTTACTGCTGAGAGTCCAAACACTGTAGAGTAATCCATCGATGCGCAGCTCTACAGGTCCCGAACCATGCAAGCCAGCGGCGACAGCGGAGGAACAAACTTCACCAATTGACGAAAGTGAAGAATTAAAAAAACTGCACCACAATATGGACGAAAACATCATTGATGGCAGCTTCTGGTTCATGTGGACTTTAAAATGAGCCCACTTTTTAAAATAATGTTCCTTTAAAAGCAACTTCCAGTAAATAGCAGGGAAAAAACAACAGGTTTGTATTGAAGAGGAGAGCTGGGGTTTCTGGGTGAGCGGAACAATCGAGTCCCGCGTCTGAATCGCGTCTGAACCGCCTTTCCACTCGCTCCCAGAAAGGTCTGGAAAGTGGGAAAAATGGAGTGCCCGAGCCAGACGGTTGGAAAACTGATTTTTGTGGGGTAACGGGATCACTGTGCCACATCACAATTCAGACATGTCAGAGAACAGACACACTCCTCTTAAAGGCTTCCAGAGCTGACGTGGAGGGCTTGATATACAGATGAAGTCTGAATCATTCGCCCTTCTGTGATTTGTTTTAAAAGTATTTCCCAAATGATGTTGAACAGATTCAGGAACTGCTCACAGTATTTCCTATAATATTATTTCTTCTGGAGAAAGTTGTGTTTTATTTCGGCTAGAATAAAAGCAGATTAACATTTTTAAAACCATTTTAAGCTCAATATTATTAGCCCCTTAAGCTATAATTGTTTTTGGATTGTCTACAGAACAAACCATTATACAATGACTTGCCTAATTACCCTAATTAACATAATTAATAATAATAATACATTTTATTTAAAGGCGCCTTTCTGGCAACTCAAGGACACCGTACAATGAAATAATAAAAATAATATAAAAAATACACAACAATAGTGCAGGTACAGATTAAACATTAAAAGTCATCTTAAATAGGTGGGTTTTGAGTTTTGATTTGAATAATGTGAGGGAGTAAATAGCTGCGTCCCAAATCGCATACTTGTGCACTTTTCTACACCATTTTGTAGTATAAATAGTGTAAGTAGTGCGTTCACACTGAAAACTCTAAAAATAATAAGTGCACTTTAATTACCTGGATGATGCACTTGTTCCACCGGTAATATGAAGTGTGTAATGATGGACACTTCACACACTCAACGTCCGGAGCTTCGTGCACGTAACGAAAGAGGCGGAGCTATCGTGCGCACATGTTGGATAACTTTATTTATTTTGGACTGTGAAAGCAGTATTCTCCTGTGAGAGTGATTATAGCGCCTCCTAATGGTGAATGTGGTGATACTCATGCAGGTATTATTTGGTAGTTTGTTCATTTATTTCGCTAATCTGGCAACCGTCAAACGTCATCAGGAAAACGGTTTGAACTTCCGCTTAGTAAAAAAGCCATTAGTGCTCCATTTGGGACAACACTACATTCATATACTATGCTGTTGAGTGTGTAAGTGCATAAGTACATAGTGCATAAGTGCATAGTGTATAGTGTGTCATTTGGGACGCAGCTAATGTTTCTGATGACAGGTGGTAGTGAGTTCCAAAGCTGGGGAGCAGAGCGGCTGAATGCTCTATTGCCCATGGACGACAGCCGAGCAGAGGGAACAGACAAGTGAAGGGAAAGAGAAGATCTCAGGGAGCAGCAATGTGGATGAGGGCAGACAAATACGGAGGGGCGAGATTGTGGATGGCTTTGAATGTTAGCATCAACGTTTTAAAATCAATTCGAAAATGAACTGGTAACCAGTTAAGCTGCTGCAGGACAGGGGTGATGTGATGAGGGCTTCTGGTGATGAGATCTGAACCAAGTGAAGCTTACGGAGGGATTTATGAGTGAGACCAGAGAGAAGGGAGTTGCAGTAATCTAATCGAGATGTGACGAGGCTGTGGACGAGAACAGCAGTGGCGTGAGGAGTGAGAGAAGGGTGGAGACGGTTGATGTTGCGTAGGTGGAAGTAAGCAGACCGGGTGATGTTATTGATGTGAGAATCGAAAGATTGGGTGCTATCGAGGATGAAATCTAGACTCTTGACCTGTTTAGAGGGATAAATGGAACAGTCATCAATAGAAAGAGCAAAGCTGTCAGTTTTGGAGAGTGTTGATTTGGTAACAACAAGCAAAACCTCAGTTTTTGAACTATTTAATTTGAGAACATTAAGAGAGAGCCAAGATTTGATTTCTGCTAAGCAGACTGTAAGGCAGTGGTTCTCAACTGGTTTGGCCATGGGACCCACACTTTTACATGGTCATCAAGCCGCGACCCAAATTTTTAGGAATTGTAATTAGGCCTGTCACGATATCTTTTTTGTATTGTACGATATATTGCACCAAAATATATTGCGATAAACTATATTATTGTTATTTTGAGACCATTTTAGGCCAGAATGACAATATAACGTCATCATAATGCAAGTACACTCTTCCTAAGAACACATAATATTTCATTCTTAAGGATATTTAATGAAGTTATATTTATTTTAGCAATTTTAAAATTAGGCATTGGAATCAGAGTGTTAAAACGTTAAAATGTTTATTATTATCTATAATAAAAAATAAATGTTAACAAAAAAGTGCAAAATAAAAATAACAGAGGCTGCGATATCTTTAGTTGTCAGACACCAATATGAAAATATACTCAAGTAATTTACAGTAAATAGTATAATGTTTTTTTAACCATACTGACATCTCCAATAGAGATATAATATTGCTAGAATAGTTTTTTTTTATTTATGTGCGATATATATTGCATTACTAAAAATTATTGTGGTCATGTTCATGTGTTTGCGATAAGTCGATATATTGATTATTGTGACAGGCCTAACTGTAATATAATTTTAGGAATTATAATTAATTTGTATTTATTTGTTAACATACACAAGTAGTGAAAGAAAAATCATAAGAAAATCAGCAAGACTTACAAATAAACAATATTTTATTGCTGACATTTAACAAAATGTGTCAAATTTTAGAAATATTACTAAAAACAACAAGTACTGTAAACAGTGTTTAGGGTAAGGAAAGGTTCAGTTCCCATGAACAAAACTGAACTGTTAATTAAACATTAACACTGATCCTGTTGAACAGAACAAACCAGCACATTGTAAAATGATTAAAATAATCATAACCATTTTTACATCTAAAATGACAGCAATTATAAACATGTTTCACTTAACAGTAATTTGGGAAGATAATGAGATAACTGAGGATGTGCTTTACTCCTGATAAGAGTGACTCATGGGTGATGGTAGACAGTGCTGCCCGAAGATCGTGCTCTATGTACAACCTGTTCCTTTACTCTGACTTAAGCTGCACCAAGGAAGAGAAGCCACTTTCACACAAATACGTAGTACTTCACTGAAATTCTTTTTCAGCGTCTTATCACATGACAGCTCCACCAGCTGACTCTCTATGTTGCTCGGCAACGTGACGCTTTTCACGTTGATTTCAAAGGCATCATTGTCACACGCGCATTTCAAAATAAAAGTCCGGTATAAGCAAAGTAAGTTAAAAACGTAACTTTTATTGTTCTTTTGACCACACACTTCGCGACCCACTGAAAATGTTCCTGCGACGCACTTTTGGGTCGCGACCCACCAGTTGAGAAACACTGCTGTAAGGGATGTAGGTGGAAAACAAGAAGAGGGTTTGCCAGAAAGATAGAGCTGGGTGTCATCCACATAGCTGTGGAACTGTATGTTATATTTACGGAGAATATTACCAAAGGGAAGGAGATAAATGATAAAAAGCAAGGGCCCCAGGACTGAGCCCTGGGGTACACCTGAAAAAACTATAAAATGC
Source organism: Danio albolineatus (assembly GCA_903798035.1). Lineage (NCBI taxonomy): Eukaryota > Metazoa > Chordata > Actinopteri > Cypriniformes > Danionidae > Danio > Danio albolineatus. Next base: position 1,805,617 of record CAIGQQ010038338.1, read on the forward strand.
TGAGAAGTGACTGATTTGAGTTGAATGAACTGAGTGCGGCCAGAGAGATAAGATTTGAACCAGTCAAGTGGGATATTGGTGATGCCAAGAGAAGATAGTCTATTGATGAGAGTACTGTGACAAATAGTGTCAAAGGCTTTAAACAGCCCATATGTTGGGTTGAGAACGGTTAAATTTCACTTTTTGAAGTCCCAAACAACAGGATGATGTGTATGCAAGGTTAAAAAACACTTTCAATGTCTTATAATATCTATTTTTTTTACCTCATTTTCCCACCGACTCCCATATGAATCGTCTGAGCGAGTCTTTTTCCCCAAGCACCTCCTTTACGTCACGCTACCATGTCACGTCCTTTACGTGTCAGCAGCCCAATGCCAGAACATATTGGAAAAACATCACTGCAGTTGTACAACAGCGTATTGCTTTATTCTTCATCATAACAACAAACATTCAGTAATAATTAACACTTCATGGACTATTGTAAGCCAACAAATAGTAACATTCCGCAGTAAGCTAAATGGCTACCGCTACATGCTGCACGGAGCAAACACAATACAGACAACTACATCCATATTTACCTTGTTACAGTGAACAAGATGATAGTTATTTTAATCACACTTACAGGTTGTGATTCGGTGGAAGAACATGCTGGTCCAAATAAACTGGGTATTGATCCATCCTTTAACAACAACCGTGCAACAAATCCCGCGTTGTAAGCGTGTAGATTGGTGTAGCTCTCTTCAGAGAAATGACGCGGACACAGCACCATGTTGGGGATATAATTCTCAGGTATTTTACCAAAAATAAACCTCAACCACTCCAGGTAGGGAAAAGAGGTTTCCAGGTAGGGAAAAGAGCACAGCTTTTCCCTCGCACTTCAGAGCATAGCGTCTGCGGGTCATGATTTAACCGGAATGCGATACAGTGCTTGTCGTCTTCCACTTTTTCTTCCTGTATGTGGGCGGGGCCGGGGAGTTCAATTTTCCCGGGCAACGCGCAACTAGTGGGCGGGGCTTATGTTTCACGTTGACGTCAAGCCGAAACGGCTAAAGACTCGTTCTAATAACGATTCATTTAAACAACGAGTCGACTCTTTTATATATGAATCAATAGTTTTAAACACTGTGCACTTTCAGATTTAAGCCTCAGCTGGACATTTCACTTTACTTAGAGCTGTGTTACACACTGCATGAAGATCATTTTCAAAAATACATAATATGGGCTCTTTAAATGTCACTCTAAGCTGAATACTAGTATCTTGAAGAATATTTAGTCTAATATTATGTGCTGTCATCATAGCAAAGATAAAAGAAATCAGTTATTAGAAATGAGCTATTAAAACTATTATGATTAAAAATGTGTTGAAGAAATCTTCACTCCGTTTAACAGAAATTGGGGAGGAAGATATACAGGGGGGCTCATAATTCTGACTTCAACTGTATGGGATAGTGACAGGCAGAGGAGAATGAGTGATTACGCTAATGCTAAAAATAAAGGGTGTGCGTTATGAGACGTACTCTGAGATATACCCGGTTTGGTAGAGACACACAGTCTGGGCCCTAATGCGCGCAGTGATGAGGGAGATGTGCCTGACCTCAAAGGCGGACCGGAGCCAAAGCCATGTGTGTGTGTAACACTGCTTTTTTGGGGCTTCTGGCTTTGCGGCGGAGTCTCCTCATGACATCACTTTCCCTGCACACTCTTGCAAATATAATCAAATTATACGTCTGGTTCGAAGCGCAAACAAGTTGTGATTCAGTGCGCTTATTCGAGAGACGTGTATGTGCTTTCGTGGGAGTCGTGACTCAAAGGTTTGCTTGAGAAAAAAAAAACAAAAAAAAACAGGGCAGAGGTCATTTGGAGTGAAATAAATTGCTCTCTTCCCCGTCCCAGATGGCGGCCAGCGCTTGCATGTGGGCAGGCTCATTATCATGAGGTGAATTACAGTAAAACATTACCAATCTCTGGCCTGTAATGAGCTTTACAGATGTGGCTCCAGCTTGTGGTCTTGTTTCCCAACTGAGTGCTCGAAATTTGGAAAGCTCAATTTACCTGGTTAACATTCCCCCCGGGCGCGGGACAGCCAGAGAAACCATCAACAACCAAAAAATGAGAAATATGGATTGGGATACATGCGGCTAGCTCATGTTGTCTGCAGTATCACTGACCGTTTCCCAGCAGGCACAGGACGGGAACATTACGTCAGATTGAGATTGTGCTCTAACATCGTGGGGACGTTGGATTTTGTTTGGAAATGAACATCGGGTTGACATCAGAACTCAACGTCAGGCCGACGTCAATGTCCAATGTCCAACCTAAAATCAACCGAATATCAATGTCTAATGATGTTACAGCGTGACGTTGTGTGGACGTTACCATTTGACGTC
>CAIGQQ010038338.1:1810730-1826624 GCA_903798035.1 Danio albolineatus
ACACTGAAAGCGTCCTCGTAGAGACACTGAAACACTGAGAGACACTGGAGAGAGTTATTACAACCTAACAGACTCCTACTCCTCACCATTACTGTTTGTTGTCAAAACTGACAGCTGAAGGGGCGTGGTTAAGTACGTGAGCCACGCCCCATACCTCAGACATGAGAATGTACCTGAAAACAAACAGGAAGTGCATTCAGATTTTTTATTAAAGATTACGTTCTATTAGTTTTTTCCTAATGACCTGCACAGATGAATTGCTCAGCACAAAATCAATATGGCTAGTTTTGATAACCCACATCACAGATCACAATGAGATGAGTATTTTAACAGTGACTAGTATTTTTAGATGAACTCCCTCTTTAAAACATACCCCATGTTAACAGCACAGCGACTGTAACTGTGTGAAAATTAGAAATAGCACTGTGGCTCAGCTAGAGGTCCACAGTCAAGTTTAATGTGACAGGAGAATAAATGTGCACCATTCACTTAAAGGCCTTTAAGCCACAAATATAAACTTCCACAAAGTGCTTCATTGGACGTAAGTAACAAGACTTGTTTACCTGGAGTTATTTAAGGCTGTGCTGTAAAGCACATGGAGGCTCTCGGTGTCAGCGTGTCCTGTAGTTTAAATGGTGGCGTATTCAGGATAAGAGCCTTGGAAATGATTCTGGATTAACTTCTGCCTGTTTGAGTCTTCTCCTTTTTCCCTGGAGTTGGCACTGGATGGGGAATGTGGACAAATGCCTGAATCCTTACAAATTTCTAAAGCGCTGAGAATGACAAACACTAACAGCGATCACGTGCCAGTTTCCACAACAAAATGATTCTTCGGATGACCCGAACGGCTCTGGAAATCATTAGCATGCAAACATTTAAAACAGTCTGCAGTCCACAGCGATGAGTGAGGAACGGTTGGGTTGTTAGGATTCCTTGAAAAGAAGAGTTTGATGATAGCTCACTGATTTATGGTGACTGGCGTTTACAAGGCTACCTGTACATGACAGCGTTGAGGTTAAGTTTTAGCTTTGCGCAATTACTAAAGTTTCACACGTTCAAAATTATCTGCAAAATCGTTGTATTACATGTATGAGGCCATTAGTTGGCGCTGTCACCTTCTTAGCAAACATTACCTGCATATCTGGAATCAATATTTGTTTCGATTTTTAACTGTGAACCCTTGTGTGTTGTTCAAATGGACTACCCTTTCAGTATGTTGGGGGCCGTGTTTGCCCCATTGACTTCCATTATAACCACATATTTTTGGATTGTAAAGTCGTGAGAGCAAATAATCCTGCATTCTTGACTGGTGCTGGTTTTTACTGTTTCCCCAAACCTGCAATCGTGAGATTAAAGACTGTTCTGTACGTTCCTATCCTACTACACTGTAAAAACAGTTGACCCTACTTAATATTGTCAGGAATCTTGCTGCATGGCTTTTTTCAGTTGACTCAACTTTTAACCCAAGTACTGCACTTCACCTGATTTAAGCTGAGTCAACTAAAGCTCAACATTTAACCCAAGCACTGCACTTGACCTAATTTAAGTAACGTCAACTAAAACTCAACATTCAATCTAACTACTGCACTTGACCCGATTTAAGTAGCGTCAACTAAAACTCAACTTTTAACCCAAGTACTGCACTTGACCTGATTTAAGTTGCGTTAACTAAAACTCAACATTTAACCCAAATACTGCATTTGACCCAAGTTAACTTGTGTCAACTAAAACTCAACATTTAACCCAACTACTGCACTTGACTTGAATTAAGTTGTGTCAACTAAAATTCAACATTTAACCCAAGTACTGCACTTGACTTGAATTAAGTTGTGTCAACTAAAATTCAACATTTAACCCAAGTACTGCACTTGATTTAAGTTGCGTTAACTAAAACTCAACATTTAACCCAACTACGGCACTTGACTTGACTTAAGTAGCATCAACTAAAACTCAACATTTAACCCAAGTGCTGCACTGTACCTGATTATAGTTGAGTCAACTTAAACTCAACATTTAACCCAACTACTGCACTTGACCTGATTTAAGTTGCGTTAACTAAAACTCAACATTTAACCCAATTACTGTACTTGATCTGATTTAAGTAGCGTCAACTAAAACTCAACATTTAACCCAACTACTGCACTAGACCTGATTATAGTTGCGTCATCTAAAACTCAAAATTTAACGCAAGTACTGCACTTGACCTGATTTAAGTAGCGTTAACTAAAACTCAACATTTAACCCAAGTACTGTACTAGACTCGATTTGAGTCAACTCAAACTCCACATTTAACCCAAGTACTGCACTAGACTCGATTTGAGTCAACTTAAACTCCACATTTAACCCAATAACTGCACTAGACTTGATTTAAATTGTGTGAACTAAAACTCAACATTTAACCCAAGTCCTGCACAAGACTTTGAGTCAACTCAAACTCAACATTTACCTCAAGTACTGCACTAGACCTGATTTAAGTTACGTCAACTAAAACTCAACATTTAACCCAACTATTGCACTTGACCTGAGTTAAGTTGTGTCAACTAAAACTCAACATTTAACCCAAGTACTGCACTTGACCCAATTTAAGTAGCGTCAACTAAAACTCATTTTTTAACCCAAGTACTGCTCTTGACCCGGTTTAAGTTGCATCAACTCAAACTCCACATTTAACCCAACTACTGCACTTGACTCAATTTAAGCCGAGTCAACTGAAACAGCTCTGCAGTAAGTTCTCCTACAGTGTCCTGACTGAGGTTGAGTCAGCTCTTTGTTTTCTACAGTGCTGACTCTCTCAGCATTGCCTGATTTGAATGGGACTTTCTAACTCTAAATATCACACATTTATGCCTCACAGTTTGACGCTCCACAGCAGACGCCAGCTTCTACACTAATATGATCTTTACTTGGATAAAAACAACATCTCAAACTCCGCCGGCACCCCGTCTATAATCACAAAAGCTAAATCTACTGAGCATTGAAGCTCTCTTCATGGACCCATGCCACTGAGTTTATCTGATGTGAATCATCTTTCCTCCTGCAGTGCATGTGGTACGGTCCTCGACTTCATCTTGGGTGGCACATCGAGCTGTAGATGCAGGAATTCCCTCTCTCAACATCTCTGAAACTTCAAAACTCAATAAAAGACGCGTCTGTTTACTGGACGTTATTGGACTGTTTACGCCGGCCGACTCGGCTCTTGTGATTGCAATCAGTTTGTCCCTCTCGGTTCTCGTGTCTCTTCTACCTTTGTTTGTGGTGTAGTTTTACTTTCCCGTTTGAGCCGGTTCCAGATATCGTCGAATGTTTCAAATAAATCTGTTTCGGCCCCGACACCAGCCGGAGAGTAAACGTGACGCTGTTTGCTTTCCCAGAATGTTGTTCTGGATCGATCAATGAAGATGTCCATCTATTCTTGCACCACACGCGTCGCCCTTGAGAAAAATAAATAAATTCTGAAATGATCGACTTTAATGTATCTTTAACCTTAAAGGGACAGTTCACCCTAAAATAAAAACGCTGTCATCTTTTACGCATCCTCAATTAATTCGAGTTTCTTTCTGGCCACTTTAATGTAGTATAGTTTCTTATATTTACATTCAGCCCTTAATCAAGTTTGGTTTTTGGTCTTTCATAAAGTTCTTTAAGGGTCAGAAAATGTATACAGCCAAAATAAAATCAATACCTGTGGCTCCTGATGAGGTCTTATGAGTAGGCCCACACGGAATCTGTGCGCGCAGAATTCCACAGATTTTTAGCCATACCTGTCAACCCTCCCGTTTTTCCCGGGATTCTCCCGTATTTTACAGTTCTATCCCGCTATCATCCCGTAAAGGTGTTTTCCCGTATTTCTCCCGTATTTTCAGTCGTTCTCCGACGGGTGTCAATAAACATTAAAGAGCTCATCCTCCCTATATGCAACCCACACCGCCGAACCACCAGGGGCCGCCCTTGCTCTTAAATCTGTTGGAATCTGTCTGTGCTTTCGGTTTATTTAGGCATGAAACACTCTGAAATAAATATAAAAGCGGCAGGATTCCCTTTCCTTTTCATTACAGGTGCCGTCGCTCCTCCTGTGCAATCCTCAAAACAGTCATAAAGCGGTGCGTGACTGTCAGACGCGCTCCATAGTGATAAACAGACGCTGTTTCCCAAACGGATTCTGTACACGTGATTTGAAGCGGAGTGAAAGTGGATACTGGGTTTTGTGTTTGTGTTTGAACAGGCATATACACATAATTAATAATAATAACATCTAAAGATGTCCATCTTGATAAGTTCTTTTTTTAAAACACAAATATTTTTTTCCAAAATGAGCATAAAACTTTAGGTAAGCAATCGAATGCTTTCATTATAACTATATGTAAACTTCTGTTATTTATAACAGTGTCACCTCTGTTATTTAATGTAATCAAACAAAAAATCTAAATAAATGAGATTCATTCACTGCTCTTTATTGATAATGTGTGAGTTTTACAGTGAGGAAAAGATGAACAAGATTTGATAACTTGATCCTATTTCTTTATAATAGATAATTTTATTAAGCTAAACTGTTTGCTAACGTATACTATTAAATTTTTTCTTGTAAATAATAATCTAAAAAATGATTACTGACTGTTTAACTGTTTATTAACTTTGAAACGGCTCCAGAACGACATATTTAATAATTTTTTTGTTATCTGTTGGTTATTTTAAGGGTGGTTGGGGGTGATCCCTTATTTTCACATCCCAATGTTGACAGGTATGTTTTTAGCTCATCATTGATTCTGTTTATTTACTGGTGTAAATGTGTGTACATTTATATTTATTCAGTTTTTAAATTAATTTCGGTAATATTATTGACTAATATGAAAATATTCATATGATTTATTTACAGTACAGTTTGTAAAGTACAATTTTCTGTCTTTTAGTAGAGATTTTATATTAGAGGCTTGATTTGTTTACCAAATAAAGTGGATCTATTTGGATTCGCATTGTAAACATTAAATAAAAGCTAAAAAGGTGCTACTTTTTTATTTCATATATTAATTTTTTAGTTATGATACTCCTAAAATCATTCCGCATAAATCCGCAGATTTTTAACAAAATACTCCGCAGAAATAGCAAAAAATGTCCGCAGATTCCGTCTGGCCCTGCTTATGAGGCAAAATAATGGTCTGAGCAGGACACTGAACATAACTAACAGCTTGATCACCTTCTGTTCAAATGAGGAAACTCCATTAGCCAAGACTTTATGGATTAATGGCAATAATAGGTGGATTATTCATCTATTCAATCGTTTTCCTTAAGCTTAGTCCCTTATTTATCAGAGGTCATTACAGCGGAATGAACCGTCAACTATTCTGGCATATGTTTTACACAGCGAATGCCTTCCAGCTGCAACCCAGTGCTGGAAAACATCCATTCACACTCATACACTACATCCAATTTAGTTCATCAGAGGATGAATTTGAATGTAACATACAAGAAGCTGTTCAAGAAGAGGAAGAAATTGCTGAAGTTTTAAATCGTTTTTATGTTGAGTTTGTTTTTTCGCCTCTCTTTCAGACTGGCTTTTGTTTTGTTTTTGTTACATTAATGTTGGATTATTATCCATTTACAGCCATATCTTGTACAGTTTTGTTGGCTGTCGTTTCGAACTAAAATGGTCTTGTGGTACCATGGACATGCAGTGAAATTAAAAATAAACACAAAACGTAAAAACGATAAATTGTAGAATTTTTGTTTTTTAACCCAAAGGATGTTGGAAATCACAAAAAAACATCAAAAAAAGAAAAAAAGAAAAAAAATCTTTGGGTCTCAAAGGGTGAGACCCAAAAGGATGCTGGTCAGTGTCTGACTTTCAAATTGTCCAATTTGCATGTTCATAAATTGGTTCGGAGGCGATCTGTCAAAGTTTTAAAGTTTCAATCAGTACAAACAGAGAGAAACCAAGAGTAACATTGCTGTGCAGGAGAGATTCAGCTCTTCCGTCCTCTTCCAGAAACACCTCTTCTTATACTCCCTCTGATTCCTTCCTTATTTCTGCTTTCAATGCTTTCTCTTGATGGTTAACCTTTTAAGGCAAAATATACACACGTACACGCACGTACACACAGCTCATACATCCTGTCAGTTCTCAGAAAACACCCAATGTATTTCACATGTTGTTGTTGTTGTTGTTTTTTAGCAACTTCACCATTTTTGCACACAATATCACAGTTAACCTCTGACACAGCTTTTCACCGTTACTAACACTCTAAAAAGATTAAACTTCAAAAAAGCTTAAACTGAAAAATACCACATCAGCCATCAGTATCTGTTTGGCTATTTTGTTTGACATTGGGCTTAAATCACAGAGAGAGTTTGCCTGATTTGCCATGTTCAAGACAAAGGCTGTGAATACTGATATACATGTGATTTTTCAAGTGTTTTATTTTTAATAAATTTGCAACAATTTCAAAAAATCTTTTTTTTTTACATTGTCATTATGTGAAGTTTATTTATAAACAAATTTCGAGAGGATCACGTGCTTATGATTGTTCTCAGCTGTTCCAGCGTCAGCTCATGATCGATGATTCCCAACTCTCAATAAATAACCAAAGTTTTCTTACCTCAACATCTTCGTCTTGAAGAAAAACCCACACCAACACTGAGAGGACATGCAAACTCTACAGAAATGCCAATTGGTCCAGCCGGGGCTCGAACCAGCAACCTTCTTGGATAATAGGTAATCTGCATCCTATGAATCTTAAAAGACCACAGTTTTATCAGAACATCTTCCTACTGAAGAAAATAAAGTCGCCTTTATTTTGGATGTAGCGTTAATAATGGAGTAAATAAACCTGAAATTGATCTCTTTAGTTATAAACACCTGCAATGCAACTGACCAAAATGAGGAAACTCCATTAGCCAAGACTTTATGGATTAATGGTAATAATAGGTGGATTATTCATCTATTCAATCGTTTTCCTTAAGCTTAGTCCCTTATTTATCAGAGGTCATTACAGCGGAATGAACCGTCAACTATTCTGGCGTATGTTTTACACAGCGAATGCCTTCCAGCTGCAACCCAGTACTGGGAAACACCCATATACACGGATTCTCATACACAGACGGCAATTTAGTTCATCAGTTCCACTATAATGCATGTGTTTAGACTTTGCAGGAAACCAACCACCTGGAGGAAACCCACGCAAACACGGGGAGAACATGCAAACTCCATACAGAAATGCCAACTGGTCGAGCTGGGACTCAAACCAGCAACCTTCTTGCTGTGAGGCCACAGTTCTAACCACTGAGCCACCGTGCCATCTAGGTGGTTTAAAGGTAATAATAAGGTGACCTGCATCATTTGAATCTTTAAAGTCCAGTTTCAGCTGAACATCTTCCTACTGAAGAGAATAAAGTCACCTTCATCTTGGATGTAGCATTAGCATTGAAGTACATGAACAGAATTTGATCTCTTTAGTTATAAACACCTGCAACGCAACTGACCAAATAATTGTGCATGGTTAGGATAACACAAAGAAGCTGCATTATCAACTACTCTTGTTGATTTTAGAGGCTGTGTGTGTTTTTATCCTGCTAACAAACATCAGTGTTTAACTGCACCGACGTTTGGTTTATTTCTGAACAAGGTTTGATTGTGCTGATGGCCTCTTGCTCTGTGTTTGATGCAAGATCCTGAAGCAGAACCATCCGAGAGAAAGCTCTAAAATAAAAGCTTATGGCGCCCCCTAGAGGATTGAAGAGAAACACCAGTCACAACAAATCAGAAATAACTACAAGGGATTATTTATTTTCTTCTCGGCTTAGTCCCTTTATTAATCCGGGGTCGCCACTGCGGAATGAACCGCCAACTTATCCAGCAAATGTTTTACACAGCGGATGCCCTTCCAGCTGCATCCCATCCAAGGGTGCAATTCTGGTCTGAGAGGTGGGGGGGACCAAATCTGAGTGTTGGTGATAGTTGTGGAAACGTGTAGCAATGTTGAGCAACTGTGTGCAGAAAAGCTTAATTTTAAATTTTATTTGACATTTTATCATAACATATACAGTGTATTATTAAAATAAACAAATGAAAGAATAAAATTTTTCGGAAATAACTTAAACAATTTATTTAATTGTTTTTAAGATAAAAAGAACAAATTTGGATTTTACATAAGAAAGTGTAAAAAAAAAAAAAAAAAAGCAAGCTAAATATCTAAAAAAAAATTCCACCATCCCGTCCAAACCTTTAGGATACCTGGTGTCAGATTTGCACAATCGATATGCACAACGCTTTGGCCTGTTTCCCTTGCTCGAAAGCTTGATAGCTCCTGCGCGTGCAAAGCCACGATTAGTGGGTGCGGTTTTTAGGTGCGGCTTAGCGAAGGGTCAATTGGTGTCCATTCAGTGTTCAAATAAAGTTTAGTTAGACCTTTACGAGTGACGTGACGGCGAACTTAATTTTGCATACATATCTTGAGTTGAAATTTTTTTTTTTTTTCGACTCTCGAGGGGAAATTATAGCATGAAGTGAAGTGGTATTTATATCTAAAAATAAGTGAGGGGGACATGTCCCCCCTGGGAATTGCACCCCTGATCCCATCACTGGGAACCATCCATACACACTCATTCACACACATACACTATGGACAATTTTAACTCACCCAATTCACCTATAGCGCATGTGTTTGGACTGTGAAAACAAGGCACCCGGAGGAAACCCACGCCAACACGGGGAGAACATGCAGACTCCACACGGAAATGCCAACTAAACCAGCCGAGGCTCAAACCAGCGATCTTCTTGCTGTGTGTGCTACCTACTGCGCCACCCCGTAACCATTGACATCCACAGGAAAATCAAATACTATGGAGGTCAGTGGTTTACGGTTTCTAACATTCTTCAAAATAGCTTCTTCATTGTTCAACAGAAGAAAGAAAGTCAAACAGGTTTAACACAAGAGATGTAAGGGACTGTTAATATGCTATACACACAGCTAGTGTTTACCGGTGAACGCTTAATGTGACTTTCTTCAATGTCATACGGTTCCTTTTACAGCACCGATGTTGTACTGTAATTAAACACAATCAGTTAAGCAGACTTCAGCGTTCGTTCGAGCGTAAAAACGAGTCATTTACACTCACGACATTCAGACCAGCAGCGACTTTTTTTATCTCCCCGTGGTTGCGTGGGTTTCCTCCGGGTGCTCCGGTTTCCCCCACAAGTCCAAAGACATGTGGTACAGGTGAATTGGGTAGGCTAAATTGTCCGTAGTGTATGAGTGTGAATGAGTGTGTGTATGGATGTTTCCCAGTGATGGGTTGCAGCTGGAAGGGCACCTGCTGCGTAAAACAAATGCTGGATAAGTTGGCGGTTCATTCTGCTGTGGCGAACCCAGATTAGTAAAGGGACTAAGCTGAAAAGAAAATGAATGAATGAACAAACCTTAAATGCAGCGATTTTGTAATGGTATACCGTTCACCAGAAGTGCTTTAACGGGGTTACTGAAACGTGAAAGACCTTCTGCATATACCCTATTAATAAAAAACTGAATGACAAAAATAACTCGTCAGACCTGCAGCAGCGTGTTTTCAGATGTATATTTAGATTTTTGTTTCTTTTTTAAATATTTAAAATAATTCTCTGCAAGTTTTCTTCATCTCCGTTTCATTAAAAGGCATTTCTCGACACACTGGTGGAGCGGCAGACGTCCACACCAGGAAATCCAGTCCAGTTTCCGAGCAGCTTTTCACTCAGTAATGAAGGAGAAACTGCAGGACTTGTTCAGGTTATGCCTAAATTCTTCATCCAATCTGATTCGGAGAACTCAGAGGTCCAGAGATGATGCTAAACGATGCCGTTCACATTATTATTTCCAGATGATTACAACAATTACAAAGATCCCGGTTTGCTTCAAGTCATTAGACTGTGTAAAAGGTTACGTTCAGAGGTTAGATGAATCCTGGGAAAAACGACTGCAGGAGCAAGATGACCGCGACCACCATCAGACCACAGAAAAGCAGCACCAGCCAGAGCGGGAACGACCCTAAACACAAACACCAGAGAGTCATCTACAAGTCTAATTAGTGTCAGATTAGAAGTTTTAGCCATTTTGTTATGACGTCAGTGAAACATCGCCTCGCCCTCGAACGTCATTTAGCCAAATACGACGCGATCCTGGATTAACATCTTTGTTGATCCTGGAACATGTAACCCACACCTATTCACTACCCCTAAACCCAACCATGGCTGTACATTATTTCCAAAATCAGAGGGGAATAATCACGTAGCATAAGCCTAAACTTAACATAAACATTAAACACATCCCTTAATTCTGATTGGCTGATTGGAATGTTGTTCCAGGATCGACATGGGTGTTAATCCAGGATTTTGTCCTACTTGGTGAAATCAGGTTGGCGCCCTCTTGCTTTACCCTCCTGCAGAATTGGGCAACTTTTGATCTGTGTCCCAGGATTGTTTTGCTAATCCAGGGGTAAAGGTTTGTTTAAATAAATAGATTAGTCATCTTCATAATGATCACGCGAGCAATCAGTCAGGTAATATTTGATATATGATGCTTTTATCACCAGTAGGATGGATTACTGTAATGGACTCCTCAACACTTATCCATCCACAGAGTTTGTAATGTAGTCAAATGTGTAAACATTTAGCTGTGGCTTGCGCTTCTGCCTTTGGATGTCTCTGGGAGAAAGCAGCTGCATGAACGCTTAAGCTTTAAATAAAAGTGATGCCATCGACAAAAGCCAGACCACTTCTGTGTTTACAAATACAAGCGCAGCCGTTTAAAGCTCATTTCTGGTTAATGATGTCAGAATTTACCGCTATTTCTTGATGGATGTGTGAACGGTCTTTTCCGGATAAATTCCGGATTGTCCTCGCCTGTGTGAACAGCGCCTTTTTGAGTTTACCGGTGAAGTCGTTCCGGTAATTTTCCACATATTTACCGCTATTACTGTTTAGGGGCTATTGTGTTCACATCCTCAACAGAAATGACTGTGATTGGCCATGAAGGTCATCAGTTCACCAAACACAGATACAGGGACACTGGAGCATTTCAAAGTCTTGTCGATCAGCTGGTTTGTCTATAGCAGGGATCACCAAACTTGTTCCTGGAGGGTCGGTGTCCTGCAGATTTTAGCTCCAACCCTAATCAAACAAACCTGAACAAGCTAATCTGGTTCCCTCGTCCAAATGTCAATGGGTTTTTCAATGGGATTTCAGATAAATTGCTTAAATAAGGTCTGTGGTGAACACAAACTCAAGATACTTTCACGTTTTATTCTACGACATAAAACACATCAGTTACACTACACTCTTGATTTATTAAATCTGTTACGCTTCTTTGAAAGACGGTTGCTATTAAGCTGCTAAACGGGACTACAGGCGGTGTCGGAGACATTATACGTCATCCAGCTGAACTGGTCTGGGGTTGTTGCTGGAGCGCAGCCCGCTTGCGGTGGACATTTGGATTTGTGTGTTATTTAAGTATTTTCATCAATAGTGTTTTATAGTTTGTAGTATTTTTCTAATTGGGAGTTCATATAGTGTGTAGATAATACCTTCACTAGTAATGACTGCCAGAACAGATTCATTTGTTGATCATTTATTTTTAATTAAACAATATTATGAAGATAACTTACTGCAGACCAGTGCAGTCTGTCTTTTTCCTGCTGTCAATTAATGCAAACGTGTGAATAAATGTGTAAAAATACATACATGTGAGCTGTTATTTAATGTGATCAATTGATTTTTCGTCGTTTTTTTCTTTATCTGAACACATATAACTCTGTTATAACACACTCCTCCTTAACATGTACAGCATTTGTGACTGTGTGGGCTGCTTTTCGCTGAACTTCGTGACAAAAAAAAAAAGAATATTGAATGTTGTTCTGTGTCCATGATGGAACTTGCAGGTATTTGATAGATTTGTCCCTCACGCCCCATTTCTGTTGTGTATTAATAAGGTAAGTGGGCTGTATGCACGCGAGCGATACACTCATTTAAATGTCTTATCATGATACTATATAGGCACATTTATACATACAGTTTTAAACCTTTTACAACAACCGTAAAGCAAAACAAAATGAATTTCCCACGTAAAAACTGTCTAAAAGGCACGTAGGTCTATAGGCTTTTGCGTATTTATTTGTTTATAATATATAGCGTGCATTATAATATAATAAACCGAGAGATTAAACCTTTATCATGACCATATTTCTAAAAATTAAGCTTGAAAGTTGTCTGTAGCAGGGTGGTGCTGACGTCACAGGCGAGCGCCCCGAAGGCTGTAGTCCGCTTATAGCCTAATGTCAGCTTTTCAGTTCTTGCGTTTGCATTTACGACCCAAAAGTGCTAAAAGTTGTATTTTCATGTGAGGATTATCCAGCTAGACAAAACGTGTAAGTGTAATGAACAGTATTTGAACACAGAGCTTATTATTTGCAAACTTCGAAAAGCCTATGGGAAAATCCTATGGGGATTTTATTGAGAGAACCAGTTTTATACTAGCAGCCGATTGGCCTACAAGCTGACGTCATAGTTCCTCCACTCTATAAGCTGACATACAAGTGATCCGCTGATGAATCACGGCTTTAAAACGCTCCAGTGTCCCAGCATCTGTTGTTACGCTCAGCAAACAGTGGTGAGTTTGGTAAACTGATGACCTTCACGGCCAGTCACAGTCATTTCTGCTGAGTATGTGAACACAATGGCAAATCAGTGCTGTTTTCTTAAATGTTAGCGGGATATTAATGTTTTTAAAATGTCTGTACTGAGTGCCACAGAATTCCAGCATTGTGACAACACTACTATAAAATACACAGTACTTTTCAACTTTAAAATACAGTAACATAATGCATAACCATCCTACTGTGGAACTGTACATCCGAATATAAGATACTTACTGCGGTTGGAGACGGCGTGCACCTGACAGCGGCTGTCGACCGCCACGCTCAGCATCACCACTTCATTATCTCCCTTTAGGGCTTTAGTTTTAGGAGCGTCAGGTAAAAACGTCAGGTCAGTCACAACAATGCCATGAGACTCCTGGATGTAGTAGAGTTTCTGCAGGGTACATCAGAAAACATGGTCAGTAATACAATAATGGCTCTATTGTAAGACCACCAACCTGATTATCCCAAGTAGGACATGTTCCTGGATAACATCTGTGTTCATCCCATTCCAAACAGCCAATCGGAATTAAGGGATATGTTTACTGTTTATGTAGAGGTGGGTAGAGTATCCAAAATCTTTACTCAAGTAAAAGTACTTGCGGAAATTTTTACTCAAGTAAAAGCAGTGGTGGAAAGAGTACTGAAAAATCATACTCCAGGAAAAGTACCATTACTTGCCCATTAATGTAGTGCGAGTATAGTAAAAGTATCTGTAGTAAACATTACTCAAATTATGATTAAAAAGACCTTTTAAAAGTACTCAGGAGTAGTGAGTAGTGAGTATTACACTGTAGAAAAGCTGATGCGTTTACAGAATGTTACGTTTACACATCCCTGCACAAACAACATGTAGTGTAGGGATCTTCCTATTTTCGTTAGTTCCTTCCAACCTTCCTTCAATTATTTGTTTGTTCTCTCCTTCCTTCATTCATTCGTTTGTTCCCTTCTTCCTTATTTCAATCGTTTGTTCGATCATATTTTTGTTCCTTCCTACATTAAGTCCTTTTGTTCATTCATTTGTTTGTTCCTTCCTTCCTTAGTTTGTTCAGTCCTTCATTGAATTCTTCCTTCATTCGTTTGGTCCTTCCTTCTTTCCTCCCTTCATTTATTCGCTCATTCTTTCTTCCATATTTTTGTTCCTTCATTAGGTCCTTTGTTCTTTCGTTCGTTCGTGCCTTCTTTTCTTCCTTAGTTTGTTCAGTCCTTCCTTGAATCCTTCCTTCATTTATTTGGTTCTTCGATCTGTCCTTCCATTCCTTGTTCGGTCCTTCCTTTTATTTGGCCCTTCCTTCCACTCTTCATTTGTACCATTTAGTGATAGTTTAAGGCTGTTTGGTGATTTCAGTCCTCATACAGTCGACATTCATCATTTTCAGTCACATGCAGTCTATAAACAGTCTCTGGATCATTGCGTGTGCAGATTTTGGACATCTTATTGGACATTTTTAATGTTTCCCAAAGGTTTGCTGCGTTTATAAAGCGCCCATGTCTTTCAGTATGATGTTGTTCAGTATGATGTGATTTACTTTCTATGTGTGATTTAATTGGACAGGAATCACAGGACTGATCTTTCTACTTTAGACAATGACCATAGATGAGACAGAAATACAGTAGTGACTGCAGGATGAAGGACAGTAGTGGAGTAAAAGTACCGATACTGCAGTAAACATGTACTCAAGGGGAAGTAAAAGTCCACATTTATAAAACTACTCAGTAAATTACAATTCCTGAGAAAAACTACTCAGTTACAGTAGTGCAGAGTATTTGTAATTAGTTACTTTACACCACTGAGTAAAAGTAAAAGTAATATTAAAAGTTACTCGAGTAAGAGTAAAAAAGTAGCTGATGAAAAAAATTACTCAAGTAAATAGTTACTAGTTACTTTTCATCATATATACAGGTCCTTTTCAAAAAATTAGCATATTGTGATAAAGTTTATTATTTTCTGTAATGTACTAATAAACATTAGACTTTTATATATTTTAGATTCATTACACACAGCTGAAGTAGTTCAAGCCTTTTATTGTTTTTAATGTTGATGATTTTGGCATACAGCTCCTGAAAACCCAAAATTCCTATCTCAAAAAATTAGCATATCATGAAAAGGTTCTCTAAACGAGCTATTAACCTAATCATCTGAATCAACTAAATCCTGAGGCTTTTAAAAACTCCCAGCCTGGTTCATTACTCAAAACCGCAATCATGGGTAAGACTGCCGACCTGACTGCTCAATCAAAATCAGTCTTATTGATTTTGTTATGTGTACCTGCAGAGAAAACGCTATATAGATGGCCACAGATCCCGTCACAGTCCCAAGACCCAGAAATGTCCCCGAATCACTGAGGAGACAAACAAACAAACATGAAAAACACCGTTATTCAGAATAAAAAGGATAAATGCAAGAATAACGCAGAGATTTTCCCTCTACCTCGCCGTCAGACAGGAGATCACTTCATTCCCACAGGGCTTGGTGAGCAGCGGCAGGAAAGCTCGACCGTCCCATTTGGTGATGTAGCACGGAGGGGGCTTGCGGTCCCGTTTGTGGGGGATTTGGACTGTATACAGCCTTAAAGCATCTTTTTGGTCCTCTACCTTTGCAAATCTGATTTTAAACAGAATATTATGACAAAACATCAGCGCATCGGGCAGACTCGTGTTTGCTGCTTCTAGACCCTTTCCATGAAGAGGCCACACGTATATGCACATGTGTATAGTTAATGTTTCCTGCAGCAATCAGCATGCAAATCTTACTGGTATCAAATACGCCAGTTCTTCTTCCTTCAATCAGTAGAGTTTCATATGTTAGTCTTCCAGACGGATTTAAGAACAGACTCCAGACCTGACTAAACACATCCAGTCCTGATATTTCTTCAACAAACTTCAATGACAGTTTGAAAAAATAAGCGCAAGTCAAATGCATTATCTTAGTGAACTGTGTTGTCATGGAAACAGTGTGAAATACAGGACACAATGACTCAGCTGACCAATCACAACACACAGTCTCAGATGGCCAATCAGAACACACCAACTCAGCTGACCAATCAGAACACACAGTTTCAGATGACCAATCTGAACACACCAGCTCAGATGGCCAATCAAAACACACCGTCTCAGATGGCCAATCAGAACACACTGGCTAAGATGGCCAATCAGAACACACTGGTTAAGATGGCCAATAAGAACACACTGACTAAGATGGCCAATCAGAACACACTGGCTAAGATGGCCAATCAGAAC
>CAIGQQ010038338.1:1839792-1872020 GCA_903798035.1 Danio albolineatus
AATACATGAATAAGCATTTATAAGTAAATAAATAAAAAGAAAATGTAAAAACATAATAAACAATAACACAAAAATAAATAACAACAATAAATAAGTAAACTATTTAAATGTGAGGTAAATGACCAAAACTAATCCTTGCAATGATGATGGCGTTATTATTTTCAGTAACGTATTTGTTTTAGCTAAAGATATAGACAGATTCATGATAGATCGTTTTTAATTGATCAAAGATTATCATATAGGCAATTTGTTTATTTTATTCATTTATATTATTAAACTTTGTTCTAATTTGCTGTGGAAAGACATTCCCCGTGTTATAAGTGAGAACAATATATAATATAAAAATAAAAAATAAAAAAATAAAATATAATATAAAAAAAGCCTTTTGATAATAAGTAAATGCATTATTATTAAATGTTTTTTTTCTTAACAAAGTTTTATTTACACAAATGTAAATTTACAAACTTATTTTTTTATGTTTTGCTTAATGAAATGCAGCTTTACTTGTTTGTTTACTTTGTTGCTTAATTTAAAATAAATAACTAAATTGAGTAAACTACTGAAATTTAAATAAACTTTGTCACTGATGCATAAAGCTTTTCTTTGTAGTTGTTTACAGTAATATGCTTTATTTCCTCTCTTTACATTTTATTATTAACTCATTTTTACATGCATTTTTATCTGTTATTTAATTTATTATCAGGTTTTGTGAAGTTTCACAAGATTAAATATTTTATTTATTTATTTAATTTATTATAAAAGTAAGAAATTGAGTAAACTCGTTTCTTGAAAGTAAACAGGCCAAGTATGAATTTATAAGGCAACAGTAACTCAAATAAGCACTCGTTACTGCCGAGGTCTGCAGAAGAGCATCTCTGAACGCACAACACGACCAACCTTGAGGCCGATGGGCTACAGCAGCAGAAGACCACACCGGGTGCTGCTCTTGTCAGCTAAGAACAGGAAACTGAGGCTACAATTCACACAGGCTTACCAACACTGGACAGCAGAAGATTGGAGAAACGTCGCCTGGTCTGATGAGGCTCCATTTCTGCTGCCACATTCGGATGGTCGAGGCAGAATTTGGCATCAACAACATGAAAGCATGGATCATCCTGCTTTGTATCAGCGGTTCAGGCTGGTGGTGGTGGTGTAATGGTGTGGGGGATATTTTCTTTGGGCCCATTAGTACCAATTGAGCATCATGTCAACACCACAGCCTACCTGACTATTGCTGCTGACCATGTCCATCCCTTTATGACCACAGTGTCCCCATCTTCTGATGGCTACTTCCAGCAGGATAACGCACCATGTCATCTCAGACTGGTTTCTCGAACATGACAACGAGTTCACTGATGAATAAAAGGACTAAGCCGAAAATAAAATGAACGAATGAATATTTAACAATTAAAATATTTTATTAATTATAATGCATAAATATTACATGCATTTAGTATAAAAAATCATAATTAAAATGAATAAATATTATGCCTTTATCAAAAACAATATTACACTTCAAAGTTTTTTTTTCAAAATATGTTTATTGATTTTTTCCTTTTTCCCCCATCAACTAGGCATACAACAACAATGCAGCCTAAACGGCACATATCCACACCCTTCTTATATATGCATATACACATTCAAGTAACAAGCCAAATAAATAAATAAATAATAATACATATGAACATAATAATAAATTTTAAATAAATAAAAAAAAATTAATAAATAAATAAAAAATGGTAAAAAAATTAAAAAAAATAATATTGATAATAATAATAATAAAAATAAAATAAAATAAATAAATAAAATGAATAAATTACATGTTTCCAAACACACAATTTACATAATATTCATATATGGTTCCCAAAGATAGTGAAAGTCTTTCTGCTTACCTTTGATGATATAAGTTAGTCTCTCCAGTCCAATACAGTTCAGTATTTCCTTTTTCCACATTTCTATGAATGGGGCATCCATGTGTTTTCAGTATATTACACTTCAAAGTGAACAAAAAAGTATAATTTTTGTCTTCAAAAGTTTCATTTCAGGTTATAATTCAAACAAAAAGATCTCAGAAATGGTAAAAATTGATTTGTTAAAGTTTATTTTATTGTAATTTATATACAGTTCTTGTGTATGTACAGTTGAGGTCAGAGTAATTAGCCCCTCTTTTTATATTTATTTATTTATATATTTTTTATTTATTTCCCAAATTATGCTTAACAGAGCAAGGAAATGTTCACAGTATGTCTGATAATATTTTTTCTTCTGCAGAAAGTCTTATTTGCTTTACTTCGGCTAAGATAAAAGCAGTTTTTAATTTTTCAAAACCATTTTAAGGTCAACATTATTAGCCCCTTTAAGCTATATATTTTTTTCAATAGTCTACAGAACAAACCATCATTATACAATAACTTGCCTAATTACCCTAATCTGCCTAGTTCACCTAATTATCCCAGTTAAGCCTTTAAATGTCACTTTAAGCTGTACAGAAGTGTCTTGAAGTATATCTAGTCTAATATTATTTACTATCATCATGACAAAGATAAAATAAATCAGTGATTAGAGATGAGTTATTAAAACTATTATGTTTAGAAATGTGTTGAAAAAAATCTCTCCGTTATATCAACTATATATATATTCCAGCATTATGGATGTGACATTTGCAGTAAAAACTCAAAACACAAATTAACAGAGAAAGTCTATGCTAACATTATATTGAAAAATCTGTTTTTATTTTCCAAAAACAACTAACCAGAGTTACAGGACAAGACATGTCAACTTTTTTAAAAGTTTTAAATAAGTAAAATAAACATGCGTTATGATTGTGACCAAAAAGTCATCAAACTTACATATACAACATAGAAATTCTGTGAATTAATCTGCACAACCCAAAACAAATAATGATAACCAACAGGATAAGAGTCACTACAGAATAAACATGATTGATTTTACTTCATTTTATTTAATATTTTTGTATTCATGAGGGAAAAGTGTCGTTATGGATGTGACTGATGTGAAATTGCCACTTGTGTGACTTTGGTAAAGCAAATATAATAGTTTGAAAACACTGACAGAGACATTTTATGAGTGTTTCACTATACTATAAGTACTATAAAATACTTCCTTATACAAAAAGCTTAGAAATGGTTTCTGAATTTTGGTGAAATCTTAATTTTTACATGGCAGGGTTGACATTAGCACGGAATTGCTCATATATATCCCTCTTTCTGTCCCCCCTGAGGAACTTTTATGCACTGCACCATATTCAAAACAAGCAAACACAACTTATGTATTTTAACACCGCTAATATAGCTAGCCTACTGGAAGTGTAGCAGCAGTGAAAAAAAGACAAGGTGCTAAAAGGTCAGTCTCTTTTCCCTGAAGCTTTAAATCCCACAACTCCACACGTGTAATGAAGTATTTCATAATTGTTCCCCGATGAATCTCTGAGGCAAAGCGAATTTAATAATTACCAGGCTCCCGCGCGCGCTCCCTCGGCTTAGCAACGCGAGCCTGGGAATATATAGATATATATTAATTAATTATAGTAAACAGGTGCAGACTTTCATAACTGCGATGATCTGATATGTCACATTCATGCTCGAGCAGCTCCGCTGATGTGATGTGATGTTGATGTGCTGTATCTATCTATGCTTTATAAAGGTCAGTTATTGATCAGCTATTTCTGTGGAATAATCGATACGGCCCTGAGGTGCTCCAGCCGAAAACATGGCGCTTTATGTAATGTCATTAGGATTAAACCAAGCCAACTGAACCAGCCTGTCTCACTGGGCGAGCTGGATATTGGCTCACAGCTAGACAAACAACTATAAAATCTTCGTCAACTCAACGGCTGTTGCTAGAAGGGATACAGCTGCGGAGGGAAGTTAACGAGAATTATTTAGCATATATTACTTACTATTACCCTTTTATTCTATTTTTTTAAGATCTACCTTGACGTAAAAACAGTAATTATACAGGATATTATTCATATTATTTATTAAATCAAACATAATTGTATTTTATTAATGTCGATTCGCCACAACCCTAAACCTTAAATTACCACAGTAATTAAAAACAACTATACAGTGTTATTTGTATTACTTGCTAAATTACCCATTAAGTTGTAATAACCCCAACCATCACAGTAATGTAAAAATAATAATTACTGATTTTAAGGTGTAACAAAAATGATGCTCCTGTGAGTTTTTATATGACCAAAGAGTGTTATATTACTTTACAATTACACCAAGAGTTTTGGGGGGACAGGGATACGTTCCCCTCACTATTAGAGACAGACCATCTCGAAACAGGTGATTATTAATTCTATGAATGTAAACTTTTGAGTCATACTGCTGATTGCTATGTATATATATATATATATATGTATATATACTAACTGGCCACTTTATTAGGTACACCCTATTAGTACCAGGTAGGACCCCCTTTTGCCTTAAGAACTGCCTTAATCCTTTGTGGCAGAGATTCAACAACTGGAAATATTCCTCAGAGACTTTGCTCCATATTTACAAGACAGCTTAAACCGCTGCTACAAGGCAGGATGGATCCATGCTTTCATGTTGTTGAGGCCAAATTCTGACCCGACCATCTGAATGTGGCAGCAGAAATGGAGACTCATCAGAGCAGGCGACGTTTCTCCAATCTTCTACTGTCCAGTGTTGGTGAGCCTGTGTGAATTGTAGCCTCAGTTTCCTGTTCTTAGCTGATAGGAGCGGCACCCGGTGTGGTCTTCTGCTGCTGTAGCCCACCCGCCTCAAGGTTGGCCGTGTTGTGCATTCAGAGATGCTCTTCTGCAGACCTCGGTTGTAACGAGTGCTTATTTGAGTTACTGTTGCCTTTCTATCAGCTGGAACCAGTCTGGCCATTCTCCTCTGACCTCTGGCATCAACAAGGCATCTGTGCCCACAGAACTGCCGCTCATTGGATATTTCCTCTATTTCAGCCCATTTTCTGTAAACCCTAGAGATGGTTGTGCGTGAAAATCCCAGTTGATCAGCAGTTTCTGAAATACTCAGACCAGCCCGTCTGGCACCAACAACCATGCCACAATCAGTCGCTTAAATCCCCTTTCTGATGCTCGGTTTGAACTGCAGCAGATCGTCTTGATCATGTCTACATCCCTAAATGCATTGAGTTGCTGCCATGTGATGGGCTGATTAAAAATTTGCATTAACGAGCAGTTGGACAGGTGTACCTAATAAATAAAATAAATAAAAGTAGCCGGTGAGAGAATATATCAAAATCTTTTCTGAAAATAAAAAGTTAAGGGGTCTCTTTGAAAATTTACATTTTGGGTGTAAAAATTTGCCTGAAAAAAGCTGTAAATTATTATTAAATTGACAATGAGAGGGCTCTCGGTTTAGAGAGTAAACAAAGAATACAATTTTGGGGGATATACACTTTTTCTAATGGGTTTAGGAGTAGGGTTGGGGTGGGGGGATGAAATATATATTGGTCGAAACATGATAACGTCTATGAGAGTCCCCACTGGGATATAGGAATGTGTGTGTGTGTGTGTGCGTGTGTGTGTGTGTGTGTGTGTGTGTGTGTGTGTGTGTGTGTGTGTGTGAGAGAGAGAGAGAGAGAGAGAGAAACATGTAATTTAAAAACTTGATCATGTGAACTAAAAAACTACATAATGTTCATTTATATCTTCCAGAACTTTTATAGCATTGAAAAAATTGAGGTTAACTGTAAATAAACATTAAAAAAACAACATATTTAGAAAAATTTTCATATATTTAAAATCTAGAACAGTGGTTCTCAAACTTTTTTCATCAAGTACCACCTCAGAAAAAATTGTCTCTCCAAGTACCACCATAATGACCAGTATTGAAATACAGCAGCGTAGTAGGCCTAATTAAGCAGCTACAGCACTGCACAGTTCAAAAACGAGACAAATTAATTCCTGTTATTAAGAATATGTATTATTGTCAGCAACTTTAAACAATATAAGTATTTTGAACATCAACTGTTCTTGCAGACAAAAAAAACCTTCATCGTTTAAATTAAAATATGCTTTTAAAAATTAATTAAACACAATAATATTAGCATGTATAAACAGCACGCACATGCTTTATCTCTCTGTCTGCCTGTGCGTCGTGCGATAGGGTTAAAAAAAGTGTGTTCAATTTATTCTTTTATTATTCAGCGACTCTTCCACGTACCACTAGAAGAAAGCCCGCGTACCACTGGTACACGTACCACAGTTTGAGAACCACTGATCTAGAATATATTTAATTGCCATATTTATTAGTGTCAGTATGTTTACAAATAATTGTTAGTTTAAGACTTTAAAGTCAGCATGAAACCCGAAAATCTACTCTTATGTTTATATGTATGATACACAAGCTTTAAGTGTATAATAAATCATTTTTGAACTATAAATTCAAAATAAAATATTGTAAAAAAAATTATATAATGAAACATAATGAAATACATAAAGAAAAAGACAAACACTTAAAATTATAGCATTAAACTAACTGTATTAATATTGTTATTCAATTACTTTCGACATAAAAATAGTTAAAATAAAATAACACAAAATCATATTTAGCCATTTCACACACAGCATTTCTCATTTTAATTACATGTTTATATTTAAAACATTGTTTAATAGGCCTGTATTGATATGTATATTTAATATATGTATTAACAGTGATGCAAGTAAAGTTTCGTTTGGTTCTGGGGTGTTTATAATTATGTCGAGGATAAATGTTAAAAACTTGTCATTTAAGCACTTTGTTGCATTGTGCACACACAGAAATAATCTATATGGGCTGCATATTTTTAGCTGTTGACACCGGCGCTCTGTCCTTGCTCCACAAACCGTGCCCACGGAAGGGGGTGTGAAGAGGAGGAGGGGGGGATTTACCAATCTTACTATAGAGAAGGTGAAGCTCATGAATATTAACAATCTGTGTGATTGGACGTTTACACAGATACGTCATCGCATTTGAATGAATATTCATATCTTCAAGCCCTTGCAATAGTACGATTGGTGATTTTCATTTGTAGCGTTGAGAAATCGGATTCATTTAAGCGAATCGATTCAGTTTGAAGAATCGATTCACTTGAATTGTGATTAAATCACTTTGCTGTATTTTTCCAGAAGCCCGCTTGTATATCTATAAAACACAGATGCCCTTTACACTTAAAATGCGTTTAACATTTTAGTAAGGTAATTGTTTGTATATATATTACCATTAAATATATATATTGTTATTTGATACTGTTTTAGATTATGAATTAATTGAGGTAAAGTTGGTTTTATGTTCGTACCTTCGTTGATTTTGCATCTTGTGCCATGCTACTTTGAAGTGGGTGTGAAATTGAATAGAAGTATGGCTTCAAAACAACATTAGCACTAACGTTATTTAATCAACTGCGAATGATTTTATTGCTAGTCATCGGCTGCTAATCCCTATTATTTTAGCAAACAATACTTTTCTGAAGTCATATTATTAGGGGGGAGTGTGAATGTGCGAATATAAAGCTAAATTCACCTCAAATACGAATTATTAAAATCGTTACATAGCTTTGTTCGCCAACTTTTTATCCCTTCAGGTCGAACGATTCACAAAAGCTCAAAGAGTCGGTTCGCACGAATCGTTAACACGAACCAGTTCGAAACATCAATTCCTCCGCGAATCGGACATCACGTTCGCTTGCATGTAAAAAAAGTGAGGACGACTGAATCTCTTTGCATATACACACACAGACTGAATGAAAAGTCAGACTCGTCTCCTGACAGACCTGCTCTTCAAGGCGGCAGAACTGAAGCTGTGCCAACACCGCCCGTTTTCATCCACAAAACAGGGAAGTCGCGTGATTATTGATGACTTTTGGTGGAAAAACCCTCGAATTGAGCATACGGTGGATTTCTAAGCCTTCAGCGAGGTGTTTCGCGACTGATCTGTACAACAGTACATCTTCGAAGAGCCACATATTGGACTGTATTGTGTTTTGAGGATGTGTTATGGATAAATAAATGCAGCTCTGCATGTCTGAGAGGCTTTGAGGAGAGAGAGAAGGAGACATCCACGATTTCATCACTGAACATCTGTGAAAATCGCATGGATTCACTACTGAAAATGCCAGGATATTTACCATTTCGAAGCATAACAGAGAACAGCGCGTTATGAAATGTATTTCCATGTTTCCTTCGGCTCGGGAGCGCAACATGTATTTCCTGCGTGATTCCCGTATGCACAGATAACGCACAGGAAGAGAAATGCGCCGTAACAGACTCCATCAGGCCACGATACGCGCCGCGATCACGACAGCGTCTGTTTTCTCGATCTGAGCCAGATTTGGCGTTTCATTTTCCTGATCACGGGGGTGTCATGTTGTTGATCTGTGGCGACGCGTCTGGTTCAGTGGTCGGGTCTCTTCGCTCCCCCTGAGTGCTGATGTTCTTCATCCATGAGCAGGATTCACCATGGAAACCCTCAGTGAGCGCTGGTGGACACCGAGGCTGGATCCTGGCTTGAGGACGCAGAGGCTGATGGATGAGGTGTAAACAGCTTTCATATCCATTCCTCCTGCCTTGACTTGCTGAGACTTGTCTTTGGAGACATCAGATAAACAAAATACAAAGGCGTGGGGTGCGGAGAGCGTCTGTGGTGGGTGTCAGGGCCATCAACATGCATGCAGGGTCTAAACATGCGAGGCATGACAATCAGGTGGCCGCTCTTAGCTTTGGACATCATTTCTAGGCTTTCAGGTAGCATGTTTGTGGACTGCTAGGTCTTGTAGTTTTTATAGCATCTTTGAGAACACGTCCCCCAGAATGCCTCGTAACCGGGCCTTTTCGGAGCCGGAGTACTCTGCGGAGTATTCAGCGGACTGCTCCGTCACCTTGCCCTCTGACCCCGGGCAGGCGGTGGGGCGCACCCATGAGGTGACGGTGCGCAGCTCTGGCTGCTGCCTGTGTCTGCCGCGCTTCATGCGTCTGACCTTTGCACCAGACTCTCTGGAGAATCTCTACCAGACCTATTTCCGACGGCAGCGGCACGAGACCCTGCTGGTGCTGGTGGTGTTCGCGGCGCTCTTCGACTGCTACATCATTGTGATGTGCACTGTGCTCTACACGGCCGATAAGCTGGCATCGGTGGCCGTGGCGTCTGTGGGTCTGGCTGCGGATGTGCTGCTGTATTTGCTGTGCCGGTACGGCCTGCTGCCGGACCGCGTGACCCGCCGCCTCGTGCCCTACGCCCTATGGGTGCTCATAGCAGCCCAGATCTTCTGTTATCTAGGACTGAACTTTGCCCGCTTCCATCAGCCCAGCGACACCGTAGGCTGGCAGGCGTTTTTCAGCTTCTCCTTCTTTCTGACGCTGCCGCTGAGACTGACCCCTATAGTGCTGATCACCAGCGTGTCCTGCGGAGTCCACACCCTGGTCCTGGGGGTCACCATCGCCCAGCAGCAGCAGGAGGACATCCAGGGCGCCGCTCTGGGGAGACAGGTGAGGAACAACAGAGCAGGTTTGAGTGATCTATGGCTACGTTCACACTGCGAGGTTTCGTGCTCAAATCTGATTTTTTTTCTCAGATCTGATATTTTTGCACTGCTGTTCACACTGCTGTTATAAATGTGGCCAATATCAAATTTGCAATGTAAACAGATCATGGTCCTAAACTGACCCGCATGCGCAAAAGTGCAGTTACGGACAGCACAGAATGTCTACTTATCCACACAATGTGTATACTGAAGCACGTTGTCATGCTTAATGTAATTATTGCCCCTTTCACAGACACCCGTGGTGTGTTTCATGAACTGTAAAGGGTTGTTCTGCTACTGCTAATGTGTGTTTGAAACCTAAAATAAGTCTCTTGTGATCGAGAACACTGATCATTTGTGATTTATGACAGCAGCGGTGCGCGTCTGTCTGACCACCGCTGTAGTGAACTCATCAAGGGTTAATGAGCAGCAGCAGACTGAACTGTGGAGGGGGAGTTGGTTTATCTCTGTTTGCAGAGTTATTTTATTTTACGTCGTTATAAACAGCAGACATGTGCAGAGAGGGGGGTTTGGTTTGGGTGCTTGAGCACCTGCACTTTATTCTCTCCTTAAAATGAAAGTGCCGCCTCCTTTGAGCACGGATCCCCGCAACACGCCCCGACACAGCTTCGCGATCATCCCGTGCCCCAATCGTTCACCAGATTGGTTAACAAGCTCCAGTTTTGCCTTCAAAATCTTTTTTTTTAAATGAACAACCAAGTTTCTGTGGTGAAATAATGGCCCTGTGTGCCGATCTGCTGCTGCTGAGGAGTAAATGACGTCTGCAGGACAGAATGATGACGCATGTCGCTTAAAGATGATGTAAAAGTCACATGAAATCTGACATGACCGTTCACACTGCGGTCGCATCGCAAAATATCAGATCTGTGTCTGATTTAAGACTACATGTGAAAGTGGCACAAATCTGACATGAAAAGATCAGATTCCATGCGGTTTGGGCTGTCCACACTGTCAAGACCCGAGTCACATGAGTGCAAAAAAATCAGATTCGGGCCACATTTGCCTGCAGTGTGAACGTAGCCAAATTAAGGCTCTGTCCACACAAACACGGGTATTTACTAAACCGCTGTGCAGTTCACAGTGTGCTTATGTTTGTCCACACAAGTATTGGGTGACTGAAGCTTTCAGAAAACTCTGGCCAGGGTGAAGATTTCCTAAAACTCCTGGTACAGTGTGTTGGTGTGGACACCACAACTGGAGTTTTCACCTCATGATGTCAGTGTGTGCTGTTTTCTCCTTTCTGATTGTCCAACACGGTTGGGTTCACACCAAACGTGGAAGACACATATTCTGTATCTTTGTTCTCACCTTTGCACATTTACTCACGAAAATACTTAATTCCTCGTTTGGTGTGAACCCATCATTAAACTGCCTTTATCGCCCCCTGCTTCTAACATGCATCACAGTGTACTGATGGGCTCTATTTTAACGATCTAAGCGCAAAGTCTAAAGCTCATGGCGCAAAAGCATTAGGAGCATGTCCAAATCCACTTTGGCTATTTTAAGGAAATATGCTCTGCGCTCGGTGCATGGTCTAACAGGGCTGTGCTTATTCTCTTAATGAGTTCTGGGTGTGTTTCGAGTAGGCATGGGTCGGTATAAGATTCTGACGGTATGATAACCTTGGATAAAAATTTCACGGTTTGACAGTATTGTGATTACTGCTCTAAAATATATTCTTTTAAAATGTCTGGCTGAAAAACAAAACCTTTTCCCCTTTGAACACAATATATTTTATTTTGAGAAACATTTAAAGTGTTTTGGGGCAGGCTAAATAAACATGTCAGGCTGAATAATTCAAGTGAGTCATTGACTTCTGCTGTCTTTATTTGTTTCAAAAACACAGATGTCTTTACAATTTACACCTAAAAAAAAAACTTTAAAAAAAAAAGAAAGTAAATAAAAAAATCTTACACATACCTTAGAAATGGTATCGCAGATAATGTTGGAAATGGTTATCGTCCCATGCCTAGTTTCGAGCCTAACCTGCATTAAACCAATCAGAGTCTCGTCTCCTATTACCTTTAAGAGTCAGTTGCGTTACGCCATGGCGCATTTGCTATTTACATGGCCACTTTTAAGTGTAAAAACTGAACGCTTCACTAGCGAGAAAACAGTTAAACAGAGCATCTGCAGCGCGAGGAAAAAGAACGAGCCTCCTCCATTCAGCCTCTTTACTTTCTCTTTACTTTACTCCTTTAATTTGGTGGAGTACTGAAACGGTGGAAACTCCCTCCGCTGAACACATCCATCAGCCCACATATTTAATTTCCTTTGTTAAGAGCAAAGATTTGCTTCAAATCTATTCCTAAATTCAGTTCTTATCTCCAGCTGAGGAATAAATGAACAATAATAATGAAGTGTGGTCAAACAACTGAGTTATATCCAAACACACGTCCTGTTCTTATCCCCCATATGATCATGCAGACGTCTCCCAAACCCCACAGGTGGACAAATCTACACTTATTTTTATTAAAACAAATATAAATATACATATATAAAATAACACTGCTAATAATAATAACATTATACTAATGCAGCTTGTCAGAATAAACTGAAAAAAGGCATGGAGGTATGAAGAAGGCGTGGAGGCAGTGGTGTTTATATTTATTCATTCATTCATTTTCTTTCCGGCTTAGTCCCTTTATTAATACGGGGTCGCCACAGCGGAACGAACCGCCAACTTATCCAGCATTTGTTTTACGCAGCGGATGCCCTTCCAGCCACAACCCATCTCTGGGAAACACATCCATACATTCTCATTCACACACATACACTACGGACAATTTAGCTTACCCAATTCACCTGTACCGCATGTCTTTGGACTGTGGGGGAAACCGGAGCACCCGGAGGAAACCCACGCAACCACGGGGAGAACATGCAAACTCCACACAGAAATGCCAACTGGCCCAGCCGGGGATCGAACCAGCGACCTTCTTGCTGTGAGGCGAACGTGCTAACCACTCGGCCACCGTGGCGCCGTGTTTATATTTATGTAGAATATAATAATTTTTGTAACATTTTAATCCTTTATTGTTTTCATCTGTAAAGATATTGGTGTGTTGCTGTTCATCCTATGTGTATTAAGCAGTGTGTAAGCGTTTGGACTCGTGTAAGTGTTTGCACGAACACATAACGCGATCTGCGCTGGACTTTAGACCTGCTTTCAGCTGGTCAATTGCACAGTCTATTTCAGTTCCTCAAAATAGCAACGCGCCAACAAGTGCCTTAACACACCTCCATTATAGACCAGCACACCCATGAGTCCACAAAGTGTCGCAAATGAATTAAACTACATGGCACAAAACGTGAGAATATACATTTCAGTAAAGAGGTCTTTCCTAAATGTGAGCACATCTAAATAACCTTTTCAATGGGCTAGTTGCACGTGATGGTGCCAGTGAGCTTCTGAGACGCAAGTGTGTGCGTGTTCACTTCCGGTCGCATAGAACTATGAGGAAAATTTAGCATTTTTGTCACCAAAAATAAGCATGTTTAAAATAATAATAATAATTAAAAAAAACAAAGTAGTTTATCAGCGACAGGAGAAGACATCCTCACTACTCTGCTGCATACCTCAGTGCACTGATTTGCTTTCATTTTCTCCCTGTCATGCCACTCACTGCGCCTCCGTGACACCGCAAAAACAAACTACTTTTTTATTTTTATTTTTCTGGACATTTAAGCCATCTCCGTCTCAGGGGACGAACAGAAATTAAGCTGATAGTTTGACCATCCATGTGACCATATTAAATCGAGACACCTTTGCTGCTTCCCACTTCGCATACTTCTAAAATTCTGTACTTTTTTGCGAAGGAAAAATATCTACTTTTGAGTGTGTCAAAGAAGAGTATGCGAGCATTAAGACATACTCCTTCCTCGTTAACAGATCGTTATGTTGCTTAGGTATGATGAGCCCTGTCAATCATCCACACATATTGCACATTTCTGTCGTATTTAATTTCCTACCTTACTGGAGAAGCAGCAGCAGCCATTCATGAGTCTCTCATGCAGAGAAATCTCCTCAGGTCTTTGGATGCATTCAGACGTTAATGTCCAAACCCGTCTTTAAGTTCAGTATGTTGTTGCAGAGGAAATATAACACAGACAACACGATTTAAATATTTTCCAGTGGGCTAGATATTAATTTACAGTCATATTATATTAATTTACAGATATTAATTTATTAGTTTACAGTTTTCACCTGCGTTTGTAGTTCTAATCTACTACAAACGCGGGGGAAAAGTGTAAACAAACTACAAACACGATGGACGCGCGAGACCAACCGTCAAGTAGAGAGGCTTCGGTAGAAATGTTTGTATGACTGTAAATTAATATCTAGCCCATTGGAAAATATTTAAATCGTGTTGTTTGTGTTATATTTCCTCTGCAAAAACATACTGAACTTAATTTCTGTTTGTCCCCTGAGACGGAGATGGCTTAAAGGTCCAGAAAAATAAAAATAAAAAAGTAGTTTGAGTTTTTGCGGTGTCACGGAGGCGCAGTGAGTGGCATGACAGGGAAAAATGAAAGCAAATCAGTTTACTGAGGTATGCAGCAGAGTAGTGAGGATGTCTTCTCCTGTCGCTGATAAACTACTTTGTTTTTTTTATTATTATTATTATTATTTTAAACATGCTTATTTTTGGTGACAAAAATGCCAAATTTCCTTCATCGTTCTATGCGACCGGAAGTGAACACGCACACACTTGCGTCTCAGAAGCTCACTGGCGCCATCATGTGCAATTAGCCCATTATAGAGCCCTTTTTGTGCGTTAGAAAGGTTTTGTGGATGCTACAGGAGTCATATACACAAAAATGAACATTTACTCACCCTCAAGTGCTCATAACAATGAGTTCTTCTATTCTGTTAAACACAAAAGATGATACTTGAAGACAGCTGAACACCTGCAACTAGGCATGGGACGATAACCGTTTTCAAGGTATACCGCGGTATGGAATAGTCGAGGTTTTAAAACCTGCAACATTTTCTGTGATACCGTTCCTAAGGTATGCGTATAATCTTTTTTTAGGACAACAGTATCTCCAGCAGAAAAAAATATCCAAAGATGCTGTTTTAAATAAGAAAGGAAATCTGTGTTTTTGAAACTAATGAAGACAGCAGAAGTCAATGATGCATTTGAACTATTTAGCCTGACACGTTTACTGCTCCAAAATACCTGATGAGAAATCCAAATGTTTCTCAAAATAAAATAAATTGTTCAATGAGGAAAAAAGTTTTTTGTTTTTTAGCCAGACATTTCAAAAGAAAACATTTTAGAGCAGTAATCACAATACCGTCATACCGTGATATTCTTATCAAAGGTTATCATACCGTCAGAATCTCATACCGGCCCATGCCTACCTGCAACCATTGGCTTCCATAAAACTACAAGTCCAGGTTTACGACAAGTCCATCATATTTTGAGTTTAACGGAGAAAAGAGTCATACAGGTTTGAAACAGGTCAAGGGTGAGTGAACGACAGAATCTTCATGTGATGCTTATAAAGAAGCTTTAACCTTTAATCATACAAACAAAGATATA
The DNA here is from genome assembly GCA_903798035.1 of Danio albolineatus. NCBI lineage: Eukaryota > Metazoa > Chordata > Actinopteri > Cypriniformes > Danionidae > Danio > Danio albolineatus. The sequence continues at coordinate 1,854,882 of CAIGQQ010038338.1, forward strand.
TGGTAACTTCATCGACGTTGATAATGTTCATTTGTTTATTTTCCTTCAGCTTAGGCCCTGTTTACACTAATGCGTTTTTGTTTTAAAACGCATAAGTTTTGCTACGGTTACGCCATCCGTCCACACTACGCCGGAGTTTTCGAGCCCCGAAAATGGAGCGTTTTGGAAACGCTGGAGAGGCCGTTTTCATTCTGAAACGCTGCTGCTGCGTCTCAGTGTGGATGGAGGAAAACGGAGATGTCTGAAAACAGGCGTGGCTGTAGAGTGCGCGAATAGTCACGTGATATACATTTTTGATGGAGTAGTGTGGACGGAGATATATTCAGAAACGCTGGGTGAAACGCTAGTGTGGACGCGGATCGTTTCCATGCTAAAACACCGTTTTAAAACTAAAACGCACTAGTGTAAACGGGGCCTTAGTCTCTATTTCTGAGGTTACCACAGCACAATAAACCACCAACTATTCCAGCATATGTTTCACACAGCGGACGCCCTTTCAGACGCAACCCAGTACTGGGAAACACCCATACACACTCATTCACACACACACTCATACACTACAGGCAGTTGAGGAAACCTGGTTTTGGTGACTGTTGCTTTAAATGCAAATAAGATCGTGCTCTTTACCAAAGAGGGCGGAGCAAAAAAAATGCCTGTGTGTCAGCATAGTGGCAGATTTAAAAACAAGACTAACCTCCTATGCTAATGAGGGAGAGGCGGTCATTAGTGGGCGGGGCTTTCCCCCTCTGATGACACAAAGGGAGAATGCCAATCAGAGTGTTTCTATATCAAGCGTGAACATGCAAACTCCACACAGAAATGCCAACTGGGCCCCCCGGGACTCGAACCAGCAACCTTCTTGCTGTGAGGCTACAGTGCTAACCACTAAGCCACCATGCCACCAATTGATTGCATTATTATTATTTTTTTTAAGATAAAAGTCCTGTAATAACCACCAGTAACACTCCAGAGAGGATTTCGGTGAGTGCCTGTTAAGGGTTAAGAGTTAGTGGAACAACATTGTTTCTCTTTATTAAATGTCCTCACATCAGCAAAGGCTCTTAAAACAGCTCTTCTTACAACAAACCTCTGTTTGAAGCCTTTATACTTCAAGATTGAGATCTCACAGTTCGTCCCGAGGAGTCTGATCAAAGTCTGATTCAACTGCAGCTGAAACCTGAGAAAGTGACAACAGTTTTTAGCAACAAACAAACACAGTACAAGCCCTTCAGTCTGAGGGTCGGATGATGTATACCAGTGTTTGGCATAAAGGAAAATTAGCAGATATACTGACAAGTCTTAACGGTTACATTGTACAATATTTTTTCATTGTATACTACGGCCCAGTTTACACTTATGTGTTTTCGTTTTAAAACGCATGAGTTTTGCTACGGTTACGCCGTCCGTCCACACTACGCCGGAGTTTTCGACCCCCTGAAAACGGAGCGTTTTGGAAACGCTGGAGAGGCCGTGTTCATTCTAAAACGCTGCTGCTCCGTCTCAGGCCCCGTTTACACTAGTGCGTTTTAGTTTTAAAACGGCGTTTTAGCATGAAAACGATATGCTGGTTCTTTTCGGTGTAACCCAAAACCGGCGTTCTAAATAGGGCTTACGCCGCTTGAAACGCGAGCGATTAGCAAGTGCTGGAACAATAGCTTGCCTCTTGTGAATATATGCAGCTGTTGTAGTAAAAAAGGCAGAGTTTAACTGGACAATAGTGCCTAAAACGGACCATAGTTCAAACAACGCTCCCATTATTATGTCCAGCAGCCACGCCTCCATTTTCAGATGTCTCCGTTTCCCCCATCCACACTGAGACGGAGCAGCAGCGTTTTAGAATGAACACGGCCTCTCCAGCGTTTCCAAAATGCTCCGTTTTCGGGGCTCGAAAACTCCGGCGTAGTGTGGACGGAAGGCGTAACCGTAGCAAAACTTATGCGTTTTAAAACGAAAACGCATTAGTGTAAATGGGGGAAACGGAGACATCTGAAAACAGAGGCAAGGCTGCTGGACACAGAAATGGAGCGTTGTTTGCACTATATGGAAAGGAAGGGAATCCCGCCTTTTTAATATTTATTTATTATAATATTATTTACAAGTGTTTTCATGCTTGATTAAAATGCATCCACAGAACAGATTCACATTTGGAAGCAAGGGGCGCCCCCTGGTGGTTCAGCAGTATGGTTTGTGTTTAGGGAGAATTGGCCCTTTATGGTCCGTTTCCACTGAGTGGTACGGTACGGTACGTTTCGGTAGGCTTTTATGGCCGTTTCCACTGTCAAAAGCATACCTGTCAACCCTCCCGTATTTCCCGGGATTCTCCCGTATTTTACAGTTCTATCCCGCTATCATCCTGTAAATGTATTTTTTCCGTATTTCTCCCGTATTTTCAGTCGTTCTCCGACGGGTGTCAATAAACATTAAAGAGTCGATCCTCCCTATACGCAACCCATACCGCCGAACCACCAGGGGCCGCCCCTTGCTCTTAAATCTGTTGGAATCTGTCTGTGCTTTCGTTTTATTAGGGACCGAGCACCGGAACGGTGCGTAGGCCCTATTGGAATTGCTCTGTTTATTATTATTATTATTATTATTATTATTATTATTATTATTATTATTCTTCTTCCGGGTAAATGATCGCGATTTTGGTGGTCTAAACATGCCCGAAAACTCACGAAACTTTGCACACGCCCCAGAAGTGGCGAAAAATTTCGTTATTTATTGGTTTCAAAAGTGGGCGTGTCAAAATTACTCGACAGCGCCACCTAGAAAATTGTGACGGACTAGCCCCCGAGCCAGGAATCACGCACACGCACGAAAATCGGCACACACCTCAAACATGCCAAACCACACAAAAAAGTCTCTTGGAGCGATATCTCAAACCCAACAGGAAGTCGGATATTTTTAACTTCCTTCGGCGAAAAAGTGGCGTTCTTGCCATTTCCAGGCGTTGTATTTTAACGAACTCCTCCTAGGGATTTAATCGGATCAACACCAAAATTGGGTTTTATCATCTAAAGGCCTTGGCGATGCTAAATTGCGAAGATCTAGAGTTTTCATCGATGGGCGTGGCCGTGGCGGCCTCTCAAACTTTGAGCATTCGCCATGAAACAGGAAGTTGTTATAACTCAGTCATGCATTGTCCGATCAGCCTCAAAACTCACAAGTATGATAACAGCCCTGACCTGAACACGTTTCCATGCCAATTTCCAGATACAGTTATAGCGCCACCTGCTGGCAACAGGAAGTGACGTGTTTTACAGCATAACAAACTCCTCCCACAAATTTTAGTGTATCAGCTCCAAATTAGTGTGGTGTTATCTGAAAGCTCTAGCGATGATATATAGTGAAGATCTAGAGTTTTCACTGAGGGGCGTGTCCGTGGCGGACTGACAAACATCAACGCTTCGCCATGGAGGAGGAAATACTTATAACTCAGCCAAACAATATCCGATCGGCCTCAAACTTCACATGGTTGATAAATATCCCCCCCTGAAGGCACCTACATACCAATAATGAGTCTGTCATAGCGCCACCTGCTGACAGAAGGAAGTTTGGCTTATAACTCAGCCGCACAATGTCCGATAGGCATCAAACTTCACAGGGTTGATAAGATTCCTCTCCTGAAGGCATCTACATGCCAATAATGAGTCACAGTATAGCGCCACCTGCTGACGGAAGGAACTTTGGCTTATAACTCAGCCACACGATCTTTGATCTGCCTGAAACTTCACATGTTGGACAAGATTCCTCTCCTGAACACATCTACAAACCTATATTGAGTCACAGAAATAGCGCCACCTGCTGACTGAAGGAACTTTGGCTTATAACGCAATGAAACAACGTCCGACCAGCCTGAAACTTCACATGTTTGATAAAATTCCTCTCCTGAAGACATCCACGTGCCAATAGGTAGTCACAGTCGTAGCGCCACCTGCTGACAGGAGGAAGTTTGGCATAAATCTGTGATTTTTCTCAGGTTTTTTGTATGTTTCGGCTTAAATTTATATCGTCCGCTGTCCACTGTCGTGGTGGAGCCACCGGGCGGCGGTGGGCCAGTGGTGCGAGGTCCCTTTCATCGCTGCTTGCAGCTTTAATTATTATTATTATTCTTCTTCCGGGTAAATGATCGCGATTTTGAGGGTCTAAACGTGCCCGAAAACTCACGAAACTTTGCACACGCCCCAGAAGTGGCGAAAAATTTCGTTTTTTAGAGGTTTCGGAAGTAGGCGTGGCAAAATGACTCGACAGCGCCACCTATGCACATCAGACGGACTAGCCCCCGAGCCACGAATCACGCACACGCACGAAAATCGGCACACACCTCAAACATGCCAGACCCTACAAAAAAGTCTCTTGGAGCGAAATCTCAAACCCAACAGGAAGTCAGATATTTTTAACTTCCTCCGGCGAAAAAGTGGCGTTTTTGCCATTTCCAGGCGTTGTATTTTAACGAACTCCTCCTAGGGATTTATTCGGATCAACACCGAAATTGGGTTTTATCATCTAAAGGCCTTGGCGATGCTAAATTGCGAAGATCTAGAGTTTTCATCGATGGGCGTGGCCGTGGCGGCCTCTCAAACTTTGAGCATTCGCCATGAAACAGGAAGTTGTTATAACTCAGGCATGCAATATCCGATCAGCCTCAAAACTCATACGTATGATAACAGTCCTGACCTGAACACGATTACACGCCAATATCCAGATACAGTTATAGCGCCACCTGCTGGCAACAGGAAGTGAAGTGTTTTACAGCACAACAAACTCCTCCCACAAATTTTATCGGATCAACACCAAATTAGTGTGGTGTTATCTGAAAGCTCTAGCGGTGATATATTGTGAAGGTCTAGAGTTTTCCCCGAGGGGCGTGTCCGTGGCGGACTGACAAACATCAACGCTTTGCCATGGAGGAGGAAGTACTTATAACTCAGCCACACAATGTCCGATAGGCATCAAACTTCACAGGGTTGATAAGATTCCTCTCCTGAAGGCATCTACATGCCAAGAATGAGTCACAGTATAGCGCCACCTGCTGATGGAAGGAAGTTTGGCTCATAACTCAGCCACACGATCTCTGATCTGCCTGAAACTTCACATGTTGGATAAGATTCCTCTCCTGAAGACTTCTACATGCCAATAATGAGTCACAGTCATAGCGCCACCTGCTGACAGGAGGAAGTTTGGCTTATAACTCAGCCACACAATGTCCGACCAGCCTGAAACTTCACATGTTTGATAAAATTCCTCTCCTGAAGACATCCACGTGCCAATAGGTACTCACAGTCGTAGCGCTACCTGCTGACAGGAGGAAGTTTGGCATAAATCTGTGATTTTCTTAGGTTTTTTGTATGTTTTGGCTTAAATTTATATCGTTCGCTGTTCACTGTCGTAGTGGGGCCACCGGGCGGCGGTGGGCCGGTGGTGCGAGGTCCCTTTCATCGCTGCTTGTTTAGACATGAAACACTCTGAAATAAACATAAAAACGGCGGGATTCCCTTTCCTTTTCATTACAGGTGCCGTCGCTCCTCCTATATAATCCTCAAAACAGTCATAAAGCGGTGCGTGACTGTCAGACGCGCTCCATAGTGATAAACAGACGCTGTTTCCCCAACGGATTTTGTACACTCGATTAGAAGCATAGCGAAAGTGGATACTGGCTTTTGTGTTTGTGTTTGAACAGACATATACACATAATTAATAATAATAACATCGAAAAATGTCGATCTTGATGGGTTTTTTTTTCAAACACAACTAATTTTGTCCTAAATGAGCATAAAACTTTAGGAAAGCAATGGAATGCTTTCATTATAACGATATATGTAAACTTCTTTTATTTATAACAGTGACACCTCTGTTATTTAATGTAATCAAACAAAAAAATCTAAATAAATGATATTCATTCACTGCTCTTTATTCATAATGTGTAAGTTATACAGTGAGGAAAAGATGAATAAGATTTGATAACTTGATCCTATTTCTTAATAACAGCTAATTTTAATAAGCTAAACTGTTTGCCAACGTATACTATTGCATATTCTTTTGTAAATAATAATATGAAAAATTATTACTGACCGTTTAACTGTTTATTTACTGTGAAAGCTCCAGAAGGAAATATTTAATAAGGGGATATATTTATTTATTATTTTTCTGGGGGGCGGGGGATGGGGGGGTGGGTGGGTGATCCCTTATTTTCACATCCCAATGTTGACAGGTATGCAAAAGACGTACCCAACCGAATCGTATCGCACCACTGTATGGTCACTCTTTCAAAAGGGTACCAAACACGAGAAAGGGTACAAAAAGGTGGAGCTACACGTGCAGCTGAACGCTGATTGGTTATCAAATCAGAAGGAAAACAAAGGAACTGCCATGTTGTACAAAGCCGAGAGCGTAATAATATATACAGTACATATAATAACGAGCCATGGTCGACCCAAGCTCAAACAAACATCGTCGTCGTCTTGATGAACAGCCACAAAGCCAAGAAGAAGAGCAGATTCTCCCCTGAGCCCCGTAGTTTATTATGAGCCCGTCTGAAGCGATTTGAGTGTCTAGAAAAGGGCTATAAATGTAAGGAATTATTATTATTATTAGTAGTACTATGATTGGTCACACGCTCAACAGAAAGGGCAGTGATTGGCTTTAACAATGTAATTGCTAATTGGTGGCTGCTTCTCATTTAGGGCTGTTTATGCTAATGAGGGAATGATGGGCACTAATGGGTGGAGCTTTCCTCCTCTGATGACACGAACAACTAGATTAAGGACGAGGACAACTAGATACAATAGAATCTGGTTATATTCACACACTGCTGACACACAACTGGCTGAAAGGTGATTTTGTTTTGCATAATAGGTTTATTTTAAAGTACTTTTAATCCACAGGTATCAAAACTCAAGTTGCAGAGAAACATTTAGATCACTTCACGCCTTGTTTTTTTATGTTTGTTTGCTAAACATGTTTTCACAAAGCGTTCAATTGATTGCCTTTATTTTTCTGAAAAAGAGAAAAGCTTCAGCGCTCGTGGGCTGTGAGAGCGGAAAATGTTGCGTGTTGGAGTTGCTGGTGGCGTTTGCCTGACAACAAAACACTTCTGTATCGAGTTCTAAGAAAGCGCAGATGTATAACAGGCACTTTCTGTGAATTTTATTCTTCATAACCCTGAATAACTTAATAAAAAAAGGAAAGTCGTCTGTATTGAAACCTGTCTGGGCCAAATGTTACAGTGCTCAGCATATATAAGTTCACCCTTCACAAATCCATCTTCGTAATTCATATTTTTAATAGGAAGCTATACAATGATGTATTTGTGTGTATACGTTAGTTTAGTCAGTACTGAAGCCAAATCTGGAGCTTATCTAACAAAATAACTTATGATAACGGTCCAAAAACTAGCGCAGCCACATTTATACAGGGAGCGCAGAATTATTGGGCAAGTTGTATTTTTGAGGATTAATTTTATTATTGAACAACAACCATGTTCTCAATGAACTCGAAAAACTCATTAATAACAAAGCTGAATTTTTCTGGAAGTAGTTTTTATTTTGTTTTTAGTTTGAGCTATTTTAGGAGGATATCTGTGTGTGCAGGTGACTATTACTGTGCAGAATTATTAGCCAACTTAACAAAAAACAAATATATACCCATTTCAATGATTTATTTTCACCAGTGAAACCAATATAACATCTCAACATTCACAAATATACATTTCTGACATTCAAAAACAACAAAAACACATCAGTGACCAATATAGCCACCTTTCTTTGCAAGGACACTCAAAAGCCTGCCATCCATGGATTCTGTCAGTGTTTTGATCTGTTCACCACCAACATTGCGTGCAGCAGCAACCACAGCCTCCCAGACACTGTTCAGAGAGGTGTACTGTTTTCCCTCCTTGTAAATCTCACATTTGATGATGGACCACGGGTTCTCTATGGGGTTCAGGTCAGGTCATGTGACAAGGAGGCCATGTCATTAGTTTTTCTTCTTTTAGACCCTTTCTTGCCAGCCACGCTGTGGAGTACTTGGACGCTATGATGGAGCATTGTCCTGCATGAAGATCATGTTTTTCTTGAAGGATGCAGACTTCTTCATGTCCACTGCTTGAAGAAGGTGTCTTCCAGAAACTGGCAGTAGGACTGGGAGTTGAGCTTGACTCCATCCTCAACCCGAAAAGGCCCCACAAGCTCATCTTTGATGATACCAGCCCAAACCAGTACTCCACCTCCACCTTGCTGGCGTCTGAGTGGGATGGAGCTCTCTGCCCTTTACCGATCCAGCCACGGGCCCATCCATCTGGCCCATCAAGACTCACTCTCATTTCATCAGTCCATAAAACCTTAGAAAAATCAGTCTTGAGATATTTCTTGGCCCAGTCTTGACGTTTCAGCTTGTGTGTGTTGTTCAGTGGTGGTGGTTTTTCAGCCTTTCTTACCTTGGCCGTGTCTCTGAGTATTGCACACCTTGTGCTTTTGGGCACTCCAGTGATGTTGCAGCTCTGAAATATGGCAAAACTGGTGGCGAGTGGCATCTTGGCAGCTGCACGCTTGACTTTTCTCAGTTCATGGGCAGTTATTTTGCGCCTTAGTTTTTCCACACGCTTCTTGCGACCCTGTTGACTATTTTGAATAAAGCGCTTGATTGTTGGATGATCACGCTTCAGAAGCTTGGCAGTTTTAAGAGTGCTGCATCCCTCTGCAGGATATCTCACTATTTTTGACTTTTCGGAGCCTCTCAAGTCCTTCTTTTGACCCATTTTGCCAAAGGAAAGGAAGTTGCCTAATAATTCTGCACACCTGATATAGGGTGTTGATGTCAGTACACCACATCTCATTACAGAGATGCACATCACCTAATATGCTTAACTGGTAGAAGGCTTTCGAGCCTATACAGCTTGAAGTAAGACAACACGCATAAAGAGGATGATGTGGTCAAAATACTAATACTTCTGCACTCCCTGTATGTTCATTTCATCCATTTTCTTTTCAGCTTAGTTCCTTGTGTATAGCATATTCACATGGCATTAGCTGCCATGGTGGAACATTTCTGCCAGTATGAATGAATGCTTTTCATGAGTTGCTTTAAAACCTCCGCATGCAGTGTGGGTTAAATTAAGATTTATGCTCTTGTGTTTTTCGCAGTTGCTGGCCAACATGGTGATCTACGTCTGTGCCATCACAGTGGGCGTCATGTCATATTACATGGCCGACCGCAAACACCGAAAGGCCTTTCTAGAGGCGCGTCAGTCTCTGGAGGTCAAACTCAACCTGGAGGAGCAAAGCCAGCAGCAGGTCAGACAATAAACGCATTTACATATACATTACATATACATTATTCACCCCCCTGTGAATTTCTTTTGTTTTTAAAATATTCCCCAAATGATGTTGAACAGATTTGGGAATTTTTCACAGTATTTCCTATATTTTTTCTTCTGGAGAAAGTCTGATTTGCTTTATTTTAGCTAGAATAAAAGCAGTTTATTTTTTTTAAAAATAACAATCTAGATGCAAAGTCTAAAGCATATGGTGCAAAAGCATTAAGGGCGAGGATAAAGAACGAGCCTCCTCCATTCAGCCTCTTTACTTTCTCTTTACTTTACTTTACTCTTTACTCCTTTACTTTGGTGGAGTACTGAAACGGTGGAAACTCACTCCACTGAACACATCCATCAGCCCACATATTTAATTTAGTTTGTTAAACACAAAGATTTGCTTCAAAATTATTCCTAAACTCAGTTCTAATCTCCAGCAGAGGAACAAATGAACAATAATAATGAAGTGTGGTCAAACAACTGAGTTATATCCAAACACACGTCCTGTTCTAATGCCCCATATGGTGGTGCAGACGTCTCCAAAACCCCAAAGGTGGACAAATCTACACTTGTGTTTATTATAGCAAATATAAATATGCAGATAATAAATAATACTGCTAATAATAATAACATTATACACATGCAAACTGTCATGAATGAACTGAAATAAGGCATGGAGGCATGAAGAAGGCATGGAGGCAGTGGTGTTTATATTTATGTAGAAAACTAATCATTTTTGGAATATTTTTATCCTTTAATTGTGTTCATTTGTAAAGATATTTGTGCACTGCTGTACATTCTGTGTGTATTAAGCAGTGTGTAAGACTTTGAACCTGTGTAGGTGCATAACTAACATGACACTAACATAACACTTTAGAGCAGCTTTTAGTTGGTCAATGGCACTAGCTGCGTCCCAAATAGCACACTATGCACTTATGCACTTACACTCTCAACAGCTTAGTGTATGTATGTAGTGCTGTCCCAAATGGAGCACTAATGGTATTTATACTAAGCGGAAGTTCAAACTGTTTCCCTGATGATGTTTGACGGTCGCCAAATTAGTGAAATAATTGACCAAAATACCAAATAATACCTGCATGAGTATAACCGCATTCACCATCAGGAGGCGCTATAATCACTCTCGTAGGAGAACTTTGCTTTCACAATCCAAATAAATAAAGTTATGCAGCATGTGATAGCTTCGCCCGTTCTGTTATGTGCTCAAAGAAGTGCGTGAAGTGTCCATCATTACACACTTCATTTCACCAGTTGAACGTGTGCATCATCCAGGTAATTAAAGTGCACTTATTATTGTTAGAGTTTTCAGTGTGAACGCACTACTTAAACTATTTATACTACAAAATGGCGTAGAATAATGCATAAGTATGCGATTTGGGATGCACGTACTGTCTATTTTAGTGTCTCTAAATAGCAACGCTCCAACAATGCACCTTAACATGCCTTAACTTTGTAGACCAGCACACCCATGAGTTCACAAAGTAGCGCAAGATGGATTTGTTATTTGAACAAAATGGGAACATTCGTGTTGCGTTGGTCTGAAAATCACGACAAACACGTCTTGCGCCTTAATGCGGCGGGTGTATGATAGGGCCTAATATCTCTATTTGGAAAGAACGAATAATGTTAGATGGATTGGGATGATTCTGCAGTGGGAGAGCATCTCCATAAAATCTAACTATGATATCATATGTTAAACGTTAGCTGATGTGTAATGTAGCTGTGTGAACATAAATAACATCTCTGAATGTAAGACGCTCAAAGTTCAACCCCACAATGGCTTTTACAGAGTTAGCTTAGCAAAGCCTACAGCGAACGAAGTTTGGGGACCACAAAAATACTTCCTGGTTAATGATGTCATAAACCCTTTAGGTTACAAGCATACACCCCTGCAGTGAAGGGGCGTGGCCAGATGTGCTGTAATGGTATAGCAGAGACGCTTCCTGGTGACATGGGGCTGATCCGTGAATCTCAGCACATTATTTTAGCTGACCAATCAGAGCCTCTTGAGGGCGGGCTTTCGGAGGAACTAGAAAATATGACAGTGGTTTTCATGTTAGCTGAGTAGCTGTATATAATCAAAGTAACATATATGAACAAATAACCTGATTTTTCACAAGTGAAGCGTGAGCACACATTGCTTTGCATCTTATTAACACAACCAAGCCTTAAAATACCCTCTGGACCACCCCTTTAACATGTGTTGTTCAGAGGTGGGTCGAGGATTCACAATCTGTCCCTAATTAGTAGTAACAATCTTAAAAGTTACTGTGTGTGTGAGAGAGAGAGAGCAGAACAGGCCTGTGAGAAGCTAAACTGCATGAGCATGAACTCTCTGAATGCTGATGAAGGAGCAGGGGCTGCTGGGAGACGACTCTCCAGCCAATCAGGAAGCAGTAGGTTGCCATGGCGAGCAGCCTCCTGAGACGATGCCAGCTGTAGACACACAGATACTCGTGCTTCTGTTCATCTCCATATCTCCTGCACTGAAAACACTGACCTGTGTGTGTGTTTGTTTGTGTGTGTGTGTGTGTGTGTGTGTACATGTTTTTGTGACATGGCCGGACACAAATCTGTGTAATGACTCTGATATGACACAGGTTTTATGAAAAGGAGGTGAAATACGAGGACATCGCTGGCGTCCTCATCTCTCAGAATGAGTTTAGTCAGAGAGTAAAGCTGCACACAGTCTCCTGTGATGGTTGGGGTTAGGGGTAGCGTGGGGTGAGGGCAATACAAAATACGGTGTGGACAGTGTAAAATGAATGGTTACCTCTTTATTATAGTAAATTATTGTACTTGGTTATAGTAAATTGAAACAGTGTCAATCCAGTTTTCAGTGTTGGAGTTCAGATTATTTTACTTCAGTAGTGTAATATTTACTACTGAGAGTCCAAACACTGAAGAGTAATCCATCGATGCGCAGCTCTACAGGTCCCGAACCACGCAAGCCAGTGGAGACAGCGGCGAGGAACAAACTTCACCAATTGACGAAAGTGAAGAATTGGAAAACCTCAAGAGAAACCAGGCTCAGATGGGCACGACCATTTCTCCTATGGCCAAATGTCTTGTGCAGAGCTGCAGTCTATGCGCCGGAGGTTGGAGAATGCTGGACATCCATCGCAGAGAACCGCAGGTGGGGTCACCGGCTGGTGAACAGGCTGGCCCTTCGGGAACAATGCGAGGACTCGTCTGTCACTGAGGTCTTGCAGGGATCGGTCTCATGCTCTCCACTCCTCCATGACCACCACAGCAGCTGCTCAGGATACGGCCTGGTCCAGGATTATGTAAACCTCGGGAATAATAAAAAACAGACTAACATAAGCGCAGAAGCCATTCAAATTATAATGTCTTTTGGGAAGTGTTCCCAGCTCTGGTTGCCCTAAATAATGCAGACTAACAATCCTTTAGGGGATTTGGATTTCAAGAGCATTTGTGTTTTATGTGTATGCTAATGCAGAGAGAGTCTTTAATCTAGTTTACACTGACAGAGTGTGTCTGCTTCCCGAACTGTGCTAGGAAGGTTGTTCCAGAGTTTAGGTGCCAGATAAGGGAAAGATCTACAGCCTACAGTTGATGCTGATATTCTGGGAATAATCAATTTTCCAGAATTTATTGAGCGTAGAGGACGTGATGGGCTATAATACACCAGGAGCTCCCTCTAATACTGGGGAGCTCAGCCGTTCAGGGCTTTGTAGGTACCACTAGAAGAAAGTCTGCATACGACAGTTTGAGAACCACTGGACTAGGGGATTAACGTCATGGTTTTTCTTATTATTTGCTATGTATATGTAGACATTACATGAAACATTACATGTGTCATGAAGTGAAATTTATTTATAAACTAATTTCGAGAGGATCACGTGCTTATGATTGATCACAGCCGGTCACACACTATTCAATTTATGATCCACCAATCAGACAATTCCTAAGCCACTATAAATACCCTAAGCTCCATATCACAGCCATCTTTGTTTTGAAGAATCCCCCCTTCCACCCCTACTCCTCCTCCTTTCCTAGATGGGTGGCACGGTGGCCCAGTGGTTAGCACTGTTGCTGCACAGCAAGAATTTCACTGGTTCTAGACCTTACCAAGCCAGTCAACGTTTCTGTGTGGAGTTTACACATTCTCCCTGTGCTTGCGTGGGTTTCCCCCGGGTTGCCCGGTTTCCTCCCACCGTCTAAAAACATGCACCATAGACATGCTCCTAGAAAGTAGTTATCTCTTAAGAGCAATCACTATCTGTTCATCAGCTACTACTGCAGGGGAGTTCATCGAGATCTACCTGTGCTCAAACTCCCCTCTCGCCTCGCAAACGGGAGGGAGCCCCGGGCTCGAGGATCTTATGAGCTCAGGGCTCTCTCCTGGGAACGCATGCCAAACAAGCTTTATAATCAATCACCAGCTAAGTGTGGACTCTTGAAAATGTACTTGAAAGTTCTGGAAAAGTCTTTTTAGGAATTTTAAGGAATTTTAGTCATAAAAATGTGTATGAACCCCGATAGCGCTTCACTTTTCCACGGGTTTTTATGTCACAGCCTTATTCCAAAATGGATTAAAGTCATTTATTTCCTCAACATTCTACACACAATCCCCCATAATGACAATGTGAATTTTTTTTTTATTGTTGTAAAAAAAAAATAATTTAATAAATAAATGTATTAAAAAATAAAAACCTGAAAAATCACATGTACATCAGTAGTATAAAATAATTATTAATAAAAAACAATCAGATTTTTCTCCAGAAGAAAAAAATATTACTGGAAATACTGTGAAAAATTCCTGAATCTGGAAATATTTGAAAAGGGCTAATAACTCTAACTTGAGCCGTGTATTCGTCCTCCGCAGGAGCGTCTGCTGTTGTCCATCTTGCCCAAACACATCGCAGACGAGATGCTCCAGGACATGAAGAAAGAAGCCAGTCAGAAGGAGATGCAGCAGTTCAACACCATGTACATGTACCGTCACGAGAACGTCAGGTGACTTTCTGTTATTGTCAATTGTTTTATATTGTGGGTGGCACAGTGGCTCAGAGGTCGGCACTGTTTCCTTACAGCAAGAAAGTCGCTAGTTTGAGTCCCTGCGGTGTCAGAAGCCGTTTCTGCATGGAGTTTGCATGTTCTCCCCGTGTTGGTGTGGGTTTCCTCCGGGTGCTCCGGTTTCCCCAACACTCCAAACACATGCGCTATAGGGGAATTGATGACGTGTATGAATGAGTGTGTATGGATGTTTCCAAGTACTAATTTGTGGCTGGAAGGGCATCCGCTGCTAAAAACATATGCCAGAACAGTTGTTGGTTCATTCCGCTGTGGAAACCCATGATATATATATAAGGGACTAAGCCGAAAATGAATGTTTCTAAAAGCAGGTTTTGCTGTGTGTGTGTGTGTGTGTGTGTGTGTGTGTGTGTGTGTTGCAGTATTCTGTTCGCAGACATCGTGGGCTTCACTCAGCTGTCCTCGTCCTGCAGCGCGCAGGAACTGGTCAAACTGCTCAACGAACTGTTTGCGCGTTTCGACAAGCTCGCGGCGGTGAGTGACTTCATCCCGCAAGTATAATCATTCATATCGAGAGCAAGGATTAATCTACAACGTATTAATCCACGGGTCAACCGTGATCTGGTGCAACCCTACTGTATAATGCATTCAAAATTAGTTATTTAGCAAAAACGTGTATTTGCTCACACTTTACCTGAAGCTAGCTATAGACCGTTTATTAGGAGCAGTCAGGCTGATGATCGATGTTCTGCTGTCTTTCCTCATCAGAAGTACCACCAGCTGAGGATCAAGATTCTGGGCGACTGCTATTACTGTATCTGTGGCCTTCCAGATTACAGAGAGGACCACGCCGCCTGCTCTATCATGATGGGTTTGGCCATGGTCGAGGCCATCTCGTAAGTCACAAGGATTCTTCAGTCACATTATATCTTTTTAAATCAGACCCCCAAGTTTTTCATGATTTTTTGGGTGATGTTTCGTGATAAAAATGACTGATTTTACGGTGGTAATTCCCAGAAATTGACAGACAATTTTGTGATTAAAAAAACATATAAATATAAGAAATTAAATTTAACTAATATTATATTTAATATTTAAATAAACTTTTAAATAATTTTAATAAGAAAATAAAACGAACAGAAAGCAAAAGTAAAACAATATGTCCTCTCTCGTCCTCCTCTACCATCGTTCGTCCTCTTATAGTCCAGAGCTCCTTCTGTGGGATTCGAGGCAGGTGTTGAGAATGAGAAACACCTGTGGCTGGCCTCGTTTTGTTCCCACGGCTCTCGGCCACGCCACAATGTATATCTTATTTATTATATTAGGTAGCCTAGTAGCCTGCTATGTTAGGTGCGCAATCTGACACAATGACACAAAGCTTCTTTATTTTGGTCTCTTGTCAAGATCTAAAACAGCAGGGATTGAGCTAAAGGAAGGTTGTATAACTCTTATTTTTACCCACGATCTTACATTCTCTCTTTTAGATTTCACTCCCCGGAGCATCGGAATATCATCGGATATCATGTACCTCACACATAGGAAATGCGTTATGGCTTCCCCTACACGGATTGCCATAACTGTGTTAAAAAAAAGAAGCAAAAGTTTCATTTGTTCACAAAAAAAATAAAAAACGAAAAAACGAGATTTTGGCTTTATTTTAATTTTTTCATTTTAGGGAATGAAAACAGATAAACGACTCTAAAATTCATTATAGGTCCGTGTACCATCCGTTCTTTTGATTGATCCTTTTATTCTGGAAAACGAAGCATCAGAAAAACTATATACAATATAAACAATATTTCGTTTTTCTTTTCATTCTGTAGGCACAAAAAAATTAAAGCTCATCTGTTATTCTGCTTATTAACTTAAAACGCAAAATTAAAACAAACACAAAACAAAAACGAAAAAATTATTTAAAAAGCGGTCCGTGTTTGTTTTGTTCATTTGTTTTCAGGTTGTAAACGGAATAAAGGAAATTAAGAAAGCGACCGTTTTCCCGTTTTTCTTTTGCTGACAAATAAACGAAAAAACGAGATTTTGGCTGGATTTTCATTTTTTAATCTAGGGTTGGAAAACTTCAAAATTCATTATAGACAAGTAGACGTGCTGAAACGCCCATTTTCCTGTGATTGGCCAACCAAATCTGAGATTGTGACGTCGCCCTCAAAATAATAATCAAATGAACGGATGGTACACGGACTATTATACAGACCTGGGCATGCTAAAAATAAAGCCAAAATCTTGTTTTTTCGTTTTTAGTTTTTTTTTGGGAGCAAATGAAAAACCTAAAAACGGCCAGTCCGTGTATCATCCGTTCATTTGATTATTCCTTTTATTCTGGAAAAGGAAACATCAGAAAAACAGTCAATATTTCGTTTTTCTGTTTATTCTGTAGGCACAAAAAAACGAAAGATCATCTTTTATTTTTATAAAACGGAAAATTAAAACAAACACAAAACAAAAATGAAATAATGAGTCAAAAAACGGTTCGTGTACAGTCCGTGTACATTTTGTTAATTTGTTTTCCGGTTGTAAACGGAATAAATCTTTTGCTGACAAAAAAACGAAAAAACGAGATTTTGGCTGGATTTTCATTTTTTAATCTAGGGTTGAAAAACTAATAAACAACTTCAAAATTCATTATAGACAAGTAGACGTGCTGAAACGCCCATTTTCCTGTGATTGGTCAACCAAATCTGAGCTCGTGACGTCGTTCTCTATGCGTTTACCAAATTAATAGTCCTCTGCAATCAGCAGTCAGGCTTATTATTATTATTATTATTATTATTATTATTATTATTATTATTATTATT
>CAIGQQ010038338.1:1914401-1924420 GCA_903798035.1 Danio albolineatus
GTCAGTGGCGTTTTTGTGGTCATTATTTTGTCAGTGGCGTTTTTGTGTTCATTATTTTGTCAGTGGCGTTTTTGTGTTTTCATGATTGTGTCAGTGGCGTTTTCATGTTCATGATTGTCAGTGGCGTTTTTGTGATTGTCAGTGGCGTTTTCGTGATTGTGTCAGTGGCGTTTTTGTGTTCATTATTGTGTTAGTGGCGTTTTTGTGTTCATGATTGTGTCAGTGGCGTTTTTGTGTTCATTATTGTGTCAGTGGCGTTTTTTGTGTTTTCATGATTGTGTCAGTGGCGTTTTCGTGATTGTGTCAGTGGTATTTTTGTGTTCGTGATTGTGTCAGTGGCGTTTGGTGTTTTCATGATTTTGTAAGTAGCGTTTTATGTTTTTATGATTGTGTCATTGGTGTTTTTTGTGTTTACATGACGTCATGACTGTTGTGTCAGTGCTGTTTTCATGATTGTCAGTAATGTTTTTGTCTTCATGATGGTGTCAGTAGTGTTTGTAAGATTTGAGTCTGTTGTGATTTTGTGCTTGTCTGTTTTTCTTCTGTGTCAGTGGTGTTGATTAATTTTATAACAGTGTCAGTGGTGATTTTGTGTGTCTGCAGTGATGTCGGTTGAGATGTGTTTTTGTGTCGGTGGAATATTAGTTTTTTTATTTTTTATTTACTGGGGTTTTTTTGTGTGTTTTTGATGTCATTGCAGTTTTGTGCCCTTAAAATGGTGTCAGTGGTGTTTACATGCTAGCTTGTGCTAGTTGTGTTGTGCTCCAGGATTGGCCAGCCCAGCCCCCAGATATGAACATTATTGAGCATGTCTGGGGTGAGATGGAGGAGGCGTTGAAGATGAACCCAAAGACTTGATGAACTCTGGGAGTCCTGCAAGAACGCTTTCTCTGCCGTTCCAGATGACTTTATTAATGCGTTATTGGAGTCATTGCAAAGATGTGTGGATGCAGTCCTCCAAGCTCATGGGAGTCACACACAGTATTCATTCTGTCTCCACTGCAGCAGGACTTTATGTTTTATACTGGACATTATTGAAGGTTCAGTGACGAGACTTTAGTCTAAGCAGAGTCAGGCCGCACTGTCCTCATTAAATCAGTCAACATCAAAACATGATCATATTTACTGTGGTAAAATCAGTGTAATCTAGAGGACTTCGCCTTTCATATAAACCACTGCTGACACCAGATGATCAACTAGAAGTCAAGCTATTATTGTTCTATCATTCTATCATCCTTCTATCTATTGTTCTATCCATCCATTTATTCTTCTATCATTTTTATTATTCTGTCGTTCTATTGTTCTATCCTTCTATCGTTGTTTTATTCTATAATTCTAGCAATCTATTTATCGTTCTATCATTCTATCTATCATTCCATCGTTCTGTCTGTCATTCTATCCTATATATTATTCTATCCTTCTATTTATCGTTCTATCCTTCTATAGTTCTATCTATCATTCCATCATTCTATCTATCGTTCTGTTTGTCTATCATTCTATCCATCTATTCTTCTATCATTTTATCATTCTATTGTTCTATCTATCCTTCTATCGTTCTTTCATTCTATAATTCTAGCATTTTATTTATCGTTCTATTATTCTATTCTTCCATCATTCTATCATCTCATCGTTCTATCTCTCATTCTATCCCATATATCATTCTATCCTTCTATCTATCCTTTTAGCATTTTAACATTCTATCTATCGTTCTATTGTTCTATCTATCGTTCCATCAATCTATCTATCTATCGTTCTATCATTCCAACATTCTATCTATTGTTCTATCATTCTATCCTCCTATTCTTCTGTCCTTCTATCATTCTATACATCCATCATTCTATCCATTTATTCTTCTATCATTTTATCATTCTATCATTCTATTGTTCTGATTCTAGCTATCATTCAATCTATTCTGTCATTCAATCTATCATTCTATTGTTCTATCATTCAATCTATCGTTCTACCATTCTATCATTCAATCTATCGTTCTGTTGTTCTATCATTCGTTCTATTGCTCTATCCTTCTATCTGTCATTCTATCGTTCTCTTGCGCTCTCTCTCTCTTTAGTGAACTGAATATGAATGTCCGCTCCAGGTTATTGATTGACACATTCACTTCTGTTTGCGTTTCAGTCAAACTGTGGACCTGTTGATGCAGGAATCAGGCTGTAGACTTGAACATCCTGCTGCCACCAAGTTCAGGAATCACGTGATGGAGGGAGAATGGGAAAAGGTGAGCCGAGAATAATCAATAAAAGAGACATGATGGTGTTTAAATGCAGTTATTATAGTTACTCAAACTAACAATAAAGAGCTGTTTTGTTAGTTGAAATAATGTGAATATTAAAGGGCTAGGGCACCCGTAAATCAACATTTGCTAATAATTTCTTCTTTCTCAGGATATTCAAGATATAAATGATGTTTTTTTTTGGTGTTTTTCAGCGGCACATATTTAGCCAAAACCAGGATTCTTTAACATTTAATAAAATGCACTTTCAGAGTCTAAAACACATTGGCACAAACTAGTTTTTACCTGTGGCTGGAGATGGGTATCATTAAGGTTTTAACGGTATTACTACTTTTATCGATCCCACTTATCAGTTCGGTACTTTAACCGTTCTCTTATCTATACTTTTTCTATGTTTTTTATTTTCATAAAAAAAATTAAAAACACAAACAAATTGAACAGTATTAACAACACTTTGTTTTATTATAACGGTTTTAATGTAAAATAAAACCAAACCAATAATTGTAAAACAAATAAATAATTATTCTCCTGTAAAAGGATGTACAATGGTTTGAAGGAGAATTACTCCCAATAACCGTTCTTCTGGAGAAAAATCAACATGTTTGACTTTTTTCTGGCAGAAGTCGGAACTTTTCTTGGTTTATTGTGCTCCCTGCAGTTGAAAATACCCTCTTTGAGCTGCAAAATGCTGTGTTTCTGATTTTTCATTAATGCTTTCACAGAGTTTACAGTGTTTTAATACAGTTTTGGAGCATCTGGCAATGTAAAAATAAGCAGTTTTTTTTTATAATTTCATAATAAGCAGAGTTTATTTTTAGGCTATATATAGGCTGTATTTGTAAATACAGCTGATGTAAAAGAATTTTTAATGTTTAAAGATGTATTTAGGCTACTGCAATACAAAATACTGTTTCCATTGTAACCGAATGTGTGTGTTTATTTAACTATTAATCTTATACGTTACTGTTAATAGCTAGGCAGTCAAAAACATTTCATTACTTTTTTTTATTGCAGTTAATGCACTTTTGAAAGATACTTCCACTTAGGGCTGAGTGGAAGGGCTTGGTACCCCTTGAAACAGAGTTGTTTTCAGGACCACACTCGAAACTAAGGCAAATAATGCAACTGGAACAACTACAGCAGTCGCGATCGTCTGATCTCATATGAAGCAAGAGTTCGTGATGACATATAATGACGTGAGCAGGTGTTGTTCCCATTTCTTAGGGGTAAATTTTGAAGCCCTTCCCCTTCACACTCTGTTTCAAGGGCCAAGGGGAAGGGTTGTAATAACTCTCCCCAAACTCTTGTCCCGCTCTTTCTGAATGAAACACCTACTTTAATACATCCAATCATCTCGCAGTAGAGGAAAACAAGCCATGCCCACTGTTCTCTCATTTAATATTCAGTTTCTCTTGGAACTGCGTCTAAATACGAATAAAAAATGGTCGCAGCTTCCGGCTCATGTGGACTTTAAAGTAAATGATTGACGTTTAAAGCAATGGTGGACAGAACTGTCGAGGAAGCAATTCACATATGGGACCAAAAATCATTAAACAGTGTTTGTCTTCCATTAACAGTAAAGCTGCATCTCGCTGTGTGTTTCTAAACTTTGTCCTCTTGTTGGATGTGATGGTCATATGGGTCACAACAAGCCGAAGTGCAGCAGATAAGGGTTTGTGAAGCCGTGAAGCCTCGGTTAATGTTTGTGTGTGTGTGTGTGTGTGTTTGTTTGGTTCCGGCAGGCTGAGAGTGACCTGAATGAGCTGAAGGCACTGATGCATTCACCCAGCGCTGTGGTGGTAAGAGTCTCCATTTGTTTTGCTAGGAATAAAGATCACGATTCTGTGGATGTAAAATAAAGATTAAAGTACACCTGAGATCAAAATCAACCACACTGTTTTTGTTAGCTCACGGTGCTAGTTTTGTGCCGAACAACTCATCTGTGTAGGTGATTAAGAAGAAACTAATTGTTTTGACCTAGTTTTGACTCTCTGATTAGGTCTGTCTAAGGTAGTGGGCGTGGCTAACATACTTAACCACGCCCCACGGCTGTCAGTTTTGACTACAAATAGAAACGGTGAGGAGGAGGAGTCTGTTAGGCTGTAATAACTCTCCCCAAATACTTTCCCCATCTACTTAAATTAAATGACTGCTTTACTCCATCCAATCAGCTCGCAGTTGAGAAAAACAAGCCACGCTCACTGTTTTCTCATTTAATATTCTGTTTCTTATGGAACTGCGTCACAATATGAACAAAAACGGTCGCAACTTTCGTTTCATGCAGTCTTTAAGGTTAAAAATTGCTTCTAATTAATGTGTTCATCTAGTTTGTTGTCTTTAATTGTATGTTTATTAATGTTCTCTCCATGAAGTAAAAATATTCATCTGTCGTGCAGCGGATGAAGTTCCTGCTCCTGCAGCAGAAGTATCTGGAGTATCTGGAGGACGCGAAGGTTCTCGAGGCACTGCAGGTGCTCCGGTCCGAGCTCACACCGCTCAAGTACAACACCGAGCGCATCCACGTCCTCAGCGGGTAAAACACAAAGTCAATTTTATTGTTTTAGTATTTAGTGAAGGGCAGCACGGTGGCTCAGTGGTTAGCACTGTGGCCACACAGCAAGAAGGTCGCTGGTTTGAGTCCAAGCTGGGCCAGTTGGCATTTCTGCATGGAGTGTGGTGTGGGTTTTCTCCAGGTGCTCTGGTTTCCCCCACAGTCCAAACACATGCGCTATAGGTGAATTGATTAACTAAATTGCCTATAGTGTATGATTTTGTGTGTGTGTGAATGAGAGTGTATGGGTGTTTCCCAGTATTGGGTTGCGGCTGGATGGTCGTCCGTTGCATAAAACATATGCTGGAATAGTTAGTGGCTCATTATCGACTCATCGTCGACTAAGCTGAAGGAAAATGAATGAATACTTAATAAAATGTGAACATGTCATGATTTTTGTTGTTAAATATATTTCTGAATAAGCTGTTGATATGAAATTGCCCCAGGTAAAAACCCAAACAAAAACCAAATACACAAACGTTAGTTAAGTGTAATTAACAATGGAATGACACAAGGAGAACGTACTGAACTACTGAAATGTATTCAATGCATTGTATACTTTTGGTAATGAGAGCTTCAAGACGTCTTTTGTATGGAGAATGGACCCGCATGCATGATTTATTTATTTTATTTCAGTTATTTTTTCTCCCAAACTTCAACAGAGTCTAAAAATCTTGTCAATTCTGTGGGTCTCGTCTATCAACTCTGAGCTTTAGTTCTTATTTTTCACTGTATTCAGCTCAGGTGATTGGCTGGGCCATTTCAGCAGCTTTATTTTCTTTTTCTGAGGCCAGTTGGCTGTTTCCTTGGCTGGGTTTGTGGTCATGCTGAAATCTCCACGCTGGTTTCATCTTCATCATATGTTGATGTATTTGTTGAGACTAAAAGCAGCTGATATTTATTTACACTAATGATCAGGGGTCACCAGTCTCGGTCCTGGAGGATTTAGCTCCAACTTGCCTCAATGCACCTGTCTGGATGTTTCAAGTATACCTAGTAAGACCTTGATTAGCTTGTTCAGGCGTGTTTGATTAGGGTTGGAGCTAAAATCTGCAGGACACCGGACCTCCAGGAACATTTTCGGTGACCCCTGCTAATGAGGAACTGGTGCTGAATAATACTGAGAGATTTCAGCTGCTGTCTGGGCTTTCCATGCCTTTTCACACCTCCCTTTCTTCATGTGTTCAATACTTTTTTCCTGTGTCATTTTATTACACACAGCCTAATTTCTAATATCTAAACATTCTTCAAAATATATTCTTTTTTGTTGAACAGAATAATAGTTTTGACCACTTGAGGGAAACTAAATAACTGAGCTTTAGTTCTTATTTTTAACTGTATTCATCTTGGGTGATCGGCTGTGCCGTTCCAGCAGCTTTATTTTCTTTTTCTTTCGATTATTGTGTTTGTGGTCATGCTGAAATGTCCACCCTGGTTTCATCTTCATAATCTGGGAATGTATTTGTTGAGACTGAAGCAGCTTATATTAGTTTACAGTAATGAGGAATAGGTGCTGAATAATACTGAGAGATTTCAGCTGTTGTCTGGGTGTTCCATGCCTTTTTACCCCTCCCTTTCTTCATGTGTTCAATGCTTTTTTCCTGTGTCATTTTATCACACATAAACTAATTTCTAATATCTAAACATTCTTCAAAATATCTTCTTTTGTGTTGAACAGAATTAAAGGTTTGGACCACTTAAGGGAGACTAAATAACTGAGCTTTAGTTCTTATTTTTAACTGTATTCAGCGTGGGTGATCGGCTGGGCCGTTCCAGCAGCTTTATTTTCTTTTTCTTTCCTTGACTGTGTTTGTGGTCATACTGAAATGTCCACCCTGGTCATCTTCATCATCTGGTAATGTATTTGTTGAGACTGAAGCAGCTAATATTCATTTACACTTATGAGGAACATGTGCTGAATAATACTGAGAAATCTCTGCTGCTGTCTGGGCTTTCCATGCCCTTTTACATCTCCCTTTCTTCATGTGTTCAAGGCTTTTTTCCTGTGTCATTTTATCACACAGCCTAATTTCTAATATCTAAACATTCTTCAAAATATCTTCTTTTGTATTCCACAGAATAAAAGTTTGGACCTCTTGAGGGCAAGTAAATAATGAGTAAACGTTCACTTTTGGGTGAACTGTCCCTTTAATTTAGCAGACGATGCAAAACACAAGCAGTGTCTTGCTCAAATGAAGGCCTTTTGCTCTGTGGCTCCAGCTTTATTTCATTGTGTGTGTAAAGATGATCATGTTCCCTGCTTTTGATTGGAGTCTGTGCTGTTTACCATGATGCTGCAGGTACCTGATGTGCAGTAATTCGGAGGATCTGCGTCTGAAAGCGGAGTGGGAAGGCAAAGGAACGGCCTCGCGATCCAAACTCCTGGACAAGCTTCAGAGTGAGTGAACATCCACAAATACACACACTCATGCTGTCAGCTTTACTGCACATCAGAGCTCAAGATCATACTTATGGTCATGCAATGAATAGTGCTGGTTAAACAATAATCACGATTAATCGCATCCATATGAATTTAATAGCATTTTACCTCCACAATGTTTACTTTGCACACATTAGACCATAGGTCTCTAACTCAACTCCTGGAGGGCCGGAGCTCTACACAGTTTTGCTCCAACCCTTATCAAACACAGCTGATCTAACTAATGAAGGTGTTCGAGACTCTTTTGAACACTCGATTATTGGGATCAGGCGCCACGGTGGCCTAGTGGGTAGCACGTTCGCCTCACAGCAAGAAGGTCGCTGGTTCGATCCCCGGCTGGGCCAGTTGGCATTTCTGTGTGGAGTTTGCATGTTCTCCCCGTGGTTGCGTGGGTTTCCTCCGGGTGCTCTGGTTTCCCCCACAGTCCAAAGACATGCGGTACAGGTGAATTGGGTAAGCTAAATTGTCCGTAGTGTATGAGTGTGAATGAGAATGTATGTATGTGTTTCCCAGAGATTGTGGCTGGAAGGGCATCCGCTGCGTAAAACAAATGCTGGATAAGTTGGCGGTTCATTCCGCTGTGGCGACCCCGGATTAATAAAGGGACTAAGCCGAAAAGAAAATGAATGAATGAATGATTATTGGGATCAGCAGTGTTTGATTATGGTTGGAGCAAAAATGTGCAGAGCTGCAGCCCTCCAGGAGTTGAGTTATAGACCTGTGCTTTAGACATTCTAGTTGGACTGATTTCATATATTGACTGTTTTAACAGCAATTTTTATGAAATAATTAGTTAAATACTTTAATCAACCCTGATAACAATAGTTCAGATTAGCTCAGGACACTTGTGATCCCTGATCATTAATGTTGTTTATTATTAACATTGTTGTTGTTGTTGTTGTTGTTGTTGTTGTTAATATAATAATGATGATGATGATGATGATAATAATAAAACAATATAGTAAATATATTAATTGTATAATAATAATAAAATAATAATTATTAATATTATTATTACTATACATTTAATATATTTAATATATATTGTATTATTATTATTATTAATATAATAATGGTAATAATAATAATAATGATCATGATAATAACAATAGTAACATTAATCATATTAAGCATCATATTAGTCATGTTAATAATAATAACAATGTTATTATTAACATTGTTATTATTATTATTATTACAATGTTATTAATGTAATACAACTACTACTACTACTACTATTACTACTACTACTAATAACAATAATTGTTTATTTAATATTTATTATATTCCTTTATTATTACTATTTTTTAAAATATTTTGTTGTTGTCATTATGATTAATAATAATAACAATGATAAACTATGTAGTAATAATAATAATAACAATAAAATAAAAGTCTTAATCATATTTTATTTATAATAATAGCAATGTTAATAATGATGATGATAATAATAATAAGAAGAGTATTTATTATTATTAATATTATTTGTAGTAGTAGTATTAA
Source organism: Danio albolineatus (assembly GCA_903798035.1). NCBI lineage: Eukaryota > Metazoa > Chordata > Actinopteri > Cypriniformes > Danionidae > Danio > Danio albolineatus. Next base: position 1,923,144 of record CAIGQQ010038338.1, read on the forward strand.
ATGTTGTTGTTGTTGTTGTTTTATTGGAGTCATTATAAATATAAATAATCAGTAGCGTTAATAATAGTAAGCATTAGCGTCAGCACCAGTAGTGTTAATAATTCTGAATCCTCTTGTTTTGATTATTCTGTTCTTCCTCTCCTCATTCCTCCTCTGGTTTCCTTTTCTTCACAGTGTCATGTAAATCTGTTTTTTCAGCTCGGGTTCGGTTCAGTTCTATCTTAGTTCAGCCGATTCAGGAGACGAACTGAGTTCTGGCGCTGCGTATAAACAGAGCAGTGTTGAGGAGAAGCAGTGTTCAATTTGTGTCCTGTGTTCAGGCTGAATTCAGATCAAACTGAGTCTAACCCTCCACGGCCTCTCTGCTCCATCTGTCTGTCTGTCTGTCTCTGTGTGTGTGTGTGTGTGTCTGTGTGTGTGTGTGTCTGTGTGTGTGTGTCTGTTTGTGTGTGTGCGTGTGGGTTTTTTTTTGACTGTGTGTGTTTGTGTCTGTTTGTTCTTTTGTGTCTGTTTGTTTTTCTGTGTGTCTGTGTGTTTGTTTGACTGTGTGTGTGTGTGTGTTTGTGTCTTTTGTTCTTTTGTGTGTGTGTGTTTGTTTTGTGTGTCTGTGTGTGGCTGTCTGTTTTTGTGTGTGCATGTATTTGTTTGACTGTGTGTGTGTGTGTGTTTGTTTTTTGTGTTTGTGTGTGGTGTGTGTGTGTGTGTGCATGTGTTTGTTTGACTGTCTGTGTGTGTGTGTTTGTCTGTTTGTTTTGTGTGTGTGTGTGTGTGTGTTTTTGTGTCTGAATGTGTATATGTCTGTGTGTGTGTGCGTGCGTGGTTGTGTGTGTGCATGTTTTGTATGTTTGTGTGTGGTTTGTGTTTGTTGTTTGTATGTGGTGTGTGCGTGTGTGTGCATGTGTGTGTCTGTTATTGTGTGTGCATGTGTTTGTTTGACTGTCTGCGTGTGTGTGTTTGTCTATTTGTTTTGTGTGTGTCTGTGTGTGTCTCTGTCTGTTTTTGTGTGTGTGTGTGCGTTTGTTTGATTGTGTGTGTGGTTTGTGTGTGGTGTATGTGTTTCTGTCTGTGTGTGTGTGTGTTTGTTTTGTGTGTCTGTGTGTGGCTGTCTGTTTTTGTGTGTGCATGTGTGTGTGTTTTTTTTGTTTGTGTGTGTGCATGGTTGTTGTGTGTGCGCGCATGTTTTGCATGTTTGTGTGGTTTGTGCTTGTTTTTTGTGTTTGTGTGTGGTGTGTGTGTGCGCATGCATGTGTGTGTCTATTTGTGTGTGTGCGTGTGGG
>CAIGQQ010038338.1:1928137-1942780 GCA_903798035.1 Danio albolineatus
CCTCTAGTGGATTAGTCATCGGAAATGTGCAATATAACATAAATCAAGTTTGTAAAAATTGTAGACAGCGCCCTCTAGTGGATTAGTCATCAGAAATGTGCAATATAACATAAATCAAGTTTGCAAAAATTGTAGACAGTGTCCTCTAGTGGATTAGTTATCATAAGTGTGCAATGTAACATAAATCAAGTTTGCAAAAATTGTAGACAGCGCCCTCTAGTGGATTAGTCATCGGAAATGTGCAATGAAACTTAAATCAGATTCAGAAAGATAGACAGCACCCTCTACTTCAGTGTTTCTCAACCACGTTCCTGGAGGACCACCAGCTCTGCACATTTTCCATGTTATCCAAACACAATTAGCAGACACTGAAAGACCTGTAACGGGTGTGACAGACAAAGGAGACATCCAAAACATGCAGTGTCGGTGGTCCTCCAGGAACGTGGTTGAGAAACACTGCTCTTGTTGATTTGTCATCTGAAATGTGCATTAAAATGTAACATAATTTAGATTCGCCATAACATAGACGGCGTCCTCCAGTGGATTTGTCATCTGAAGTATGTATTTAAACAGAGTAATTCAGATTCATAATAATTTACACAGTGAGCGCCCTCTAGTGGATTAGTTATCAGAAACACACACTTATTTTCCGTTTCGCATGTAGGCTCAGGCACGTAATTACAATAAGTCTCTGTTGAACATTCTAGCAGCATCTCTAAAGTTCCTCTTCTCATCCAGACAGGGGAACTGAGAACCAAAATGAGCCAGTCCCATGAGGACAGCCTGACCAGCGTGGCCTGGAATCCAGACGGCAAGCGTTTTGTTACCGGGGGTCAGAGAGGCCAGTTCTACCAGTGTGTAAGTGACCGTCGTTTTGTTACACCCGAGTGAATCTCATCAATCCGGGTCTCGTTTCAGCCCAGCATCAAAAGAGCATTTCAAAGCAAGCGATCTAGGGTACTTATCTTGAAAACACCCTTTAATTGATTTCCATTTTATTCATTTTATTTATTAATGTTTAGTTTTATCTTTAATCTATTTGTCCTGTTTTGAGATATGTGTTAACATGATTGTTATTGACTGTGTAATCTGATAAAGCAATAGACACTTTGTTTAAAAAAATCTGTACATCTGAAGAAATTACAGTGGGGCTACAGTGATGGGAATTAATGCATTGTAGATGTATTGAAGGATTCGTTGAACTGGGTTTATATAGAATCAAGTTACGTTGCACTGACGCTCGTCCTCGCTTACACAGGCCTCTTACGGTGTGTCTGAAGTTTGGCGTTTACACGATCGTCATAGTAGCGTCAGCCAATGAAATTTGACCGGAGCTCAGCAACTCTCCGGTATGAATCCCGGTATATATATAGCGACTGTTTATAAAGGACTGGGTGATTTCCGACCGCAATGATGAGTTTATCCTATATTTTAAAATGTCTCCTCCGTTTACCGCTATCAAACTGTATGGACGCTGTTGGCTACTCTCTGAGCTGGGATATTTGCTTAAAGTGATCTGATTGGCTGATGCTTCTGCTGGCGCTTGAAAAGTTGAGAATATCCACAATGCAGTTCTAGTGATGACGCTAGTGATGGGAAGTTCGGATCATTTTACTGACTCGGATCTTTAAGTCTCGTTCATCGAGATGAACGAATCTTTTTTCGAGTCATTTCGTTCATTTTGTTCAATTTGCCAATATATTATTAAACTGTTACAAATTGCTTTCAAACACATGTACAACTAGCCCAAATGTTGATCACACTACAAACAAGTCATAAATAGAATGCTATAAGAGAAAATAATCATTCACTGTTTGCCTGCTCTTTTGTCTATGAAGATATTTTTGCCTCTTTGCTCAGCTCACCTCTTCATGTCTTCAAATTTCAGTGGTTCGTTCACGTCACACGGACAGTCCATATAATCTCAACCAATGTACACAGTCTGGGCTGAAAGGAGCCATGACTAGTTCACTTTTCGAGTCTTCTGGTTTGTTCATCACGTGACAAAATGTAAAGAGACATGACTCAGACCGAGGACTCGGGAGGTGAACGGATCAAACCTCTTTCCGGCTCTAAATGCATACGATTGGCTTCTGTGTCTTTCACGTGTTGAACGACTCAGACCGAGGACTCGGGAGGTGAACAGATCAATTCTGTTTCCGGCTCTAAACACATATGATTGGCTTTTGTCTTTCGTGTGATGAATGAATTAAAAGACTTGAAAAATGAACGAAACCTGCACATCTGTGCGCATGCGCGGATGAACGAATCACTCCCTGATAGGACTCGTCGTTCCCGAGTCATATTAAAGATTCGTTCAAAATGAACGAATCGTTCAAGAACGATCCATCACTAGTTGACGCTGACGCTCCATGTGAATGGGGCGTTAGGGTATTTTCACACAAGCACTTTTGGTCCGCACCCGGGTTCGTTTGACATCATAGTACGGTACGTTTAGCTAGTGTGAACACGTCTTCTGAACTCGGGTGCGCACCCGTAAACCGGTATGAATGCAATCGTACCAAATAGCGGAAGTGAACCGTCAACAGTACAACAAACTATAGTTTTTATAATGTTCGTTTGTTCATGTGTGTGTGTGTGAGTCTGTGTATCACGTACTATACCTTGCTGACAAGCGGGACTTAGCCAGGGCAAGCACAGTGATATTGTCTGCTTTTCTCCTCCAAAAACAGCTTCTGCAGACATCGTGTGGTGTTCTGAACGTGTATTAAAATGCGGCAGATAGTCACGAGTCGCTTTCTGTATGTCCGAAACCAAAAGGTTCGTTTGGACGTCTTTCCATTTTGGCGCTTTGCTTTCGTGTCCGTCGCCTGGCAACAGCCGTACACAAAACAGCGGCTTGATGACGCAAGCGTACCGGGGTTCAGAAGGAAAAAAGACAGTGTGAACACAAACCAACCGAGAAGGAGGCAAGGGGAGACAATCGAACTTGGGTCTGAAGTGTCAAAGCACCCTAAGTTATGCTTATCATTTAGCGACCCCCAGTGGACAACAATATCACTGCAATACAAAAAAGTGGCTCCTACACATACAGTAGTCGCTTTAGAACAAAGCACGTGAGAGAGTGAGACCAGCCATGACAAGTTCTGCTACACATTGTGTTTTCAAAGATATTATGTTAACAGTTAGCATTTTGGCAGATCATCTACTGCACCTTTAAGTACAACTACCATTGCCAGTGTCATCAGTAGTCTGGAGAACAAAATAAAAATGTAGTCTAACACATAGCCATCAATTACTGGGGAATAACTGTGTGTTATTTGTATTTATTTATTATTTATTTTCTCCAGTAACAAATAAGTGCTGACCATTTAAACCTCTTCAGTAGCAGGCTTAAAGTTAATCCCTCGCTGAATTTAAAGTTTAAAGAAAGAGAGCAACAAGGTTAAAGTGAAGGTTTACCGTGAAATTAAATCCAGGAACTGCTGGTGTAAACGTAAACCTGCTTATTTTAAACAAGCTTTCAAATTTGCTGCTGCAGAGTTATTACACAAAGCTTGATTTCATTTAGATTAAGACTGAATCCTTATTGGTTCAACCTAATCTGTGTGTGTGTGTGTGTTCGTGTGTGTGTTTTATTGATCAGTTCTGTCCTTATTCTGCACACATCAGCTGATTAAAAGAAAAACAGCCTGGTGTTTTATCAAATAAACAAGATTCTTTTGAGTGTTTTTATTTTGTTTTGTGTTTTAACTAAATTTTAAATGTGAAATATTTCTTTGGAAACTATTTAAAATAAATCCTTTTAGTGTGAATGTAGGAACTCTGGTGTGAATGTTCATAAATGTCCTCAAATAAAGTGTCAGAATTCCTCTCTTCTTGTTTTATAAATGCATGTTGATAGTTTGGGTTGGTAAGATGTTTAAAATGTGTGAAGTAATTGTTCTTTTTAAAATGGAAATATTTCACAACATTATAAAAGCCACTGTTGATCAGTCTAACACATCATTGGTGAAAAAAAGCAGTAATTGTTATAGATTTTTTTAAATGATTGCATGTATTTTTGAGTTAGATTATGACCTCGGGCATCTCCATATGCACGTGGGGAGTCTCTAAGCAGTATGTTGATGCTTTTTGTTTTTATGCACTGTTAAGTGTTGGATACAAAAATGTGGACAGCGCCCTCTAGTGGATTTGTCATCTGAAATGTGCAATGAGACGTAACGCACTTCAGATTTGCAAAAAATGTAAACGGCGTCCTTTAGCGGATTAGTCATTGGAAATGTGCAATGAAACGCAACGTAAATCAGAGTTGCAAAAATTGTAGAAAGCGCCCTCTAGTGGATTAGTCATCATAAATGTGCAATGAAATGTAACGTAAATCAGATTTGCAAAAATCATAGACAGCGCCCTCTAGTGTATTAGTCGTCATAAATGTGCAATGAAAAAACGTAATTTAGATTCACAAAAATCATAGACAGCGCCCTTTAGTGGATTAGTCGTCATAAATGTACAATGAAGATAATGTAATTTAGATTCACAAATTGTAGACAGCATCCACTAGTGCATTTGTCATCCTAAATGTGGAATGAAACGTAGCGTAGTTCAGATTCTTAAAAATTGTAGACAGCGCCCTCTAGTGGATTTGTCATCTAAAATGTGCAATGTAACGAAATACGGAATCGAAAAAAATGATAACAGCGTCCTTTAGGGCATTTGTCATTGGAAATGTGCAATGAAACTTAACTTAAATCAGATTCACAAAAATCATAGACAGCGCCCCTTTTAGTGGATTCGTCGTCATAAATGTTCAATGAAGATAACGTAATTTAGATTCACAAAAAATGTAGACAGTGCCCTCTAGTAGATTTGTCATCTGAAATGTGCAATGTAACGTAATTCAGATTCACAAAAAATTTAGACAGCGCCCTCTAGTGGATTAGTCATCTAAAATGTGAAATGAAACGTAGCGTAGTTCAGATTTGTAAAGGATGTAGAAAGTGTCCTCTAGTGGATTAGTCGTCGTAAATGTGCAATGAAACGTATTGTAATTAAGAATTTGTGAAAATTGTAAACAGCACCCTCTAGTGGATCAGTCATTAGGAATGTGCAATGTAATGTAACGTAATTCAGAATTGTAAAAATTGTTGGAAGCACTCTTAAGTGGATTAATCATCGGAAATGTGCAATAAAATGTAATTCAGATTCCCGAAATTGTAGACAGCAGCCTCTAGTAGTCTTTGAAAATGTGCAATGAAAATAACGTAAATTTGCCAAAAATGTGGAAAGCGCCCTCTAGCGGAGTAGTCAACAAAAATGTGCAATGAAAATAATGTAATTCAGATTTGCAAAAATTGTTGACAGCATACTCAAGTGGATCAGTCTTCTGAAATGCGCGATGAAATGTAGCTATTCAGATTCGCAAAAGTTGTAGACAGCGCCCTCTAGTGGATTAGTCATCAGAAATGTGCAATAAAACATAATTCAGATTCCCAAAATTGTAGACAGCGCCCTCTAGTAGATAAGTCATCATAAATGTGCAGTGAAATGTAACCTATTTCAATGATTGCAAATGTTTTTGAGTTGAATTATGACCTCAGGCATCTCCATCTGCATGTGGAGAGCCTCTCATTAAGCAGTATTTTAATGTTTTGTTTCGTTTTTATGCATCGATAATTGTTGGATGACGATGAGTGTGTTTTTGGTCAGGATCTGGACGGGAACCTGCTAGACTCTTGGGAGGGCGTCCGTGTTCAGTGTCTGTGGTGTTTGGGTGACGGCAGGACAGTTCTGGCCTCAGACACACACCAGCGCATACGAGGATACAACTTTGAAGACCTGACCGACAGAAACATGTGCGTTTGCTGCATTTCACACCTTTGCGTCTGCATATGTAGAGCTGTGTGTGTGTAATGTTGTCGTCTCTCACAGAGTTCAAGAGGACCATCCTATAATGTCCTTCACCGTGTCAAAGAATGGAAGATTAGCTCTGTTAAATGTCGCAACTCAGGTGAGCATCAAATTTTAAATCTGCAGGATCTGACAACTAGTTCCTGTAGTTAAAGTGTGTGTGTGAGCATTTGCCTTGGCTCAGCAGAGAACTGTATGCTTCTGTATTTTGGTTTAGGGGGTTCATCTGTGGGACCTGCAGGATCGAGTATTAGTCCGGAAGTACCAGGGTGTGACTCAGGGCTTCTACACCATTCACTCCTGCTTTGGCGGATACAACGAAGACTTTATCGCGAGTGGCAGTGAAGGTAAGATCACACGACAGTCTCAAAACATCATTATTAAACATCAGGTGAGTGGGCTTGACAAACCACCTGTAGAAGTACTCTTCTTTCTATATAAACCCTTAAGTATATCAATAACACTGGTTTACTAGTAACACTTACCCCTTGTGTGCTGTTAGGGATGTTTTCCTCCACTCTTGGGTGATTTTGAGGCTTTGTTTGGCTGCTACTTCCTCTGTGTTTCAGCAAATATAATGATTGTTGATGACACATCTTACTTTTGACACATATTTTGGAAAATCACAAATACACTCAAATGCAATTTTACTACCCTTTCATAATGTTGGGGGCTGTTTTTACCCTATTGTCTTCCATTATGAACACTTTTTTCAATATTATTAAATGCATATAAAAACATTTCTTCATGTATTCTTGATTGTTGGTGGTTTTCCCTGTTGGGAAGAGCTACAGTTTGTCATTTTTGCTGTCGATCATCAGTTGCAATACAAAAAAAAAGGTTTGTTTCTGGCGTTTATATTGACTTTTGTTTTATATGGAGTATAGTGTGTGTCTGTGTCTAAGTAAACATAGTAAGTGTATTTCTGCACATACAGTATACACTCACCGGCCACTTTATTAGGTACACCTGTCCAACTGCTCGTTAACGCAAATTTCTAATCAGCCAATCACATGGCAGCAACGCAATGAGTTTAGACATGTAGACATGGTCAAGACGTTCTGCTGCAGTTAAAACCGAGCATCAGAATGGGGAAGAAAGGTGATTTAAGTGACTTTGAACGTGGCATGGTTGTTGGTGCCAGACGGGCTGGTCTGAGTATTTCAGAAACTGCTGATCTTCTGGGATTTTCACGCACAACCATCTCTAGGATTTACAGAGAATGGTCCGAACAAGGGGCAGTATCCAGTGAGCGGCAGTTCTGTGGGCGCAGATGCCTTGTTGATGCCAGAGGTCAGAGGAGAATGGCCAGACTGGTTCCAGCTGATAGAAAGGCAACAGTAACTCAAATAAGCACTCGTTACAACCGAGGTCTGCAGAAGAGCATCTCTGAACGCACAACACGGCCAACCTTGAGGCAGATGGGCTACAGCAGCAGAAGACCACACCGGGTGCCGCTCCTGTCAGCTAAGAACAGGAAACTGAGGCTACAATTCACACAGGCTCACCAACACTGGACAGTAGAAGATTGGAGAAACGTCGCCTGGTCTGATGAGTCTCCATTTCTGCTCCACATTCGGATAGTCGGGTCAGAATTTGGCCACAACAACATAAAAGCATGAATCCTTCCTTGTATCAACGGTTCAGGCTGGTGGTGGTGGTGTAATGGTGTGGGGGATATTTTCTTGGCACACTTTTGACCCATTAGCACCAATTGAGCATCGTGTCGACGCCACAGCCTACTTGAATATTGTTCCTGACCATGTCCATCTCTTTATGACCACAGTGTCCCCGTCTTCTGATGGCTACTTCCAGCAGGATAACGCACCATGTCATAAAGCGTGAATCATCTCAGACTGGTTTCTTGAACATGACAATGAGTTCACTGTACTCAAATGGCCTCCACAGTCACCAGTTCTCAATCCAATGGAGCACCTTTGGGATGTGGTGGAACGGGAGATTCTCATCACAGATGTGCAGGCGACAAATCTGCAGCAACTGCGTGGTGCTATCATGACAATATGGAGCAAAATTTCTGAGGAATATTTCCAGTAGCTTGTTGAATCTCTGCCACGAAAGATTAAGGCAGTTCTGAAGGCAAAAGGGTCCAACCCGGTACTAGTAAGGTGTACCTAATAAAGTGGCCTGTGAGTTTATTATGTCGTTTTATCTCCATAGAACTCCATATAAAAGCTAGTAACTTTTTTTGCACCTGCCTATTAAAAGGGTTAATGCTGCCAACCGATGATCGACAGTAAAAATTACAAATTGTCCCTCTTCCCAAAAGGGAAAACCACCAACAATCAAGAATGCATGATTATATATGCAGTCATGCCTTTGCAATCAATAAATGTCTTCATAATGGAAGTCAATGGGGCAAGACGGCCCCCAACATAACTAAAAGGGAGTCAATTTGATAGGGTAGTAAATGTCCACAGTTTATTTGTATATTCAGCACTTGTTGTGTGTATTGCCTCTTCTCGTTGAATCGCTGAATGCCTCCTCAATTGTAAGTCACTTTGGACAAAACTTTCTGCTAAACGAGTAACGTAATGTAAGAGTGTGTATCTGGCTGATAGCATTAGGGCCTGATGAGGTTTTCTGATGTGTGTTTTGTCTCCAGACCACAAAGTTTACATCTGGCACAAGCGTAGCGAGCTGCCGATCGCCGAGCTGACAGGACACACACGCACTGTCAACTGTGTGAGCTGGAACCCGGTGCTGCCGGGCCTGATGGCCAGCGCCTCTGATGATGGGACGGTCAGGGTTTGGGGTCCCGCACCCTTCCTCGACTCCCAGGACACCGACGGACTCACCGGTATGAAAATAACACTGGTTTATTCTGCCCTATTCACTTTCGATTCATCTCTATAGCTGTAGTGCTTTATATAACGCACAGTGCTCAGTATAAGTGAGGACTATATGCACAGAAACGTCCAGGTGAAGTGTTAGGAGACCGTTTTCAACTTCATGTGGTTATTTTTACAGCATCGATTATGTAATTTAATTAAAATAGATTCAGTTAAATGGATTTAAGCATTCTTTTAGTCGTTCAAGCATAAAACGAGATGAAAAGCCGTGTAAACACAAGCGCTGTCAGGATCAGCAGGCGAGCGCAGAAACTCCATTGAAAATACTGGGAAAAATACATTTCCACGCTTGATGTAATTTAATGCAATGCATCATGTCTGGCCTGAGACCCACTTTATATTGTATATCAATCAGACAGTGAAGATCATTCATTTTGAAATGACTCATATCTTAAATGTGGTGATTTTATAGACTAATTACACGCCGCCGCCATTTTAAAAGCGAAAGTGAGGCTGCGGTGGGAAGAAGCCTGGAAGTATCGCCTGGAGTCACACAGGAACGGCATCCATGATGGCGTATTGTTGTGTATCTGGCTGTATATCTTATCAGCGAAAAGAACGTGACACGAATTGATCATTTCACCGCTTTCGGAGTGACCCCGAAGGTCCGTTCTGAAGGGAGAGTGAAAATAAAAAGGGATTTTGGAGCTCATTTTCAGCTAAGTTAAGGGAAATGGCACTAGTTAGCCAGTGGCGCCCCCAGAAAATTTTCTTAGGGGTGGCCAGATAAGGCCACAACAAATCTTGGGGTGGCACGTAAAAACGAGTTCAATGTAATGTTATATTTTTGTTTCTAGTAAATTAAACAATGTAGTTTTAATTAATTTCATTAATTACTCTTTAAACATTGCAAATTATTCCTTGCAATAATTCAGCAAGCATATAAATCAATATTTAGTTTTAAAAACACTTTTGAAGGTCAGATATTTATCACATGCTTTTATTGGACCGCATACACATGCTTGAATGGGGGATTATTGTAAAATAGTCATTGTATAACAGCAGGCATATAATGTGTAGTAAAAACTGTTAAAAAAGTGTCCGCAAAACCATATGTTCTGTAGAAAAAACAAACAATGCAAACCAAAACTATGTAATTCCGAGCTCTGTTAAGAAACGTTAACACATTTAGTAGTTAACTAGAAAGATTAACAGAGAACATAGAATAGCTACTTGAGTAAAGACTTAAGTGAATTAATGTATGACATCTCACGAGAAAACGTAAGCATTTTACGTTTTGCCAGTTTAGTGGTTAATTCGTACGAGTTCAGTCGTACGTAAATGTACGATTTAAAAAAGGAGGCGTGGCACCCAACCCCACCCCTAAACCCAACCGCCATTGGGTAATGAGCAAATCGTACTAAATTGTACGAATTAGATTGTACAAATTCATACGAATTAGCCACTAAAGCAAAAGTTACGAATTGCCGTGAGATAGCGTTGGACATGCATACCAGTTGTCTCTTAAAAAATTGCCATTTGAATGACACGAGAGGCGATCTCTCTGTGATCGTTACAAATTAGGATTAATCTATAAGTAAAACAATGTATTAATCCGTGGGTCACGTGTGTTCCGAACAGTGGGTTGTGATTCATACGAATCACTGATCAACTGTGATCTGGTACACCCCTAGAGGACACTTATGGCCCGTTTCCACTGAGTGGTACAGTACGGTATGTGTCGGTACGGGTCACCTTTATCAGGCTTGCGTTTCCACTGCAAAAGGGTACACTTTTTGGTGGGCGTGGTTTACGACAGAAAGTTTGTCCACGTAATTTTCGCTCGAGGAATGTCTACAGTAAAGCTGTACGGGTCGTTCAAAAATCATACGAGAAGCACTTCTCACAAAACAGATGCTTTATTATACACATAAACACTGGTGTAAAAATGTCATTACTGACTGAACATGATCTGATTATAACTGCAGATCAATGATGCGAAATAGCCTACGGTCCGCGATTATATCAAATAAATAAATAAATGCAGCACATATGAACACATACAGCCCCAGACAGTCTCTGATGTTACCAAATTACAGAAAACTACACACAGCACTTATTTATGCCTTATTTAGGTTCAAAAACAATACAAAATAGAGCCCCGTCTGTGCAAACCTCTCATCTGTATCTTTAATCTTCACCAGCACATGCAGCCTCTCCGTCATTATTCTCTCGTTAGAGAGTAACTCTGTCATTCTGAGTTTATAATAATCCAAGTTAAGACCTTAATTATTTCAAATATTGACGCGCACGCTAGCACAAGACAAAGCGAAAGCACTCGCCCTCGCGCTTATGGGCTCGTAACCCATAAGAATCTGCTCTTCTCTCAGCTTTGTGGTTGTTCAAGACGACGACAAGGTTTGTTTGAGCTCGGGTCGACCGTGGCTCGTTATTATATGCTGATATTATTTCGGAGTATTGTCTCTCGGCTGTGTATTAAACATGGCGGGTCTTTTGTTTTCATTCTGGCTTGTTGCGCAAGCAAATGACGTATCTCTGTAAGCCAATGGCGTTCAGCTGCGCGTCTAGCTCCACCTCACGGCTCGCTTTTGTACGCCTGGGACCCTTTGCAAAGGGTGACTAAAAAGTAGTACGGTATGGTTCGGTACACTTTTAGACAGTGGAAACGGCCTTAAAAGCGTACCGAACCGTACCGTACCACTCAGTGGAAACGGGCCATTAAGCTTTATGACTCTTAAAGAGATTATGATTTAGTTGGATGCCTGATATGCTTTTAATTGTTTAAATTAAACGTAACTGAATGAAATTAAAGTGACGTTTACACCACATCGCGGCAACAGCTGGAGGTTTGTAGCCCACAGCATGTTGATGCAATGTTTACAATGCTGTTCATCTTCTTCTGGGTTTTCTCCCAGCCTCGCTTTCGTTTTTAAAACGGCGGCCGCATGAAATAAGCGTACCACAGCATGACCGACTTACTACAAATTAAAAGTCCCTGTGCATATATTACATTAGAAACGGCTGAATAACTGAAGTGTTTTGTCTCCTCAGTAGAATGCTATAGCATGGACAGTTGATGCTGACTCTGGAGCAGATGTCCACTTCGGAAAACACACAGCGAGACACACTATAGACTTTTGTGAATGAAGAATGAGAAATGAAGTAAACGGCGGTTTCACATCCCCACCCGCCGAGACGCCGTTTCACTCGATAAAACACGACGCCGGCGGCCAGCTTTTCTCCATCTGACTTCACATCCGCGCGCCGCATCACTTGACGGACGTCATGAGGACACGCCCTCTCGGCTGAAGCTCCGCCTCCTCCTGCAAACACTGCATCCTGAGTGGACGACTGCCTCCTGGACACGCCCACACACAAACACACACAGCGTTATTTATTACCGCTTTAATTTATTATTGTGAATGAATCAAAGCCTCAGGCTTGCTTTGTGTTGCGTACGGTAATATTCAGTCGGCGAGGAGACTAAAAATGCGGAGAGATCCAATCATATCCTTGTTTTTCAGCATGAACGCCGCCTCGTCCGCTTGAAAGTGAGTGTCTTCACCAGCAGAGGTAATGTTTTCGTTTATTCTCCACTATTTTAAATGACTGAATTTACAGGCATTTTTTTAACAGCTCAACACACCCAGTCATGAGCCCGTGTTTGGTTTTCGTTTTCGTGGTACTGGCAAAGATTTAATCCGATTGTTTCTTCTGGAGATGGAAATTGACGCATTAAAAAAAAACGCGACCCATAGACTTCCAGCATGCTAAACGTCCTGCTAGGTTACAAACACTTGTAAATATCGGCCTCCGTAAGTGGCTAGTAGCTGTTCTCGTCACAAAACCAAGGCCGTTTTTTTCGCGCCGAATGTGTGAGAGGAACGAATTTGCCCTCCCGAATGCGTTTGTTCGTCGCGAGCGCTCCGTTTTCTCCTCGTTTCGTATGATTTTTAACGCTGTTTATGATTACTCATCGTTTTATTGGCTTTTATTTTGTTCTTTCTGTTAGCTTTATTGCTTTACCCTTGTATTATCGTATATATATATATCTCGGCAAGTGGCCTCTTAAATGCTTTTTTCTATCGGTGAATTTCTTATACTTTCATACCATCAGTACGCGCAGGTGTACTCTTAATGATTTCAGAGTGCGACCACTCCAGCGAACTACTTTGCCTACTTTGAGTTCTTCTGTAATTATGTGCTCTTCACATGAAGAATCTATAGATATAAATATATATATAAATCCTATATATATATATTAATACAGACTTGCGTGTGTGTGTTTCTCGCCATGTATCCTCCCTCACAGATGTTAAGCGTTTCTCACCTGCATCAGGTAAACTCCTTGTACAGGTTATTCGTACCCTGACCTGTTCTGAGCGACGCGGAAAAAAGGCAAAGCGGTGCATGCAGAAACACCCTCACACGCGGAGATCTCACACACTCGTGGTGTTGTACGTTCTGGTTTATGCAACTGAACTGCTTTCCTTTCCTTTCCTTTGCTTCTGGATATTTGTGTTTCCTTCCAGTCTTAGTTTTTTGAGGTTGTTGTGCTTCGGGCTGGTGAACTAAGCTAGACTTTCGGGCTACGACTAAGTTTATCGCAGGCTGGTTCATGAGGACCCGTCCTGCGTTTTCAGTGTGTTATTATTCTAAGTGATTGTACTATTATGTAATGTTCTGTAGGAGAGGTGTTATGTATACATACTTTCAATAAAGCATTCAGGGTTTTAAGACTAGCCGGAGCGAGTCCTCGCTTTTGTCCAAAACTCATTAAAGTACGCCTGAAATCAAAACTAGCCGTCGTGATTTTGTTAGCTCGTATTGCTAGCTTTGTGCCGAACAGTTCATCTGCGCAGGTCATTAGGAAGAAACGTGTTCTTTTGCGCTTGTAAGCTTTAATTGATATCTGGATCCTGTTTGTTTTCAGGTAAACGATCTGATTAGGTCTGTCTGAGGGAGTGGGCGTGGCTAGCATACTTAACCACGCCCCTCCAGCTGTCAGCGCTATGACAACAAACAGTAATGATGATGAGGAGGAGGAGTCTGTTAGGTTGTAATAACTTTTCCCGCTCTTTCTGAATGAAACGCCTACTTTACCACATCCAATCAGCTCACAGTAGAACAAAACAAGCCACGCCCACTGTTATCTCATTTAATATTCCGTTTCTCTAGCAACTGCGTCACAGTTGGAAAGCATAAGGTTGCAGCTTTCATGGGGATTTTAAATGAGAAGTGGGCGTGGCTTGTTTTTCTACTGCGAGCTGATTGGATGTAGTAAAGTGGGCGTTTCACTCAGAAATATGTGGAAAAGGGTTTGTGGAGAGTTATTACAACCTGACAGACTCCTCCTGCTCACCATTTCTGTTTGGTTGCGTCCGAAACCGCAAAAGAAGTTACTTTGAAGAATGCTGGAAAGTGGTTAAGTTTCAAAATAGGAAAAACAAATACCATGAAAGTCAATAGTTACAGGTTTCCAACATTTTTCAAACTATCTTTTGTGTTCATCAGTAGAAAGAAACTCTGACTTGTTTCGAACAATTAAAGGGTGAATAAGGGTGAATAAAACCGTCCGTCCGTCCGTAATAGGTTAAACAAATAACGCACATCACCACTATGACTACAGAAAAGTTCGCTCTGTTATAATTCACTTACCTTTTAATACGTTTTAGTGTGATTTATAACCCGCTATTTAAAAAAACCCCAAAAAAAACAGCAACAACCGAATGTTTTTAATGAGAAGCTGTAATGTAGCCGTGGAGGGAATTAATTTTGGTGTGGCTTCCCGTCATGGAAGAATGAATGGAAGCCCGTTTCCGCCACTGAATGATAAAAAAAATATATATATACCAATGATAAAAAGATTAACTAGATAGTAAAGTTTGAGGACAAACTTTATGGTGGCTTGAAAAGCCTGTTTTAAGTAGTTTATTTAGTT
>CAIGQQ010038338.1:1959458-1972400 GCA_903798035.1 Danio albolineatus
CTCAAAGATGATCAAAATCATGGAATTTCTCAGCTTTAATTCATAATGTTTGAGTAAAAAAACAGTATATTTGATCAGTCCTGGGTGTCATCGTGGCGCAGTGGGTGGCACGATTGCCTCACAGCAAGAAGGTCGCTGGTTCGAGCCTCTGGGTCAGTTGGCATTTCTGTGTGGAGTTTGCATGTTCTCCCCGTGGTTGCGTGGGTTTCCTCCGGGTGCTCCGGTTTCCCCCACAGTCCAAACACATGCGGTACAGGTGAATTGGGTAAGCTAAATAATTGTCTGTAGTGTATGATTGTGTGTGAATGAGTTTGTATTGGTGTTTCCCAGTGATGGGTTGCAGCTGGAAGGGTATCCGCTGTGTAAAACATATGTTGATAAGTTGGTGGTTCATTCCCCTGTGGCTACCCCTGATTAATAAAGGGACTAAGCTGAAAATAAAATGAATGATTGATAGATCCTATATGACATTTCATTATATTTTTAAGTTAAAAAAGGGCGGCAGGGTGGCTCAGTGGTTAGCAGGTAGCAAGAAGGTCACTACTTCGAGTGCTGGCTGGGTCAGCTGGCATTTCTGTGTGGAGTTTGCATGTTCTCCCTGTGTTGGTGTGAATTTCCTCCAGTTTCCCCCACAAGTCCAAAGACATAAGCTACAGGTCAATTGAATAAACTAAATTGGCCATAGTGTATGAGTGTATGGGTGTTTCCCAGTACTTGATTGCCGCTGGAAGGTCATGAAACATAAGGCTGAACAGTTAGCAGTTCATTCCGCTGTGGAGATCCCTGATAAATAAGGGACTAAGCCGATGAAAAATTAATGAATAAAAAAAAAAAAAGTCATTTCAAGCTTCTTTTTGGTATAAAGTAACCGATAATGCAATGTTTTCCAGAAGAAGACCACCAGAGTCAATTTAGTCAGGACAATATCAACATTAAAGAGAAGTTAAAGTGTTAGTTCACTCAAAAAAAGAAAATGCACCCAATATTTACGCACCCTCGAGTCTCTTACTTCTGTTGAACACTAAACATAATTAGAAGAAAGCTGAAAACCTGTAACCATCCACTTCTATAGTAGGAAATATCAAATATGGTCAATGGTTACAGGTTTGCAGGTGAGGAATGATTAATATCAACCTAAAAATTGGTACACTTGGTAAAATAACACAGATTTTGGGGTATCACGGTGGCTCAGTGGTTAGCAGGTAGCAAGAAGGTCACTACTTCGAGTGCCGGCTGGGTCAGCTGGCATTTCTGTGTGGAGTTTGCATGTTCTCTCCATGTTGGCATGAATTTCCTCCTGTTTCCCCTACAAGTCCATAGACATGAGTTACAGGTCAATTGAATAAACTAAATTAGCAATTGAGTGTATGGGTGTTTCCCAGTACTTCGTTGCAGCTGGAAGGTCATCCGATGCATGAAACATAAGCCTGAATAGTTAGCGGGTTATTCCGCTGTGGCGACCCCTGATAAATAAGGGTCTAAGATGAAGGAAAATTTATAAATTAATAAAAAAAAAGTCATTTCAAGCTTCTTTTTGGTATAAAGTAACCGATAATGCAATGTTTTCCAGAAGAAGACCACCAGAGTCAATTTAGTCAGGACAATATCAACGTTAAAGAGAGGTTAAAGGGGTAGTTCACCCAAAAAAAGAAAATGCACCCAATATTTACGCACCCTCGAGTCTCTAACTTCTGTTGAACACTAAACAAAATTAAAAGAAAGCTGAGAACCTGTAACCATCCACTTCTATAGTAGGAAAAGAACAAATACGGTCAATGGTTACAGGTGTGCAGGTGAGGAAAATTATGAATATTAACCTAAAAATAAATAACCCAGATTTTGGGGTCTCACGGTGGCGCAGTGGGTAGCACAATCGCCTCACAGCAAGAAAGTTGCTGGTTTGAGCCTTGGCTGGGTCAGTTGGCATTTCTGTGTGGAGTTTGCATGTTCTCCCGTGTTGGCGTGGGTTTCCTCCGGGTGCTCCGGTTTCAGTCCAAACACATGCGCTATAGGGGGATTGGGTAAGCTAAATTGTCTATAGTGTACGAGTGTGAATGAGTATGTATGGGTGTTTCCCAGTGATGGGTTGCAGCTGGAAGGGCATTCGCTGTGTAAAACATATGCTGGATAAGTTGACGGTTCATTCCGCTGTGGCGACCCCGGATTAATAAAGGGACTAAGCCGAAAAGAAAACGAATGACTGAATGACCCAGATTTTTCTTTTGTTTTTCCAGTGTTTTCTGTGGTTCTTTCGGTAAGTTTGCTCATGTTTACCAAAGGATTGCAGAACACGCTCGTTCATCCCCCACCCCCAGAGAGCACCAGTATAAAGCTCTGTCTCTGTTTACACTAATACGCTTCAGTATTAGCTCGCATAACTTCTGTTGAGCTCATCTGGATCAAGCGAACGGCTCATTATGGCAGTGGTGTGTCTTTGCCTGTGTGTTTGCTTGGCTTTATCTCTGAGCAACGCAGCGCCGGCGTGAGTATATCTGACATAACCTCACATGCATTATTACAAAGGTCGTCAAATGCTTGAGTGCATCAAACTCAGTTCCTGGAGGGGCGCAGCTCTGCACAGTTTCGCTCCAACCATAATCAAACACCGCGGATGCAACTAATCAAGGTGTTGGAGAGTCTTTTGAACACTCGATTATTCAGATCATCGGTGTTTGATTAAGATTGGAGGGAAACCGTGAAGAGCTGCTGCCCTCCAGGAACTGAGTTTGAGACCCATGCTTTAGTGCAAACATTGCAAATATTAACCCTTGTGCTCTGTTGGGTTGTTTTCATGCACTCTGGGCTGATTTTGAGGTTTATTTTTGGCACAACTTTCTCTGTTTCAGCAAATAGAAGCATTTTGGTCATTTTGACACATATTTTGGGAAAAATGTTTGACATTTTTAAAAAATTCTATAAACTCTGGGCAAGTTGACTCCCCTTCGTTATGTTGGGGGCAATTTTTGCCCCATTGACTTCCATTATAATCACATTTTTTGATTGTAAAGACCCGTGCACATCAAGACGTTTTTTGCTCGCGTTTTCGGTCGACGTTTAACGCCTCATGACTAAAAAAGGGCATCAATGTGATCGTGCACGCCAATGCGCAAAACGCCAAGCATAAAAGCGTAATTTTTAAAGAAACGTTTTGACACGTGTATATAATCATGCATTCTTGATTGTAATAATAATAATAATAATAATAATAATAATAATAAAAATAATTCCGGGGCGCCACGGTGGCGCGTGAGTAGCACGTTCGCCTCACAGCAAGAAGGTCGTTGGTTCGATCCCCGGTTGGGGCAGGTCCCGGTTGGGCCAGTTGGCATTTCTGTGTGGAGTTTGCATGTTCTCCCCGTGGTTGCGTGGGTTTCCTCCGGGTGCTCCGGTTTCCCCCACAGTCCAAAGACATGCGGTACAGGTGAATTGGGTAAGCTAAATTGTCCATAGTGTATGTGTGTGAATGAGGATGTATGGATGTGTTTCCCAGAGATGGGTTGTGGTTGGAAGGGCATCCGCTGCGTAAAACAAATGCCGGATAAGTTGGCGGTTCATTCCGCTGTGGCGACCCTGGATTAATAAAGGGACTAAGCCGACAAGAAAATGAATGAATGAAAATAATTCCTTACATTTATATAGCGCTTTTCTAGACACTTTGGCACTTTCTAGACATCTCCTCATCCACCACCAGTGTGCAGCATCCACCTGGATGACGCGACGACAGCCATATTGCACCAGACCGCACACCAGCTGATTGGTGGAG
Organism: Danio albolineatus; assembly: GCA_903798035.1. Lineage (NCBI taxonomy): Eukaryota > Metazoa > Chordata > Actinopteri > Cypriniformes > Danionidae > Danio > Danio albolineatus. Next base: position 1,963,222 of record CAIGQQ010038338.1, read on the forward strand.
AGGAGACAGAGTGATGAAGCCAATTATGATATGGGGATGATTAGGAGGCAATGATGGACAGTGGCCAGTGGGCAGATCTGGCCAGGATGCCGGGGTTAAACCCCTACTCTTTTTTAAAGAACATCCTGGGATTTTTAACGACCACAGAGAGTCAGGACCTCGGTTTAACGTCTCATCCAAATGACGACGCTCACTGAGCAGTATAGAGTCCCCTTCACTATACTAGGGCATTAGGACCCACACAGACTGCAGGTTGAGCGCCCCCTGCTGGCCTCACTAACACCACTTGTGGCAGTCTCCCATCCAGGTACTGACCGGGGCAGCACTGCTTAGCTTCAGTGAGCGACCATGTGAGAGTTGCAGAGAGCTAGCTGACGGCGATTGTTGCTAGTTTTCCCTGTTGGGAAGAGGTACAATTTGTAATTTGTCTCACTGAGTTAAACCTTGTGTGCTGTTGGGTTGTTTTCATCCACTCTGAGGTGATTCTGAGGATTCTGGGCACAACTTTCTCTGCGTTTCAGCAAATGGAAGGATTTTTTGGCCATTAATACCTATTTTGGGAAAATGCTTTGAGAATAGCCTCAAGAATACACTCACTCTGGACACGTGTTGCCCCATTGACTCCCATTATAATGACATTTTTTTTGACAATAGTATCTAAATGCAGCCTTGATGATGCAAACTGAGACTGCATATCTCAGCGATGCAAAGTCAGACACAATGCATTTTGTGGAGCTAGTGACGTCACTGTGAGGGGTAGGGTTAGGTGAGTGCATTAAAGGTGCAGTATGTAAGTTTGACACCCAGTGGTTGAACTAGGTATTGCACTCCTGGTTCAAAACACATGTAAGCGCAGGTTGCCAGATTGAGGACACCAACAGGAGTGAGCCTGACTATCGAGTCTAAAGGCTGATTTATTCTGTGTACTAAATAAGGGTAGCAGCATGTGTAGCAGAGGCCAGCTAGTGAAGTGCTGAGCCGGTAAACCTCACACCTCTGACCTTTAGCCTCCTTGGTAGAGCGACCGACTCCCATGCGGAAGGTCGCTGGTTCAATACCAGCTCGGAGCGGGTTGGGTAAGGTAGGACCAGCGGGGTTACATTGGTGCCGTGACCCGGGATGGGAGTGAGGTTTAGGGGGGTGAGTGTAGCAGAGGCCAGCTAGTGAAGTGCTGAGCCGGTAAACCTCACTCCTCTGACCTCTAAAAGGTGCTCTAGCGACAGACACTTGGGGCCATGGCCTTTAGCCTCCTTGGTAGAGCGACCGACTCCCATGCGGAAGGTCGCTGGATACCAGCTCGGTGCGGGTTGGGTGAGGTAGGACCGGTGGGGTTACACATGCAATAGAAGGAATGTTCTCCATATTAAAGGAGTTTTTGTCCTAATCAACACCTGGAATTGATAAATAAGAAACAGCTACTATTTCTCACAGGTGAACTACAGAAAACTGACAATGATCAGCTCAGGTACACCTCATGTGCTTTATTCAGTGCTAAATGCTAATAATGTGAGCTTGAATGCCATTTTACATGACATTTATCGCCATAAACTGAAAGCAACAGCAGAACGTTCACCTCAGATCTGGAAAATAAAATAAAAAGTTTGAAACTGGACTTCAGAACTGTAAAATAATGCAAACCAACACATATCAGTGATTCAACATCTACATTTAATAATGTTAAAGAGGATTAATATGTATTAATGAGATAATAAACCTTATTATTTTGCTGGAGTGCAGTGAGTGCACTATTCTGTGCTTCTGAATGGTTGTATTTACACTATATTTTCGTCTGGTGCAAACAGCCAAATTGCTTATCACTCCAAATCTCCTGCATTTAGTGTGTTGTTAGGACACGCAGTTACAATGTAACCTGTTCATAATATTTATATTATTGGCTAATTAATAACTTCTTGTGGAACTCTGAATCTGCATCTCATTTTGGAGTCTGCTACTGTCCACCAGAGGTCGCATTTCGGTCGCAGACATATGCTTTGAGAGCCTTCATGAATGAATAAAATACCCTGTTTTCCATTAAGGCAACCCGGGGTGCTGAAATATAATTGGCTAAACTGGCAGTGGGCGGGTTAAAGGGAACAAAACAAAGACAGCGTTCTGGCACGTAACACATTTTCAAAGCAGAATACCTGACTTCAGCATTGTTTTTCAGACAAACAGCTCAGATTGCACTGCACCAGGTCTGCATCCAGACCCCTCTCTTTTTATTGCAAAGCCCTGAGAGCATATAATCATGCATTCTTGACTATTGGTGGGTTTCCTTGCAATTCACAACCCTAAATAAACTGAAAGCACAACATACAGAAACTGTTAGCAGATAATTTTTTCACAGTGTACTGTGAGAAGTGTGATTATGAAAAACTAGTTCATATTAGACCAGTATGGAGGCGTCACAGTGGGTAGCATGATCGCCTCACAGCAAGAAAGTCGCTGGTTTGAGCCTTGGCTTGGTCAGTTGGTACTTTTATGTTTGGAGTTTGCATGTTCTCCCCATGTTGGTGTGGGTTTCCTCCGGGTGCTCCAGTTTCCCCCACAAGTCCAAACACATGCGCTATTGGGGAATTGGATTAACTAAATTGCCCGTAGTGTATATGAGTGTGTGTGTGAATGAGTGTGTATAGGTGTTTCCCAGTGCTAAGTTGTGGCTGGAAGGGCATCCGCTCTGTGAAACACATGTTGGAATAGTTGGCGGTTCATTCCGTTGTGGCGAACCCTGATTAATAAAGGGACTAAGTCGAAAAGAAAATGAATGAATAAGTCAAGTATGATTGTATAACTCTCTGTTTGCTTGCATGTTGCACTACAGAATAATCAATAACACTGATACTGACTGAGTAAAGTCCACACTGGTGTTCTGATTTATTTGTTGTCTTCAGTTTACAGCACACAAATATTTAACATTTGCTCATGGATTTGATTAGTGATTTAGTCCAGGCGTAAATCACGTCTACAGTGCAAAAATGCTTTTCTTACTTAGAGATTCAACTTTATTGTCATGACACACGTACAAGTACATGGCCACGAAGTGCAGTATTCTAGTCCAAATGTCTACAAATCCTTAAATCAAGAAGCTTCTTCTAGACAAACAAAAAATAATGTCTTGTTTTTAGAAATAATGTGTGAAAATTAAGTGAGTTTTTCCTTAAAACAAGCACAATAATCTGCCAATGGGCTAAGTGAAATAATATTATGTCATAATGAATGTTTTGTGGTTATCAGCAACAGCTTATACAGATTATTCTGCTTGCTTTAGGGAAAAACTCACTCAATTCTGACTCATAATTTATGAAAACAAGACAATATATTTTTCCTAGTCTAGAAAAAGCTTCTTAATTTAAGATTTTTTTTAGACATTTGAACTAAAAAAACAAGACAAAACATGAGGTAAGAAAAGCATTTTTTGCAGTTTGTGTTTGATTTAACATATATTAAGATGTTATTGTAATTATTTTCTTATTTCTTTCCAGCCAACATGACGTTATGCTGAAAGGTAGGCCTGAAAATCTGATATTCTTGCTTGGGTGTAGTTAAAACATGTTATATTAGGTCTACGAATGTTATGAAAGAAGGTTAATTTTCAACATTGACTTTACTGATTAACACAAATCAATGATAATTTCACAATAATGTCGGAGCCTCTTATAAAAAGAGTGAAATTGAATGATAAAATCTGTCGAACACAAAAGTAGATATTTTGAAGAATGCTGGTTGGCATAGCTGGCACCCATTGACTTCCATAGTATTTTGTACTACTATGCAAGTATTTGGGATGTCTGTTAGATGTCTATTATTGCTTGGTGGATTATGAATGTTGAATATTGGCAGTCAGTAGGATGTAAACATTCATAATCCAGTTTCACTGCGCAAAATCCTTTTCATATTTATTCCAAACCAAGAAGCAACACAGGCTCTTTCTAATAATGTTGCCCTATATGCATTTCTGGAGATCGCGAATTATGTAGACAGAAGTATGTATGGCTGGATTTGGTTTATCAAACGAATGCTATGGGGTGGTATGGCTCCGTTTCTTTTCGTGCTTACCAGCTGACAGCTTACCTTCGCTCTTTAGATACATGCATGACTTTTCCCAACTTGGGATGTCTGGTGGCTCTCAGTGTACGTTAGCCGACTTGTGACGAGGAGCGGAGATGACCGCGACGGCGGAATCCAGCAAAGAAAGGTTACAGAATGCAATTAAGACAAAAACAAACGCCAAAAAATACAATAAATAAGTAAATAACAGGGTGAGAATATGGTAAAATCTGAAAACTTGTAAAAATCAGGCGGCCGCAAGGGCTTTTCTTTTTCTGGATTGCTTTTGAAAGCACTATGGGTTGGGTTCGAGGGAAAGAAAGGCACTCGAGAGAGAAATTTGAGATCTGAAAAAGCATACACAGCGGCCTCTGGTGGATTTACGTGAGAACAGCAGGCGTGAATGGCACTCGCCAGAGAAATTTGAGATGTTCAAAAGCGTACACAGCGGCCTCTGGTGGATTTACGTGAGAACTGCAGGCGAGAATGGCACTCGCCAGAGAAATTTGAGATCTTCAAAAGCGTACACAGCGGCCTCTGGTGGATTTACGTGAGAACAGCAGGCGTGAACGGCACTTGCGAGAAAAAAGCGTACACAGCGGCCTCTGGTGGATTTACGAGAGAACAGCAGGCGTGAATGGCACTCGTTAGAGAAATTTGAGATCTTTAAAAGCATACACAGCGGCCTCTGGTGGATTTACGCGAGAACAGCAGGTGTGAACGGCACTCGCGAGAGAAATTTGAGATCTGAAAAAGCATACACAGCGACCTCTGGTGGATTTAAACGAGAACAGCAAGTGTGAATGGCACTCGCGAGAGAAATTTGAGATCTCAAAAAGCGTACACAGCGGCCTCTGGTGGATTCGCGAGAACAAAAACTGCAAAAGAAATGTAGCTCCTAGGACGTATTTGTGCTCTCCAGAAATGTATACAGGAGTACATATTCAGAATGAGCGAAGCAAATTAATCTTGCTTCTCCTTCTGACATGCAATTATTGTGCTCACCGCTATTGGCAGATTGTTTTGTAGTCTAGATATCGTAAATAATGCAATCATAACATCATAGATGCCTCAGAGGACCACCATGAAGACAGATGTAAGGGCATTGAATTTGATGCCATCGCTCCAGACGAGAAGGGCAACACTTTCTTTTTCAAAGGTATTTATTTACAGAAACGTGTGGAAACACTTCGCAATAAGGTTGTATTTATTAATGTCAGTTACTGCATGAACAAACAACGAACAGTGCATTTTGTTAAAGTATTTGCTCATGTTAGTTAATGAAAATAAATTCATTTAATATAAGTTCAGCTCTCGGTGCATTGGCTAATGTTAGCAAGCATGAATTGGATGTCAATAATGCTTTAGTGAATGATTTATAAATGCTCTAGTGTTAGTAAATACATTAACCAACCTTATTGTGAAGTTTGACCCAAAGCATTAAGATTCTTTACTAGTTTTCATGGCCATTCCTAGTTGAGTCGAGCTTTTGTTTTCGTAGGTGATCGTTTATGGAAGGGTTTTTCTGGAGAGTCTGAGCCCTCAAGCAGTGTTTTCACAGAGCTGGATGACTATGCTCACCTGGGTCATGTTGATGCAGCCTTCCGCATGCACCATGAACATGACGCCAGCGTTCATGACCACATTTACTTCTTTCTGGTGCTTATTCGGGATCGGTTACTGTCTCATTCATTTCTAGTCAGCTTTAATCTTCAATGTGGAAGTGCGCTCCTTTTTGCGATTGTTTTAAAACTTCCGATTCAATCCCCTATGCGAATATAATAAACGACAGAAAGCGACTTGCTCTACTAACATGACTCGGTGTAAAAAGTAGAATAATATAATGAGAAAATACCAGAACGAACTGTTTTTGATGTCATAAAGGGGTGGTCCAGAGTGCATTTTTAAGGCTTGGTTGTGTTTATAAGATGCAAAGCAATGTGTGCTCATGCTTCACTTGTAGAAAATCAGGTTCTTTTTTCATATAGCTTAATTTGATTATATACAGCTAATCAACTAACATGAAAACCACTGTCATATTTCCTAGTTTCTCTGAAAGCCTGTCCTCAAGGGGCTCTGATTGGTCAGCTAACATAATGGCAGGGTCACACCATTACTATCACACGCTTTCTCTGCTATAAAATCACAGTGCCTCTGGCCATGTCCCTTCGCGGCATTGGGTGTTTCATAACGTGAAGGGTTTATGACATCATTAACCCGGATGTATTCTTTTGTAGTCCCCATACTTCGTTCACTATAGGCTTCGCTAAGCTAACTCTGTAAAAGCTTCCCTTTCCCTTTGCATTGAACTTTGAGCGTCTTACATTCAGAGACGTTCACACGACTACATTACACATTAAGTAAAGTTTAAAATAAGATATTGAAGTGGACCACCCCTTTAAAATCAATGCAAGTGAATGACAGCGAAAGTCTCAAGTCAAAATGATTTGCTCGAACATCAAGAATAAGGTCAATACTGAGAATAATTATGCAACCCAGGCTCAATGTGAAAGCGTAGTCCGGCGAACGTTTCTGGAGACCGCACATTGTGTTGTCAGAGGTACGTTTGGATGCGTTTAATTTTTCAAATGAACTCTATGGGGTGGTATGACGCCGTTCCATTTCACGCTTACCAGCCGACCGCTCGCCTCTGTGTGGTTGACTTTCCCGCTGCAACCGGTTTGTCTCATCAGCTTTCCGTGTTCGTCAGCGAACTTTAGACGCAGAAAGGGGTTGACCATGGCGACAGGGTTCGCATCTGGTGAAGAGCGGTTCCAGAAAGCAGGTAAAGCAAAAACAGAATACAAATTTTTAAAAAAAACAGCAAATAACAGGGTGAGAGCGCTGTAAAGTCTGAAAACGTGGTAAAATGAGACGAGAGCTTTTCTTTTTTTCTGGATTGCTTTTTTGAAAGTTGTTGGTTGGGTTTAGGGAAGTGTGTGGGTGGGTCAATCAATAATATTTTGGTTGGGTTTAGGGAAGGAGAAGAGTGGTCAATCGATAAAATTTTGGTTGGGTTTAGGGAAGGAGGAGGGTGGGTCAGTCAGAAAGTCAGCCGACAGCGGCCTCTGGTGGGTTTACAAGGGAACAGCAGGCGCGAACGGCACTCGCGAGAGACATTTGAGATCTCTAAAAGCGTATACAGCGCCCTCTCATGGATTCGCGAAAACAAAAAGTGCAAAAAGACGTTCCTCCCGGGACATATTCCGCGGCCTCCAGAAACGTACTCAGGACTACATTCTCAGAATGAGCCTGGGTTGAACATTAGATATATTTCCATCCACCTCATAAATAATCGCATACAAAATACTTACAAAAGCATAAATTTAAGGGTGGGTTTACAACAGTGTAATTACAGAAATTAATAACATGCAGGTATTTAATAAATCAATTTACAATTTACAAAGTACAAGTTCAATGTAAAAACATGTACTCACACAATAAATACATCGTAATAAATTATTAATTTCAGTGTACGTAAATGAAGTAATGTTCAACTTAATTTGTTTGCATAAAAACTATTTCCATACCAGTTACCTTAACCCTTTAGCCAGCACCCCGATGGGGACGCACTGGGGCGCTGTTTTTGTGTTTATGAATAGTTTACACCAAAAAGAACACAAGTAATCTTGACAAACTATACATCAGTCTAAAGCTACAACCCTCAAGCACCCATTGCAGCTAGTTGCTTTTTAAATGGATACTTGCGTAATATTGGCATCAAGTTGAAAACATATACTCAGGAGATGTGTGGCTTTTGACCTATTACTTTTCTGTATTGCTTCAGGACTAATTTCATATATTTGTTTATGAAATCGTAAAATGTTTAGTGTGGTGAATTTTATTTTACATTACTTAAGCATCTGAAACATACATACAAAAGATACATGAACTGTGAATGTAGGCCAAATCATTCAGCAGCTGTTAATGTTTTAGTTTTGAGAAAACGCCTCTGACAGTGAGGGAAAGAAGGACACCGATATAGCCTCAGAAAACCTTTTACAGGAATCTCATTTTGCATGCTATCTTCATCAAATTTGAGAGATAAACTCATGAAACATTTGGCTTTCAATGCATATTTTTTCTAGGACATTACATTGTTTTCCTGTGTTTGTTTATGGAAAAACAAATATTGAACACAATGCAATTTTTTTTTCATGACTTCATAATGTATAACTTTTTATACTTTTGAGCATGTAACTTCCCCTTTTACCACTGTAAAGCCCAAAGTGTCTTTGTGTTTATAGTTTGTGTTTATAGCTTACTGGAGTCTGGAACTGTTACCATTTAAAGTTAGGTCGGTGTAAATCCCCAAAAGTGAGTGCTGAGTAACAGGTTAAAAATGTTCAATGAATAATTTTCATTCAGTGTGCAAACCCAAACCTACAGTCTGTAATGCAGTCAACCCTACACATGCAACTCAATGCTGATTCAATGCTTTCTTTTAAGGATGATAAAGTCTTCAGCTATTACAACTACACGCTCGAGAAAGGCTACCCAATGGAGATCCAGCAGGAGTTTCCTGGCGTCCCCAGCCATCTAGATGCTGCTGTCGAGTGTCCCAAAGGAGAATGCATCACGGATTCGGTGCTCTTCTTCAAAGGTTATTCAATCCATCGTAACGTGCTCTGTTGGCAGCTGAACTGTAAGAATGGACAGCTTTATACACCCCCCAAAACAGTGAAAGTTTTGTTATTGATTTCTCAGGGGATTGGAACAACATGATTAATTATTGGCAGAATTTTCACTTTTTTGGGTGAACTAACCCTTTAAACGAATATAGAGCCTGTTCACAAGATTGCTATGACACGTTTAAAAGTCATTACCAAGTTAGATCCTTGAAAATAATCAACATTTATATGTATTTATGTATGTACACTCTCAGAAATAAAGGTACAGGAGCTGTCACTGGGGCAGTAGCTTTTCAAAAGGTGCATATTTGTACCTAAAGAGTCCACAGTGGTACCTCAAACGTGCATATTAGTGCCCAAATGTACCTAAAAAGCACCTTTGAGGTACTATTATAGTTTTAGTTATATTGTATATATTATATATATCAGTGGTTCTCAACTGGTTTGGCCACGTGACCCACATTTTTACATGGTCATCAAGCCGCGACCCAAATTTTTAGG
>CAIGQQ010038338.1:1977787-2002070 GCA_903798035.1 Danio albolineatus
CCCCCCCCCCCCCCCCCCGGGAATTGCACCCCTGTGCACTGTAAAAAATAAAAAGTTAAGTTAACTTAACATTTTAAAGCAACTGGCTGCAAAGAAATTTTGAGTTTATTTCGCTTCAAGGGTTTAAGTTGTGCCAAATTAATTTTTTAAGTTGACTGAAAAGGCTGATTTAGGTCAAATATACTTGACGGAATAATTTGGCACAACTTCAACCACTGAGGCTTAATAAACTCAAAATATCTTTGCAGCCGGTTGCTTTAAAATTTTAAGTTAACTCAACTTTTTATTTTTTGAAGATATGGAGAAATCAAAATTTAAAGTCTCCTCAACTGATTTTTTTACTTTTATTGAACAAACAGTTCCAAACTTCATGCTCAAAAATATGTCCACCTAATTTTAAAATGAATTAATGATTTGTAAGTTGGATTTTTTACAGTGTGAAGTGTCACCATTCCTGAAATGATTTTCCTCCTTTTCAGATCAGAAGCTGTATGATGTTGACCTTGTGGCCACCCCAAGAACTGCTCAAACAGTGGGGCTTATTCCCTTCGCTAACACTGACGCTGGCTTTTGTGATGCTGAAGGCCTGAAGGTTTTTATCGGTCCAGAATATTACTCATATGCAAACCCAACAGTTCTAGCTATGAGCAAACTCAGACCTGAACCTCGTAAGATCTCGCCTGCTGCATTTGGCTGTGAAGAATGAAGCTAGGCAACAGCTTCTGATGATCGTTTGCTTTAATGAGTTCATGATTTGACTGCATCTCTTGTACTAATGTAGTGACATTCGCCTGCACTGCTGAACGCTTTTTCACTCGTTTCCAACCCAAATATCTGGGGAAAAAAAGTATTTTCTACACAAACTCAAAGTACTGTATTGTTTTGAGGAATAATAAGCCAATAATAATCTTGTTTTCCTTTTTGACATAAGATTATTTCACTTTGGAGGATTATTTAGCTTGTTTTAAGGAGAAAATCCCTGACATTATTTCTGAAAGCAAGACAATAGTGTTTGCTTGTCCAGAAAATACTTCTTGATTAAAGAATTTGTAGATATTTGGACTAAAAACTAGACAAAACATCTGAGTGAGAAAAGCGTTTCATGCAGTGTTTAAATGTGTGTTAGTGATATTTTACAGTAGTAACACTAAATTACTTTGACTGTTTTCAGAGTAGATCACTTTAAGTTTGGCAAATCACAAGACCATTTAAAAGTACAATGTGTGAGTTTGTTTTATTATTGAAATATTCAGAAAGCACTGCTTGGAATAAATTTCATTCAATAATTTGCATTCATTGACATCAACAGTTGAACTTAAAGCAGTATACAGCATGAAATGAGGAATAAAACGATGCAAACTGTTGATCTTTACTTGAAGCTTCTTCTGAAGGTCATAAAATTGAATAACAGAACATTTGATCAGTTTGAGCTTCTTGTTTTATATTCTGCACCCTCTGTATATTAAAAAGTTTTCATTTACTCATCCTTTAATTGTTTCAGATATTCATGGCATTCTCTTTTTCTGTTGAATGGAAGCAAAACAAGCTGTTTGTCAATAATGACATAAGTCTAAATGTAAGTATAAGTAAGAGTGAAATCAAGAGTATTATTAAGTATAGAATGAAGGAAAGGGGGAGTTAAGTCATAATGATCCACACCCACCAGTTGGTGGCGGAAATACACCATTCTGTTGTTTGTCAACCAACAATAAAGTGAAGAAGGAGGAGACAAGAATGAGATTTAATCCCACAGCACTCAATAGTACATTACACAAGATCAATACACATGAAGATGCAATGTGTAAATGTAATAACAACAAGAAGACTGTAGAACATGTATTGATGCACTGCCAAATATATCACACAGAAAGACGTAGACCAGTGGTTCTCAAACTTTTTTCACCAAGTACCACCTCAGAAAAAAATTGTCCCTTTAAGTACCACCGTAATGACCAGTATTGTAATACAGTACAGCATTGCACAGTTCCAAAACATGGCAGATTAATTCTGCCTCATTAATATGAGTATTTATTATTGTCAGCCACTTTAAACATTCTAAATAGTTTGAACATTAACACTGTACTGTGCTTACAGGTAAGAAAATAAATAAATAAATAAATAAATAAACATTCATTCATTCATTTTCCTTTCGGCTTAGTCCCTAAATAAATAAACATCAACAATTAAATTAAAATGTGCTTTTAAATTTAAATAAAAATGGCACTGCACTTAAGAAGTAAAAAGAAAACTGAAAATATTATCATAAAGCAGCCTATTCGTCAAGTTCCTTGGACCTCATAAATATAAGCTATATGTCAACATATTCATAAATAAACGATTTTTGAAAAATCTGTTGCATGTATATACAGTATGACTTATTTGTATGTCTTTAAAATCGAAACATTGAGTTGTATTTTCAATATATGAATTGGATTTACATATTTGAATGAGAAATTAGATCTGCTTACTGCGCGTTAGAGCAGGCTTTGTGTGTCAGAAAAGCAAGTGTTTAAACTACACCTGTCAACATTGGGATATAAAAATGAGAAATACGGCCCCAACAAATATTACAATGTTAAAAATATTGCTTCAAATGATAGAATGCATAACAAACATTAGAAAATTGAAAATAAAATAAAAGGTGTAGCCTATTAAAATTAATTTACTGATCACGTCAGTGTTATCGTATATGTCAAAGGGTTAAAAGTGTATACATTTTTTAACTTTAATTATTCAGCAATTTTTCCGAGTACCACTAGAAGGAAGCCCGCGTACCACTAGTGGTACACGTAGCACAGTTTGAGAATCACAGACGTAGACTATTCGCACAGTTACGGGAAAAACAAGTCGAACCAAACATAAAGAGCATATTAAAGTTGAGCACAGGTGATGGTTGTTGTAGATATGTATATAACTTCTTGAAAGAAACAGGGTTGAACCACAGAATTTAGTAGAAGGGTAACTAATCACCAAATAGGTGTAATATGGGTTTTATATTTTAATTTATTTTTTGTTTGTTTGTTGTTTCTTTTCACTATATGAAATTATGGGTTAGCTAACTCCTGATCCACACTCCAACCCAGATGGTGGCGGCAATGCTCCAAAAAGCTGGTTGCCACGCCATAAAAACTACAAGAACAAGAAGGAGGACGAGGAAATCTAGTCTAGATTAAGAGTAGGGCATACTAGATTAAATAATACTTTACATGTCATCGGGAAACATCCTACTGGGTTATGTGATTTTTGTCAGGTAGAGGAGTCGATAGATCATGTATTAAGTCAATGCCAGAAATATAATAATGAAAGGAAAATCTTCAGGAAAATACAACAGGAAACAATAGAAACAAATCAAATACTCAGCCAAACAGAGAACTATAATTATTTAATTTTATTTTTAAGGGAAACTGGACTAATATATAGAATATAATAGATACAATAGATATAATTTGAGTCTCATAGCCATTCCGGTTCACACTCCAGTATAGTAGATGGCGGTAATGCTCCTTAAAGTTGGATGCCACCCGCCATAAAACAAGAAGAAGAAGAAGAAGAAGAAGAAGAAGAAGGTGGATGGAAAGAGCGAGCTGTTTAGAGTTTATGGAGCACTCGGAATTAAAATGTAAAATTTTTGTTTCTCTGTGTACAATAGACGTGCAAATGCGCTATCTGGAGTTATTTGTTTAATTGTGTATAAGCGAAACGATAGTAGCAGCAACGGCAATTTTCGATAAACCGCCATCATGAGTGTTTGTTTACATCTGTAAGTAAAGGTGAGTAACGATAACGATGAAGTAAAAGTGAGGTAAAGTTCGTTTTATATCCTTACATTCGGACTTTATCTTTAATAATACAATTTATGAAAAGTATTTGCTGATTCTAAATAGATAAATCACATTAGCAGCCAGTGACTATCAAAGTACAGTGATAAGTCAGTTAAATAGTGCTCATGTTGTATTGAAGTCATGCTTAAATGCGATATTTCAGACCCAATATTCAAATCAGCGTTGTAAACAACATAGAAGCTGTTAAAATTTATGAACGTGCGAATATAAAATCAACATTACCTCAATTGCTTGGAGTATGGATGGAAATTATGCCCACATAGAGAAAATACCAGACAAATGGCATGGGTGTATTTGAGAGCAGGTCAACAATCATTGAAAATAGTATACTGCACAATGCCTAGACCAGTAATATGTAATGCCAGCAGGGCCCTGTACATTTGGGGGCCCTAAGCACAATAATTTTGGGGCCCTACCTTGCTTTAAATAGTTTTGCTATTGCAAACCAGCCCACAATGGTTATATTGCTTATTAAATACAGTCAATGAAACAGAAAAGTAAAGCCGGATTTCTTCTACTTAATATCTGTCTGAATGATTTGCACCACTGTTTTTGTTAACTAGCAGCTTTTAGAATGAAGAATTAAACTATCTTTAACAAAGGGAGCAGTGATTCCTACTTTGCATCCTTCTGTGTGTTTAACACATTATTTATTTAATTTATATATATATATATATATATATATATATATATATATATATATATATATATATATTCCAAAAGCAAAACCTTGCAATGAAACGACACTGAAAAATAATTAATTAAATGCATTACTTAGTAATAAAATATAAAATCTGAACTCATTAAAACTCAATAATAATATTAAATTAACGTTAATGCACAGATTGATCCATAAAATAATAAAATATTAATATAAAAACATAAGAAAGGTAGGGGACAAATACTGTGTTAATGTTAATAGCCAAACACAAACTTTATTATTCACTTATTCAGTCTCCTTCCCTGTTCCTACATTTGAGTTGCGGGGTCCAGAGCTTATATTAAACTATGATTAATTCAATTATGACATAACTTTAATAAACATGTCTCAGGAAAAATATTAGCAGTGTGCAGAATATGTCAGTGAAAGTGATAGAAAACAACTTTAATAACCTAAGAAACCCTCCACATCCCGAATAACCCACCACAACTTCTTCCATCATCATTATATTTTACAGGAAAGCCTAAATGCTTTCATACATGTGATTTAAATGACACCAGAGGCGATCATTCTGTGATCGTTATATATATCATACAAGTAAAAACAAATGTATTAATCTGTGGGTCACGTGTGTTACGAACTGTGGGTTGTGATCCGTATGAATCACACTTCATTCATGTTAAGCAAAGCTATTTCTAAGCATCTCTGTTTTGTGCGTGTGCTTCAGATGATGGAGGATTTCTCAGGTCTGGCTCTGCCGCCTCTGTTTGGGGGTCACATTCTGGAAGCGGAGCTGGAGACGGGTGGAGTGGAGCTGGGCCCTGGCGGCACCGAGCTCCTGGAGACCGACGGGGCTCCGAGCGGCTCTGGGGATGAGGAGAGGAGAGAGCTGGACAAGAACAAATACCAGACACTCAGCAGACGCTGCAAGGAGATCCAACAGGTGAACCCATAAAACATTCGAGAGTTCTCCTGAATGACTTCACAAAGGCTGCATTTACACATGCTTCAAGTCACCCAGTTGAGAGTTCTCAGGTTTTTTCTGTGTGTTGTGAAATACAGTGGTGGAAATATGTATTGAACTTGTCACCATTTTTCTCAGAGAAAGTATCTCTAAAGGTGCCGTTGACTTGAAATTTTCACCAGATGTTGGGAGCAACCAAAGAAATCCATATATGAGCAATTCCATGCAAATGTCAACCTTGCCATGAAAAAAAATTAGGTTTTCCCCAAATAGCAAAACCGTTTTTGCATTTTTTGTGTAGGCTTGTATTTTACAGTGCTTTAAAAATACTCAAAAATGTGTCTGTCAGTGTTTTAAAACTATTATATTTGATTTACAAAAGTCGCACAAGTGGCAATTTCACATCTGTCACATCCATAACAAAGCTTTTTCCTTATAAATGCAAAAATGTCAAATTAAATAAAATCAATAATTTTTGTTCTATAAAAAGACAAGTCTTCTTCTTTTGATGAGCATTATTTCTTTTAGGTTGTGCAGTTTAATTCACAGAATTTCAACAAAATATGTTGTGCACTGTAAACTTGCTAGCTTTTTTTCGTCACATCCGTAACGCATGTTTATTTTTTTTATTTAAAATATAAAAAAGTTTACAGATTGATATTTCTGCTTCCATAACTCTGTGGGTAGATGTTATGGAAAATATAAACCGATGTTTCAATATAATGTTAATATATACTTCCTCTGTCAATTTATGTTTTAAGATTTTACTGCAAATGTCACATCCATAATGCTGGAATTGCTCATATGCAAAAAAACAAAACTATTACTTTACAAATGAAACGACACAGGGAAAAAGTGTTGAACACATGAAGGGAGGTGTAGAAATGCAGGGAAAGCCCATACAGCAGCTGAAATCTCTCAGTAGTTCTTCAGAAAGCCTCTGCCCTTCCTCAGTGTAAGGGAATATCAGCTGCTTCAGTCCAACATCTACATTAGCAGGAGGATGAAGATGAATCCAGGGTGGACATTTCAGCAAGAAGATGATCCAAAACACAGCCAAAGAGACTCTCACATCATACCTGCCAACACTCCTGTTTTTCCCGGGAGTCTCTCATATTTCACATCCATCTCCCGCCACCCTCCCGGTTTATTATTTCTCCCAAGAAACTCCAGTAATTTGTACGTCCCTATGCAGTTAAAAAAAAAAGCACTTTTGTTTATGTTTGTCAAGTTGCCAGATCTTGAATGGAGTTCATCGCCTCACACAATTGATGCAATATTCAAATCTTGTAACATATTTTACCTCAATCTGGCAACATACGTTACACCTCAGGTGCGCTGTTGATTTCTGCGCAGGAGGTAGATGCGGGACTTGAACGGTGGCAGTAGCAACAAGCAGCTGCGTCAGTAGCAGTACACATGATGGATGAAAAAGAGTCAGCTTGTGCTTCTGCAAATAAAAAAAAAAAAAATATATATATACATGTAAATTTACCAACAACTGGACGGAAGAATTCAGTGTTTGTCTAGGAGCCACCTAGACGACGGCCACGCTTTCTGCTAGGAGTGTCGTATTGATTTTAACGTCGGACACAGTGGAGAAAACGACATCACTCAGCATGTAAAACCACAACAGCACTAAAATTGTAAATTATGCTTAAATTATTAATAATGTTCAATTCCTTAGAGAGTTTATTGTTATCGTTTCGCTTTACAAGACCTCATTGTGTCTTCAAGAGCCATGGATAGTGCTTTGGGCTCATTTGTATGTTTATTTTGTTATTTGTATCCCCCCCCCCTCCCCAAATGTTAGCAGGTATGTCTCAGATGCTTTCTGAAGCTGTAGAATGGCCCAGCCAGTCACCTGACTGTAATCCAGTAGAAAATACTAAATAAAGCTCAGATCTGATAGACGAGACCCACAGAAGCATCAAGATTTTGACACTCTGTTGAAGTCTGTGAGAAACTCACACCCGAGGAATGCATGTGACTTCATTCTCCATATGAGAGGTGTCTTTGAGCTGCCATCACCAAACAAGCCTTTTATATGAAGTATTAAACACATTTCAGTAGTTCAGCGCTTTCTCCTTGTGCCATTTCATTGTTATTACACAGAACTCATTTTCAGATATTTTTGTTTTATTTTATGTCTGCATTGTGTGGGTTTTTACCAAACTCTGGTTCAACTACATCTCAGCAGCTCCTTTAGAAATCCCAGGTAAAACACGACCTGTTCAACATGTATTTCCCCCACTGTAAATGTCAAAATATATTGGAGAACATCTTTGGTACTGCATGGGGAATGCCTCCATGATTAAGGTTATTACTTACTTTAGATCAGAGATGCCCAAACTAGGGCCCACGGGCCAAAGTTTACCCTTTGATTTGGCCTGCCACCCTGTCTGAGAAGAGAGGAAGAAGGATGGGGTTGATTTTAAGACTGTCAATTGAAATTTAATGTAACCCTTTGTTTGTTTGTTTGTTTGTTTGTTAAAATCGAACTGAAATTAAATGTTTCAATTAAATAGTGTATATTAGTTAGATTTCCTTTTAATGTAAGTACTGTCACCCGACAACAAGAATTTGGTGAGCAAATCAAGTCAAAGGCAGATTGTGTTTAACCTGTATTCACCGTTGAACTCCACTGTGTCGTCAATGTGATTGTGTTTTTATTGCGATATGTTATCGTTTTAAAAGTTGTATTAGTCAATACTATTTAAAGTAATGTTTTCTATTTATTTTGAAATATTATTAAATAAATTAGGAAATTACTCATGGCTAGGGCCACACGGAATCTGCGCGCGCAGAATTCCGCAGATTTTTAGCCCATCGTTGATTCTGTTTATTTACTTGTGTAATTGTGTGTAAATGTATATTTATTCAGTTTTCAAATAAATTTTAGTAATAATATAGACTTATATGAAAATATTCATGTGATTTATTTACAATACAGTTTGTAAAATACTATTTTTTTGTCTTTTAGTAGAGATTTAATATGAGAGACTTGCTTTGTTTACCAAATAAATTGTATCTAATTAGATTCACATTGTAAACATTAAATAAAAGTTAAAAAGGTATTACTTTTTATTTAATATATTAGGATTTTGATACTCCCAAGATCATTCCGCATGAATCCGCAGATTTTTAACAAAATGCTCTGCAGAAATAGCAATAAATGTCCGCAGATTCCGTCTGGCCCTACTCATGGCGAATTTAACGTAATATAGTTTGGTATATTTACCTTCGGCCCGCGCCTCTCACTAGCAACGTTTCCATCCCGCTATTTTTATTCGCATTTTGGATATGTGCATAAAAAACGATTCATGGAAACGCCACGATGTGCATAAATGCATGATGTATAAATGCCCGCGCATATCTGAGTAGGATAAACTTTTTAATCGATAAGAAAAGATGTGCATAAACTGCGATGGAAACACTTTTCCGCATAAATTCCAGTGTGTGCATTAAATAAAGGTCATGTGATTGTGTTATAAGAGATCATGTGATGATGATAATGTGTGTGAATGGACAAACCAGCAGGGTGAGCACATCGTAAAACATCTGAAATGTTGTTTTGGTCATTCTAAAGCGCCTCACCGTTTCAGTAGTTGTGTTATTATATTATTAATGACCTCCAGAGTCAAGAGCGTCTGTGCTCCGCGTCTGACACCTTCAAACGCCACCGCGCGCTCACTGCGGGTCAGGATTGCCCTCTGAGGCGCAAATCATTAATTAAATGAAGAAAAGATTGACTCAGCTTCTACAATGCAGCAAATTAAGTTTTTACTGTTGATATTTGGCGCCAGTTAATCAGGAAGAGACGATTTTGTCTGCTTTGACCTGTTGGATGGAAACGCTGCTTTATTCACACGTCTTTTATGCGATAGTCCAAGTTCATTCTCATTATTGGATGGAAACAAAGCTACTGATATTCGGTTTTTGGCCCTTCATACGAAAATGTTTGGGCACCCCTGCTTTAGATGTTCGCTTTTAAGGCAGATTGCTGGAAGCAGATATTCTGCTGCAGTTTGCTCTTGGGAGTCTCTTGGCCATCCTTGTTGTTTCACTGATTTAGCAACTAGTAAAATAATCTTAATAAAACAATGTAAGAGTCCTACATTTTCAGATTTTCACCTAAATCGGCAGGTTAGCAGCTACTTTTAGCCTTTTAGAGATGTTTCGTGAGTACGGACCCGTTTTCTATCAAATTACTGTCATTATTTAATGAATATCACACTGATTTGAAGCGGTGTGAGGAGGAATAAATGATGTCTATTTGTAATTTAATGAACTCTCTAATTATTCTGTTTTTTTTTAGGTAAATGAGAAGATTCTGGGACGCCTTCATCAGGTGCAGAGACTGACCCGCCGCATGAGGAAAGAAAGAAGGTGTGTGTGTTTATTGACAGGAAAATTTTATTCATTCATTTTCCTTCAGCTTAGTCCCTTATTTATCAGGGGTAGCCACAGTGGAATGAACCGCCAACATATCCAGCATATGTTTTACGTAGTGGATGCCCTTCCAGCTGCAACCCAGTACTAGGAAACACCCATACACACACACACACACACACTACGGCCAATTTAGCTCACCCAAGTCACCTATAGCGCATGTGTTTGGACTGTGGGGGAGACCGGAGCACCCAGAGGAAACACCATTTGTGGAACTCTGAATCTGTGCCTCATTTATTTTGGTTAAATGATTAAAACAAAGAGAGACATTCCGGCACGTATCGCACGTTCAAAGCAGAATATCTGACTTCAGCATTGTTTTTCAGACAAACAAGAATGTTCGCTCAGCATGTTTCTGAATATCTGCAAACATATTATGGTGTTGTTATTCTCTATAAGAGTCAAAAACTGACATACAGCACTTACTAAAAAAATACTATGTTTACATTATAAGATGCAGTGTTTTCCTGTGTTTCTTGCATTATTTCTTCATATAACACAATAATAGAAGAGTGTGTGTGTGTGTTTAAGGTTTCTGATGAAGACACTGGACTCGTATGGAGATGATTACAGGACAGCTCAGCTCACCATCACATTAGAGGTCAGAAAAACAAACACTTCATCCACAACAGCTGCTGGGGCTGTGCAGGATGTCCCCAACATGTCTCTGAAAATATCATACATTGCAACCTTACATAACCTTTTTTTTGTACCAAGTGTAAAAGAGATTGAATATTTCTCCATCATTACCTTCGGCTTAGTCCATTCGTTAATCAGGGGTCGCCACAGCGGAATGAACTGCCAACTATTCCAGCATATATTTTACACAGCGGATGCCCTCCCAGCTAAAGCCCAGTTCTGGGATGCACACATGCACACTCATATATACACACACACACTCACTCATACACTACAGCCAATTTAGCTTATTCAATTCCCCTATAGCAGTAATTATTACAACAGTAATTCTTGTAAAAAGCGCTGTACAAATAAACGTGAATGAAATGTGTGTGTCCAGGATGAAGGCAAGGCTGTAGATTCAGACGTGAGATGTAAAGATGAAGACGTCTCTTCTCCAACATTTCCTCCTCAGTCCACTGGCGGAGCTAAGAGAAAGAGACACCGGCTCCAGAAGGACAGAGACACACAGGTATAACAAAACACTATTAAAGCCTTTAGCTCAACAGGGCTGCATTTATTTGGTTAAAAACACAGTGCGATTATTGAATATTAAAGGGACAGCTCACCCAAAAATGTCATTTACTCACCTGTTAACTTGTTCCAAACCAGTTTGAGTTCTTCTTTTGAACACAAAAGAAGATATTTTGATGAATGTTCTAACCATTCACCTCTATAGTGGGAATTACAAATACTTTAAAAGTCAATGGTTACCGGATTTCAAGCTTTCTTTAGAGCAGTGGTTCTCAATCTGTGGTACGCGGGCTTTCTTCTAGAGGTACGCGGAAGAATCACTGAATAATAAAATGAACACTTTTTTTTTTTTAACCCTTTGACGCGTACGATAACACCGTGATCAGACAGCATTGGCTGTTCCCTGAAGCGTATGATTACACCGTTGTGCCAAAATGTTTACTTTAGTGCATCGCGTCATCAGATGTTAAAAATCTGCTTGGCGATGAGGCGCGCGGCGCTAGCAGTGTGTGCGGAGCAGACACACACACGCCAGAGAAGCCCTTCTGCAGACTAGTCCTGCAAATTCAGGAAGTTCCCCATGCTGCATCATTGGTTAAATAATTATTACGAATTAGTTTAAATGAGTGCTCGTAGTTTATGTAAAATAATGCTGGCTTTCGATTATATAATGTTATTTGTTTTGTAAAGCAGCGTGGCTTTCGGTTTAGTTTGTTACCTCAGATTTAAGCTGATTAATTTGGATGTGATTCAAATGGCGCGAGACACAGAACAGACTCAAGTAACTTTGCCATGCTTGAAGCTTAGAGGTAGAATATAATTAAAGTTACTCTCCGCGTGCACAGACGGAGGAACAGCGAACTGTACCCGAGTCTGCTTGAAGACAGTGGTCAGTGTGCGCCAATCTCATGTGATCTCATTCGCACCAAATCACGGAAATACTGCACGTGTTGGTCAAGCACTGTATATATGCATTTAATCACTCGCTTTTCTGACACACACACAGGCCTACTGTAAATGACGAGCAGTAAGCAGATCTAATTTCTCATTTTAATATTACAAATCATATTAAAATACAAGTTAACGCTAATATTTCAAAGACATACAAATATGCCATATGTACATGCAATATATATCTCAAAATATATATCTCATTTATTAAAAATGTGTATTTATATTTATGTAACAGCCATTATTCATCTGGTCCAAGCAACATTTCCAGGTTTAGATGAATAGGCTACTACAGCAGTTTTCTTTTTACTTTTAACTTTTTTTAAGAACAGTGCCTTTTTTAACTAATTTCTAAAAGCACATTTTAATTTAAACTCTAAAGATTTTTTTCTGCAAGCACAGTTGATGTTCAAACTATTTATAATGTTTTAAGTGGCTGACAATAATACATATTTTTAATAACTTAATCTGCCTCGTTTTTGAACTGTGCAGTGCTGTAGCTGCTTAATTTGGCCTACTACACTACTGTCTTACAATACCGGTCTTTATGTTGGTACTTGGAGAGACTATTTTTTTCTGAGGTGAAAAAAAGCTTGAGAACCACTGCATTAGAGTATTGTCCTTTGTGTTCAACAGAAGAGATAAAGTAAGTCAATGATGACACGATTACATTTGTGGGTGAACTATCCCTTGAACACCAAATGAAACAACTGGTGTCAATGTGAATTAATCTTCATTTCGGCTGAGTCCCTTTATTAATCTGGGGTCGCCACAGCGAATGCCATTCCAGCTGCAACCCTGCACTGGGAAGCACCCTACTAACAATTTAGCTCACCCAATTCCCCTATAGGGCATGTGTTTGGACTATGCATGTTCTCCCCGTGGGTTTCCTCTAAACCTCACACGGAAATGCTAACTGACCCAGCCATGATTTGTTTATATTAACCCATAGTTGTTACCATAGCAACTGTAGAATCACCAGAGTTGCTATGGTTTTTCCACTTCGCCTCAAGTCTTCTGACCAATCAAATGCTCTCTAGTGTGTGACATGCCCCGCCCCCTTATTTGATGCGCTTGAGCTCGCGCACTCCCACTGGCAGAGCTGCGAGGAAAACAAATGCTATTGGCTGCCTTTTGTAAAAGGGAGGGGTTATCCTGTCCCATTTTACAGTGGAGATCAAACACTGAATTAACAAAACTGCACATTTCAAAGCACGTCACCTTTAATGATGTTACGACAGTATTTGTGCATATTAATGTGTGTTTGTTCCACACAGATGGAGCCGGAGCAGCCGGTGATGACGGAGGCTCAGTTCAGTGGATTCCCCAGTCCAAACTCACTCTCTCACTGATCCCAGAACAGCAGAAACAACAACTTCAGCATGAAGTCAGTCAGGGGGGGACTTTTGTTTTATACAATACAGGATTAAAATTTCTTATATTTCTGAGTTAGTTCACATCCTGCATCAGGAGTTTCTCCTCACACTTGCATATTGTGTCAGAATTAGGAAATGCTGAGGGTGGATGTCACTGCAGTTGCGTCAGAAACAGCCTTTGACCTGTACTTTTGTGGCAGTGAATAAGTAATATTTTTATTTATGTGACATATTTTGATTTGACAGTTTTAATAAACACTTAATTCAGCGTACAGAAGCTCAATGTTTTGTAATACAGGCCCCTCCAGACAGTGCTGTTTCATATCAACATGTCTGTATGTGTGTGTGTCTATCTGTGTTTGCCGTGTCTGTTGAAGCGGCGGTACAGGTGACTGATCCTCTTCTGCAGGTTGTGTCTGTCCTCCGTCATCATGCGGTCCCCAACCATATTCCTCTTCCTCAACAGCCGCTGAAGCTCGTTTCCTCTGAAGCCGCGCACCCACACCGGACCCCGGATCATGTCTTTAGGGTGAGCCTTAAAGTCACCTGCAGATCAACACACACAGTCAGAGGCGCTTCTCAATCATGCAACTCATTGGATTTATTTATCTGTACATACAGTAGTTAACAAACAAAACTATTGAACAACATCCATTACTGTCTGAGGAAAATTTTGATCCACTTCAAATTAAAGACACACAGTTGCTATGGTAACAAGGGGTGTGACGAGAAGCTTACTGAACGAGACGGGACTTTTACACTATTTTTAATAAATCTTCAATGATAAAATATTTTATTCAACTTGTCATGAATGTTATTTTACTTCTAATTTAATGAATTATGCCGTAAATGACATGCAAACACTGCTCAATATTTAGCTATAAACTCAACTGGCTTCTCCCCTGTACAGTTTCACATAAGAATCAAACTCTTTCCACAATTGAACTTTCTTTTTAAGTATGTAATCATGTCGTTTTTAATTCTTCAGCAGTTTCACTTTCATTCAGCGACAGCTTCTGTGTTTTTTCCGGACGGCATAAACATGTGTTCGGTGATGATGATGACAGGTGTGTGTGTTTGTGGTCCTTTACTGACTCGATGGGTGCAGAGATGCTAAAAGTCCTACACAACGGTAATAGTTTGATTACCGTGTTTACATATCTGTACTGCACTTCAGTAACACGACTGAAATGGGAATACTCCACATGTCTTAACTCGATTTGTGTTTACGACTATTATGGCTTTCCGCATATCTGACGTGCTATTCCATCGTATGTTATGAGCCGCAGTAGCAGCCTCTGCTATTGGACGTAGCAACCTTTGAACTCCAGTGAAGAAATAAAGCGGTCACGCTCACCCACCCAAGCAAATCAGTGATGCGAAACTCCATGTGTGCAAAGCACTAGATGTGCTAAATTCACCCTTACACTCCATCATAACAACACAACTCACGAGACAACTTTACACCTAGATGAGAAATCTCGTCGCGGTTTAGTCTCACGAGATCTTGTAGCCCAGGATCTCATCACACCTTTAATAGTAGCACAAACAGATGGCCCAATGCTGTAGTTCACAACAACTGAGCAATATTATCATTGTAAAATTGGTAATAATGGAAGTGGGGATGACATGGTGGCTCAGTGTTTAGCACTGTTTCCACAACGCAAGAAGGTCGCTGGTTCATTTCTGTGTGGAGTTTGCATGTTCTCTCTGGACTGTGGGGGAAACCCACGGCAACACAAACACATGCGCTAAATTGCTTGTAGTGTTTAAGTTTGTTTCCCAGTACTGGGTTACAGCTGAAAGGGTATCTGCTGCATAAAACATGTGCTGGAATAGTTGCCGGTTCATTCCACTGTGGCGAGCCCTGATGAATAAAGGGACTGAGCCGAATGAATTTGAAGTGGCTAAACTTACAGTAAGCCAAGCTATCATTTATACTTGAAGAAGCCGTTAATGTGTCACTCAGTATGTTTACATGGACACCAATAATCCGATTTTAATGCAACTAAGACAATCTTCCGATAAAGAGTCTCGCATGTAAACAATGATTTTTGATTAATCTGATTAAGGTCATAATCGAACTGAACAGAAATGGAATTAAGACGTGGAGTATGCCGATTTTAGTCGCATAATTGAAGCGCAGTAGAGACATGTAAACACCGCAATCCAACTATTACCACCCTGTTCACTGCATTTTGTGACAGGATATTTCAAACACACACGGCTGTTTCACACTGTTCTCTGCACCTACCGAGTCAGTGAAGGACTACAGACACCTGCATCGCGAAATGCAGAGTTTTCCTTTCCATTCAGCGTGCGGTATCAAATTCTATTAAAACAACATTCTTTCACCAGTCTGTGCATCCAATGCCTCGGTTTGCACACGGGTACACAGACGGACCGATTTTGAACGAATCTTTTATGTGACTCGAGAACGACGAGTCCTCGTATGGAGTGATTCGTTCATTCGCACAGGTGGAGGAGAACATTAGTTCCTCTATCGGGTTTGAGTGGTTCGTTCTTGATCTGAGAGACAGAAGTCAGTCATATGAGCGGGAAAAAGATTTGATCCCTTGTAGATGTGTTTGTAAGCATCTCGTAACATTTTAATGTTATTTTGGCAAATTGAACGAAATGACTCGAAAAAAGATTTTTTGATCTCGATGAATGAAACTCAAAATTCTGAGTCAATAAAATGAACTGAACTTCCCATTACTACGCGGGGGGGAGCGTGAATGAAATGTTCCTGAATGAAAGTGAAACTGCAGTTAAAGTCAAAAAATAAAAAGCCAAAATTACATGAAACTCAGGAGGAAATGTGAACAGCGATGATGTTAATCGAATTATTTGCTATAACATCTCAAACGTGATCATGGAAGGAACGTTCAAAAAGTAACTCATATAAACACAATCAAATGTCTTAATCAGAATAAAGCATATATTTCGATTGTCCATGTAAACATAGTCATTAAATGTTAAAAATTTAATAAATATGCAATGCAAAATAAAAGCATGACCATAACGAACGCTGAAATGAAGTGTCCAACTCACCCAGAATGCCGATGTTGTCGTAAACCCCGAACATGCTTCTTTTCTCCGTCCAGCGGTCCACTACTTTGGGTTTGGGAATGGCGTGCATTCGTATTCGAGCGCAGGAGCCTGACAGATGATGCAAAATAAATGCATTAAATTAGGGCTGCACGATATTGAAAACAAAGGTGATATTGCAACAGGGCTGCACAGTAGATGATTTCAGCATCGATATCTGCAACAGTCACATCGCAGGATATGCAATGTTGAGGCTGGATTATAGCTGACCAGGAGCCACAGAACACAGATTTATGGAGTCACTGCTAAGTGCTGGGCATTTCAAAAGAGTTTATTTGGGCACAAAAAAAATGATAATGCTGGAAAGTGTAAGATTAATCGTATTTATTTATTTATTTATTTATATGGTCATATTGTAATCAAATTCAAACTGAAAACATAATTATTTTGCTCACCCCATTGGCAGATAATTCAGCTCGTTTTAAGAAAAAAACTCAACCAAAAATGATAAAGCATAAAACACAGGATTTATTTTCAACACAATAGTTGAACTAACTTCTAATAATCAACTACTGTTTTGTCTCTGCCATGGTGACAGTAAGCGCGTTATGTTTTACTAGTTATTTTGCAAGATAGTTGTATGGTTGTGTTAACTAGGAATAACTGGTTATTATTCCAACCGAAGCAACTTTCTAGCAGCAGTAAAGGAAAAAAAGCATTCACGTTTTGGAAGTTCAAGCATTTTTTTCTCTTTAAAGAATGAGAGGGGTGAGCGAAACCTGTGTCTGTTTTATACACTGTTTCTGTCTATTTTTGCTTTTTAGTGCATTTGACAGTGCCAGTATCATGTTAGTCAGGTCATTTCTCTCAGTTCGTGTCAGCCTTTATTGTATCTAAAAAGACGTTTGCTTGATATAGTGTTGGGTTTCCCGCAAATAAGGATAAGCAGCTTTCCATTTGGAATGCGATGAACAGCAGTGTGCAATACTTTGCTTGTTTATAATAGAAAATCACAAGTAGCCTACAGGCTGTGGCTAGTTAATTAAAAATACTCAAAACATAACATTTAAGTTTAATTAAACAGGTGTTGTCACACCATTTTCTGTGAAATGAGAACACCACCTGTCCGAATATACTTTTCATCAATGTGACCAAGCAGTCATCCTATGTTCACCTCATATCAGATTTTTACAAAGTGGCTGTCTATGTTTAAGCACTGTTTATTACAGAAACAGAATTTGTTGACGCTTTGATAAATAAACATTATTGAATAAACATAATTATATTGTTTTATTTATTTTTCCCTGTCAGTCAATAATGTTTAGCATTAGAGGCCCTCTGTTTTCCTGCAGAAAATGCTACCAACGTATAGTGTGACCAGGGGCGCCGCTAAGGGGGGGAACATTAGGACGATTCTAAGGGCTCATGCACTCTAGGGGCCCACAGAGATCTGCTTTATAATAATAACAGTACTATAATGTAATATTAATTATGAATGTATCTCTAAATTACAAGTAAAACAATTTATTAGAAATAAAAAATAAAAATACGGCTAATATTTCCTTTCCCTGTATGGTTCAGTCCGTCAGTAGCGGGAAGAGAGTTGAGTGTGATCGTCAGGTAAACTGTCAGCAGCGATGTCCTCGAGGTTAACATCAGCTGCGTCCCAAATCGCACACTTATGCACTATTCTACGCCATTTTATAGTATAAATAGTGTCAGTAGTGCATTCACACTGAAAACTCTAACAATAATAAGTGCACATTAATTACCCGGATGATGTACTCAGCATCATTTATGGGTCTCGGCTTATTTATGGGTCTCATTGTAAAATAATTTTGTGTATTATTGATTTTTGTCACTGTTTCAGTGTATTGCACACTGTATGAGACACTATTGCAGTACAGTTATTTAAATAGTCACACATTTGGTGTTTTGTGTGTTTAGAAATGTAAAATTTTCATTGAATATTTGATTACTGTTAATTTTTTTGTACTACATTTACATTTGAACAATAAATCATCTGCTAGCTACAGTCATGGCCGTTCTCTTACTAAATACTGATAAGTAGTGGACAAAATCAATAATAAAATGCATAGGTAAGTATAACTACAATGCAGACAAAGAGTTTTGATAGCTAGCTTGGTAGTAGGGGGCCTGTCCTCATATTTTTTCATGGGGCCCAAAATTACTAGCGGCGCCCCTGAGTATGATATTTAATAGACTTAAAGGCTGTTTTCAAGGGGAAGTATTGCAAGTATTTAGAACACAGCAAAGTTACGGAATACGTTACAAAATACATTTTAAAGCAGGTATTCTTGTAACTAAATACATTTACAAAGTATTCTCCCCAACACTGATAATGAATATGGTTGATGTCTGACCTGTGCTGAAGAGTCTCGACGACTGACAGAAGGTTACAGCACTCCTCCACAATCCTCCAAACACAGACATGCTGCACAAACACACACACATATATATTAATATCTGCATTCATGTTGTGAGGTACAGTTGGTTTTATATTCTCACATTCGGACTTTATCTTTAATAATGCAACTTATGAAAAGTATTTGCTGATTCTAAATAAAGAAATCACATTAGCAGCCAGTGTCTATAATGATCAGTCAGTTAAATAGTGCTCATGTTGTATTGGAGTCATGCTTAAATGCGAGATTTCAGACCCGATATTCAAATTAGCGATGTAAACAATATAAGCGCTGTTAAAATTATTGAATGTGCGAATATAAAACCAACATTACCTCAATCATTAATGTGTTCATGAATCATTTTCAATGACTGATGACCTTCAGTCGCGAGCGCAACGACAGCAAATCCAGCATAAACTGTCTTTAAAACAAGTATTTACCTTTTAATTGTGAGTAATATTGCTGAGGAAAGACTTCAGTCGACGGTCGGATGATAAATGAATTAAAACTCCTGAAATCCTGCAGATAAACGCAGTGAAGCGGTTGTGTTTCTCATCTGTACACGCTACTGCAGGAGCCAGGCCGCCATTACACACTTTTCACAATAAAAGTCCAAACGTTAACATTTCAAATTAAAAGTCCCGTGTTTTAAAGTTTACGTTTTATCTGTACTGATGCTGATCTCGAGCTAGTTTACAGGTAAATGATTTATTTTTCAGCTTCCATTTAAATGAAATATATTTAAATAACCCTCTATCAGCTGCTAATGTTTAAGGTAAATTTCTTAGTGATAAAAGACTCAAAACAGTTGTAGTCATTCTACAGCATACATCATGTCCTTGAATGAGATATTTACAATATATATTTAAATATTTTACAGTAATTTTCTTTATTTCAAAAATATTAAAAAAATGAATATCGGGTTGACGTCTGAACCAAACATCAGGCCGATGTCAATGTCCAACGTCCAACCTAAAATCAACCAAATATCAACGTCTAATGATGTTACAGCTTGACGTTGTGTGGACGTTACCACTATGACGTCTATCAGATGTTGGATTTTGGTTGCCATACCTGACTAATAAATATGACGATTTTGGTCACTTTCCAACACAACCTAAAATCAACCAAACATCAACGTCATTATTGGACAACAAAATAACATTGTCCTCAGACGCTGGCTAGACATTGAATGTTGGTCACCTGACATCACAACCTAAATCTAACCTAATATTAACGTCTTATGACATTGTGTGCCTGCTGGCCAATAAATAAATGCACTACAGAATGTTACGTTTACACAAATCCACACATATCTTTACAGTGTAATACACACTACTCTTGAGTACTTCTGAAAGGGCTACTGTTCACTCATACTTTGAGTAATATTTACTACAGATACTTTTACTCTACTTGCCCTACATTTTTAGGCAAGTTACGGTACTTTTACTTGAGTATGATTATTCAGTACTCTGTCCACCACTGCTCATAATGACTTTGATCATACCTTTTTTTTTTTTTTTTTTTTTACAATGCAAGATACACCATATAAAAAAATAACAAATACAGTGCTCAGCATATATAAGTTCACCCGTTACAAATCTCTCTTTTAAACTGTTTAATAGGAAGCTTTACAATATTATATCTGAGCAAACACATTAGATTAGCCAGTACTGAAGCCAAATCTGGAGCTCATCTAACAAAATAACTTACAATCACGCTACAAACACTAGCACAGCCAAACTTACATGTTATAGAAAAAATATTAAAAACAAATTTAAAACAGGAAAAATAAAGAGAAGAAAAAACTGGGCAAATTTAATTGAAATTTTGCAGGTTGTAATTTTTTTTTTTTTGCAATATTTAGCTTGATTAACTGTATTATCTTTCAATTTCTGAATATGTTTGGTGACTAAACTATTATTTGAATAAATATATCTGTTTAATAGATCTTTTTTTTTTAAATGCACCAAAATACCAAGCGGCAACCTCCCGCTCTCCCTCGGGAAGCCAATACGGAAGTAACTAAAACTGCAATACATCGACTCGCCTTCGGGGGCTGGCTCCAGGAACTCCCGAGGGGTTTCTGACTGCAATGGCAAATAGGCCATTTTCACAGGTGATGAAAACATGTTTACAGCCTGGTACAATTGATGGTTTTGGTGCATATAGCAAACATTACCCTTCATGACAACTCTGAGGGGGGTGAATTTGTTTATAACTCCTCCGTTTCCTTTATATTAATCATTTTTACTTTTGCATAATTAAGGGAGTGGTCACTTGAGTGACAGCCGTGATTGACAGTTTGTCAGCTGCAGCTAAGCCCGCGTGGTCGCGTCACCTCTGCTAATTCAAAACGGCTTGCCATAGAGAGCCATGATAATATCAACAACAGTTATAATTTCAAGTTTTGTTGTGTAGTTTCGGGTTAATTTACCTGGATAGTACGCTGAGAAGTTCAAATGATTCAAATGTTGCGGGTGGTGGGATGGTCTCTATGGTTTCAGCAAACAGTCGTCTCAACTCCGCCTTTGTCCCGCCTATGCCCATTTTCGATTATCCGGAAATGACGCACTTTCAAGATGGCGACGGCTGACCACGCCCACTGTAAGCTTCATTTGAGCTCTTCAGAAACCTATGGGTGACGTCACGGACACTACGTCCATATTTTTTACAGTCTATGCAAAATACACTGCCTATATTCACTGAGAAATGGAGAAACATTCATTTTCAAAATGGGCTGTACTCAATTACGCTGAGCACTGTATATAAAGCCTTTATACAGCAAGCATAGATGAAAGCACGCAATATATTTATATTAATTAATACTACATATAGTTTTAACTCTACTCAAAGCATGTCTTACGCTACTGTAAATACTTAGTGTTAGTGCAGAAAGCTCATGTGATCGGCTGGAAAAGTGTAATAAGATCCATCAGTGTGGTTTTGAGTTTCACGGCACTACAGTTAATACAGTTAAGACTCACTGAAGCAAAAATAGAAGACAGAATATTGAGTGCAGCACTCCATTTACCCTGGTACTCACCTAATAAACACACGCGTCCAACAGGTGTCATTCAAACACACTTCTGCTCAGTAGTGTGTGTGTGTTCAGATCTTCCTCTGAGCCCTTATCCAGTCCGAGAGATCTGTATTTGTCTGTATTGTTGTTTTCAGCTCTAGCAGTCCTCCTTGAACACACAGAAAAAAAACACCATAGTATAGTTTAACATATATATTATGTGCTACATTGAATTTCACAGCAGCATACTATTGGATTGATTGATAAACTGTAGTAAATACTGTAGTAGATCTGCTCCAGATTGAGGTAAAGTTGGTTTCATACTCAGATATTCGTTAATTTGGTCCCACTTTATATTAAGTGTCGCTTACACCTGTGAACTTACATGGTAATTAGATGTGTAAGTAGTGTGTAACTACAGTGTATGTACACACTGGTACATAGTATTTACATGTGTAATACTGGTGTAACTACACTCATGTAACAACCCACTGAATAGTATGTGTAAGTACCAATGTGTAACAGGACATCGGTAACAACACTAGGAAAGTACACATCTGTAACAAGAGTTATGTAAGTGCATTGTGTAACAACAATATGTACTTGCAGATGTTTTCCCACTTCCACAGCTGTTTGCAGATCATGTACTTGTGAACACTGTACACACTAAAAAATCCGGGGTTATTTTTTCTACCCAAATGTTGGGTTGAGGCATTTGGGTAATTTTGGGGGGTTATTTTCAGAGTCTTGGGTAGTTTTTTGGGTTGTGCTATGTAACCCAAACTTGGGTTATTTTCTGGGTAATCATTTCTAAGACTTGAATCAATGCATCCCTAGCACCACACAGGCACATCAACCCAGCTCCTTGGGTCAAATCAACTCCCAGCAGGGGCTGACTGCGATGCCACATAAATATATTATTATTATAAATGTTTACAGGCAACCCATAAATATGAAACTAATTGTTTCGAATGCAGTTCATAATTTGTATGTAGTTTTGTATGATCTCTGAGGTAAAGTGTATTTACAAAGTATAATGTGCTGAACACATGTAATGGAACAAAAATGAAGAAAGCTAATACAATATTCACCTGTTTGTTTGTTTGTTTTTTAAGTGGTCAATGATTTTAAAAGAAAGCTTAAAATTACATTTGAAAATATAACCCATTAATTAAGTCAAACTAACCTATTATTTAAGTAAAAATAACCAATTATTAGGTAGAAAAAACACATTTTTGGGGTTAAAATAATAACCCAATTACTTGGGTTAATTCAACCCCTGATGTGTTCTGTCCTATATTTACCCAGCAATAGGGTTAAAAACAACCCAATTTGGATAGTTTATAACACTGTGCTTTTTAGAGTGTATGGCAGAACTAATGCTGCATTAGAAGGTTTCACCTTGTGATTCCAGTGTATTTACATGGTAAATCCACAGGAACTGTCCACTCAATATAAAGTGTAAAACGTTCATAAATTACAGTGTAACTTGTAGAAATATCGATGGTATGTGAGTAGTTAAAACAGGTGAAACTACATCAAGCATTTATTAACAAAGCGTTAATTTCTTCTCTTTAGCAAACACGAATGAGTGAAAAAAACGTTTCTGATTGGCTTAAAATGTTAGATAGAGCAAAACATGCCTGTAAAGGTTATGGAGGGTTAAATGACCCTCATATATTTCCTGTATATATAATCTAGCTGGAGAAAATGTACTATAGTAATTCATGTATTTATTTTTTCCCAGTGCTGGGTTGCAGCTGGAAGGGCATCCGCTGTGTAAAACATGTGCTGGATAAGTTGGCGGTTCATTCCGCTGTGGCGACCGCAGATTAATAAAGGGACTAAGCCGAAAAGAAAATGAATGAATGAATGGATGTATTTATTTTACGTTAGTGTAGTCAACAAACTACCTCATCACTGCAATTTACTTTAGTATTTACCACAGCAAATTCTGTTTTACTATGAAAAATCATGGTATTTTTTCATATGGGAAGCCACAGCTGTGATCCCACATGAAACAAGTACTATAGTAATTTACAGTAAATATTACAGTGTTTTTGAACCATACTATAGTGAAGTGCTTGAAGTATTCTTTTGTGGTGATTCTGTTGTTACTATGGTAACAATACCTATAGTAAAGTACTTGAATTGATCTGTTGTGGTTCTATTGTTGCTATGGTAACAAAACTATAGAAATATAAACAAATTACCATGTGCTGTAGATTTTTCCAACTAAAGAGTAATACTGTACTACGATACACCATAGTTTTCTGAGGTACTACTTACAGTGTTTGAATTGATCTGTTGTGGTGAGTCTACAGTTGCTATGGTAACACGAACTATAGTGAAGCACTTTAGCTAATCTGCTGTGGTGATTGTACAG
>CAIGQQ010038338.1:2025594-2043691 GCA_903798035.1 Danio albolineatus
GTGTGTGTGTGTGTGTGTGTGTGTGTGTGTGTGTGTGTGTGTGTGTGTGTGTGTGTGCGTGTGCGGTCCTGTGTGTGTGTGTGTGTGTGTGTGTGTGTGTATGTGTGCAAGTGCACGTGTCGTTTTTTTCTGTGTGTTTGAGTGTGTATAAATAAATTTGTGCATGTGTGTGTGCGTGTGTGTGTGTATAGTTTTTTCTGTGTGTGTGTGCGTGAGTGTCATTTTTTTCTGTGTGTTTGAGTGTGTATAAATAAATTTGTGCATTTGTGTGTGCGTGTGTGTGTATAGTTTTTTCTGTGTGTGTGTGTGCGTGAGTGTCATTTTTTCTGTGTGTTTGTGTGTGTATAACTAAATTTGTGCATGTGTGTGTGTGTGTGTGTGTGTGTGTGATTTGACTCACTTGACGTTGGTGTTGGTGCAGATGATGTACTCGATCTCCTCAGAGAAAGGGTTCTGGAAGGTGAAGGAGCTCGTCCTCATCCAGACCCACTCGCGGCTTTTAGACTGGAAGCGAAACATCACCGACATCACCTGACCTCGCAGCTTCACCACCTGCACATGAGGTCAAAGGTCACAGAGCAATAAACACCAGCCTATTGAGCTCATCCTTGACCATAGACATTTCCCTTAGATGTCTCCTACGCTACTGATGTCTACTGGAAGGAATGCGTCGATAGAACCACCATTTCAGTGCAGGGTAGCGCTTCCTTGAAATGAATGTGGGACTAAGGTGCAGTGGAGGACTGGCCATCCAGAGACATCCGGAGAAATATACACATAAATACATATATCTATGATTGATGGATCAGTGACTGCACGGACATTGCTGATAAAGAGCGAATGTTTGGGTGCATGGAGGTGTATTATCATCCCTCCCTGTTAAATTTGATCTAATCCATGTCCCGAAACGCCCTCTCCTGCTTTACTTCTAATTCCAACGGCAGGAGCGATTCGTTTGTGAACGAATCCCCAATATGAACGACTCGTGCCACTCAGCGTGGGGGCTACTTAGTAAGCAGGGATCAGTGGACACTACAGGATGTTTGTGCATAGCTGGTTTAGGAGGGTCCTGTAGCCACGCAGCCTTTATATTATGGAAGGCAAGTAAATATATAAATAATAATATCTTGTAAGGTCTGTTGTTACATAAGTAAGCCATAAATGTAAACAGTATGCTGACGTATTTGTGTAATAATACACAGCTGCTGACTCGGTTACCATTAGCAGACTAAAGCTGCGTCCCAAATGACACACTATACACTTATGCACTATGCACTTATGCACTTACACACTCAACAGTATAGTATATGTATGTAGTGCTGTCCCAAATGGAGCACTAATGGCTTTTTTACTAAGCGGAAGTTAAAGCCGTTTTCCCGATGGTGGTTGACGGTTGCCAAATTAGAGAAATAAATGACCAAAATACCAAATAATACCTGCATGAGTATAAGTGCATTCACCATCGGGGGGCGCTATAATCACTCTCATAGGAGACTTTTGCTTTCACAGTCCAAAATAAATAAAGTTATCCAACACATGCGCCCAATAGCTCCGCCCCTTCCGCTACGTGCACGAAGCTCCGGTCGTTGAGTGTGTGAAGTGTCCATCATTACACACTTCATATTACTGGTGGAATGAGTGCATCATCTGGGTA
This sequence comes from Danio albolineatus, assembly GCA_903798035.1. NCBI lineage: Eukaryota > Metazoa > Chordata > Actinopteri > Cypriniformes > Danionidae > Danio > Danio albolineatus. Next base: position 2,027,249 of record CAIGQQ010038338.1, read on the forward strand.
ATTAAAGTGCACTTGTTAGAGTAATATTGTTAGAGTTTTTTAGTGTGAACGCTGAGTATGTGGTCAGATCTCTTCATTTGTGAGGTTATTATTCTTCTTCAATGCTGAAGTCGCTCGTTTTTGAGATGTTTTAGAACTTCTGATTCAGTCGCCTATGGGAGAAATGACTAGGAATAATAAACGACAGAAAATGGTCAAACTTCTCGCTCTACAAACAAGTGTTTGCATGACTATACAGATAAAATAGAATGGTGTAATAAGAAAACATCAGTTTGCAACATCAAGCAGCAGAACGAGCCGTTTTTAATGTCTAAAAATGGATGGAAGTGAATGAGAGCGGAAGTGTCCAGACAAAAAGACTCAAATGGCTGCGCCCGCTCATACGCAGAGAAGTGCCTTTGCAATACAGATTGTTTCAAAGCAGCTTCACAGAGACGTTCTAGCAAATTGAAACTGTGTCAGTCCAGTGTTCAGAGTTCAGTTTAGTTCAGTTCAGTGTAGTTTAATATAGGAAAGAAGGCTTTTATCACTTGTTTTGGCGCATACATTACTAAAACACGTGTAAAGGCTGGTTTAAACAGGCTGCGCCGGTGCATACGCGTGCGCTTGCATGAAAAGACTAGTTCACATGTAAACGTAAAATAGCAATAGCTAAGAAATGGCTCGATGGAGATGGTGATTGTAAAGGATGTACTTGGATAGACAGACCTGCTGAAGGCTGTCTCGCAGTAAACCCTGGTCTTCTGGGTGTGCGAAATCCAGAATATTCTTCCCCAGCAACTCCTGCATCACACAAGAAGAACAGCCACATGCATTTAATAATCCACAGTCAATGTTTAACTACACATAAACACCTAAAACTCAAACAAACTTATGGTGTGAACGTAACGTTTGTTAGACGACAGGTTTTGTTCATGTATGAAAAAACAGCGTAATAGTGCATCAATCACAGTACTGGAATAAAACACACAACAAATGAAGATATACAAATTTTGTGTTTATGGGTAGCACGGTGGCGCAGTGGGTAGCACGGTCACCTCACAGCAAGAAGGACACACATTTCTGTGTGGAGTTTGCATGTTCTCCCTGTGTTGGCGTGGGTTTCCTCCGGGTGCTCCGGTTTCCCCCACAAGTCCAAAGACGTGGTATAGGGGAATTGGGTAGGCTAAATTGTTTGTAGTGTATGTGTGTGAATGAGTGTGTGTGGATGTTTCCCAGAGATGAGTTGCAACTGGAAGGGCATCCGCTGTGTAAAACATATGCTGGATAAGTTGGCGGTTCATTCCGCTGTGGCAACCCCTGATTAATAAAGGGACTAAGCCGACAAGACAATGAATGAATAAATTAAAATTAAGTGTTTACTGGAAAACATTGTTAATAAGCATCAAATATGATCTAAAGTTGTTTAGTAATTGTTAACTTAATTGTATTTTGTAAATATTAAAGTTAAATGCATGTTAGTCTGGTGCACTTTTTGATGTAACAGTTTTACATTAATTAAAAACGTTTTTTTTTTTGGCATTTCAGCTCAGAATTTTATGTAAAAGATGCAGATTTATGCGGGATGATTGAGAAAATAGTAACAATAAATACATAAAGTTAAAAATATTTTTTATTCAAGTAAAAATAAATAAATAAATAAATAATAATTTTATTTAAGGCTTATGATGCAAATTCAATTAGATCAGCTTGTTTAGGAAACAAAGGAAGTCATATATCTACTAAAAGCACAAACACTATTGTACATAGATCAGCTTAACATTTGAACATTATTGAACATTATTAGGCGCCACGGTGGCGTAGTGAGTAGCACGTTCGCCTCACAGCAAGAAGGTCACTGGTTCGAGCAAAGGCTGTGAATACTGATGTACATGTGATTTAGGTTTTTTATTTTTTAATAAATTTGCAACAATTTCCAAAACTCTTCTTTCACATTGTCATTATGGGGGATTGTGTGTAGAATGTTGAGGAAATAAATCGATTTAATCCACTTTGGAATAAGGCTGACATGTGGAAATGTGGAAAAAGTGAAGCGATATGAATACTTTCGGGGCACCATGGTGGCGTAGTGAGTAGCACGTTTGCCTCACAGCAAGAAGGTCGCTGGTTCGAGCCCCGGCTGGGTCAGTTGGCATTTTTGTGTGAAGTTTGCATGTTCTCCCAGTGGTTGCGTGGGTTTCCTCCGGGTGCTCCGGTTTCCCCCACAAGTCCAAAGACATGTGGTACAGGTGAATTGGGTAGGCTAAATTGTCCGTAGTGTATGAGTGTGAAAGTGTGTGTATGGATGTTTCCCAGAGATGGGTTGCGGCTGGAAGGGAATCCGCTGCGTAAAAAATATGCTGGATAAGTTGGCGGTTCATTCCGCTGTGGCGACCCCGGATTGATAAAGGGACTAAGCCGACAAGAAAATGAATGAATGAATGAATGAATATTATTAATAAAATTTTAATAAAAAAAAATGAATAAATATATATTTACAAAAGGAAATGCATAGACTCAATAACGGGTTAAATATATTCTGGATACAGATTCCATGTGGTCCTATTTTTGTAACCCAAAAAAATGTATATCAGTGGTCCCCAACTGGTACCGGTCTGTGGATCAACTGATACCGGGTTGCACAGGAAATCATTAATTATTCTGAGTCTGGACCATCTTTTATTATGAAAAATGACCGTATTCTCTCCGTTATATCTCGGTCACATAAGTTCCAAACTGTAACCCACAAGCAGCAAAATGACAAAGAAACTGAAATCTTTGGAAAGTTTCTTTGCAAAGGGGAAAAGGCCCAGTGAAGGATCCACAAACTGCCAAGGAATGGGTCCTCAACAAATCAGGTGGATCCAGCATGTCTGTGCAAGATGAAGGTCAACTGCTGAAGATTGCAAATGACGGTGGCTGTTTATATATCGCGTCTTTTCAGTGTGCGCAAATTGGGAGCAACACCCAGTTGTAAACATTCAGAATGCTGCGAGCACACCGAGTCACAAGACAAGAACTGGACGATCGTCTTCATATTTTGAATGGAATATACACACTTCGATAGACTAATCATCCCCGACAAACACTGCAGTGGTTTTAAATTTCTCCATAAATAAAACTTCAAAGTATCAGAGTTGCAGCAATGTTTTGTCAGTTTGTCATCATAGTAATCTATGTACAGCCTCCCCCCAGGCCACAGTCAAATTGTGCTGACCAGTCCGCGGTGATAAAAAAAAAGGTTGTGGACCACTGATTTAAATAATAATAATGACATGTAAACAGCCAGCAATAACAGACGAACAAATAATAAACAAAACATATTTAAATAAAACAGAAAAATGACCTAAAATATATTTTAGTTGACAAGGCGATTAAACCATACAGCAATGCACCAGAAATGCAGTACAATGCTTTTTTCCCCACTGAAATTAGGCCTGAACGCTGTTTTCGTGACCCACCTGAGTCTGGAAGCCCACCGTGGCCGTACAGCGGTGATCCACAAACGTGTAGACGCCCTGAGAGTTGTGGCGGGAGATGAACTCCACTGGAACGCTGATGTTGTTTACGCTTGTGTCGCTAGGGCAACAGGTGACCTGCAGGTCAAACAGAGGTCACAAGGTCAGAGAGAACTATAAAGTTTTGTTTTAAATATGAACACATTTCAAAATGAAAGAAATGTTAAAAAAGCAGTACCTGTAGCCTTCCGATGGCGACTAGACAGAAACGATTTCCCTGATTATTATCAGCCTCTTCCTCAGACAGAGCCACTCCTGAGAGGATAAAGCCAGATGTTATTCCCAGCTCCGCTCTGTGTGAACAATAGTCACTTCCGATGTATTGTGTGTGTGTGCTGTACCTGCAGGAGGCCAGGATCTGATGTAGCCTGTGCAGTGGACAACCACATACTGCAGCTCGCCGTCTTTGGCAGAACCCAATCCATTCCTGCAGAACGGGAGATCAGAAAAGGGTCAGTTCATGCAAAAATTACAATTATGCCATGATTTACTCGCCTTTAAGACATCTTAGGTGAAGTTGACTTTTTATATTTCAATCAAATCCAGTCAAAGTTATTTTAAAATATATAATTTTAGCCTTTTTTAGCTCTACAATGGCGAAAAAAGGTACAAAACTAGTCCAATAAAGTGCATCTATTCATTATAAAAGTGTCTCAATGTGAATAAACGTCTTCTGTGGTGAATTTGTTAGTTTTTGTAAGACATATGTCCATATACATCTTTATAAACAGTTCTGTGCAACTTGTTAAATCAATAAATAAATAAAACCTGTTCCGTGCTCGGAAAAGTGCGAAGGCAGTCAAATCAAAATCCATGTTAACACTATTCGCTACTCCTTCCCACACCAAAGAGAAAGCAGCCAAACAAAGAATAAATTGAAATGACTTACCCACTGCGCATCCACAAGAAGGGTTCAAAATATATGGTTTTGATGTACAAAAACAAATGACGAGCCCCCACTTTACGTTACGACCCTGGTCTACGGTCAAGGCCACAACATAAAAGACCACCAGACAAATAAAATTCACTTTTATGACCCTTTGGAGTCGGGTCCCTTTATTTGTCTTTTTTTTCTTTTTTTTTGTTAATCACCCCAAAACGTGAAGCCAACTACCTTGAAGAGGACCCACAGAAAATAACAAAAAAAACAAAAAGCACACTCTAACTAAATACCCAAATGAAACTAACTACAACTAACAAAATAACAGAAATAAAAATACAACGTCTATCCCTACCTCCCTAACTAGTTATAAAGAAACAGGAGAAAATAGGTACAAAAAGAAAAGTGTGGTATCCAACCCCTACTGCTTCTTACCGTGAATATAATTCAATATTTACAGTGTCAACATACAAACAAACCCAAAAACAAAATAATAGGATGGAGAAACACCGATAGGGTTACAACAAATAAGTCACAATTATCACAACACAGGGAACCCAATCAAAAATAACACGTTATAGCAACGGAATAGTTTTATAATATTACAACAAACGCAACAACAACACGCCAAACTCGCTCTCCCGGCCTGCGCACGTTTTCCTCTATTTAAAGTACGCCCTGGCTCACTCCAACCAATCCCAGGGCACGTCACCGGCGTAAATAGGGCGGGGTCTGAGGATGAAAAGGGAGAGAGAGACACACATGCACATACAAACACATGCACATATACTTGCGAACGCAACACATGGATTTGCTAAAGGAGACTTTTATTCCTCTTAGGAGCACAATGTGAGGCACATTATGTTAGGAATGAGCTTTATTAAATTATTTTGATACAAATTGCAAATGTAGAGCTGGAAAAACCCAAACTACTTTTTAAAATAACTTTCTGACTGAAAGTAGAGAGTGATATTCACATAGGATGCCTTGAGGATGAGTAAATCAGGGGTTTTCTTTCATTTGCAGGTGAACTAAGAGATTTACACATACAGGCAGAGAGAGTTACCTGTTTCTGGTCCTCAGGAAGTTCAGTCTGTTTAGAGACACTGGCTCTACAGGACACACGCCACACCTGTACACAAACACACACACACACATAAACAAACAAATAACATTCATTCATTCATTTTCGTGTCGGCTTAGTCCCTTTATTAATCTGGGGTCGCCACAGTGGAATGAACCGCCAACTTATCCAGCATATTTTTTACGCAATGGATGCCCTTCCAGCCACAACCCATCTCTGGGAAACATCCATACACACACATTCACACTCATACACTACGGACAATTGAACTCACCCAATTCACCTGTACCGCATGTCTTTGGACTTGTGGGGGAAACCGGAGCACCCGGAGGAAACCCACGCAACCACGGGGAGAACATGCAAACTCCACACAGAAATGCCAACTGACCCAGCCAGGGCTCGAACCAGCGACCTTCTTGCTGTGAGGCGAATGTGCTACTCACTACGCCACCGTGGCGCCCCCAAACAAATAACATGAATAATCTAATAAAACAGAGCGTCAGTATGCATTTCTGTGTGGAGTTTGCATGTTCTCCCTGTGTTCGCGTGGGTTTTCTCCGGGTGCTCCGGTTTCCCCCTTAAGTCCAAAGACTTGTGTTATAGGGGGAATTGGGTAAGCTAAACTGGCCGTGTGTGTGAATGAATGTGTATAGATGTTTCCCAGTGATGGGTTGCAAGTGTCTCACCTCATCCTGCAGATGAAGGAGCGCCGGGCGCCCACACTCATCCTCACAGGCGCCTGACCACCCTCCTTCTTCACTGTGCCCGTTTTCATATCCAACATCCGGCCTAGAGTCAGAAAAGGTGAGCGTGATTTAAATGTTTTGTTCATGTTAAAAGGGTTAATAGAAGAAAGTCCTATACAGTTTAAGTCAAAATTAGTAGCCCTCCTGTACATTTTATTTCTTTTCCCAATATTTCCCAAATTATGTTTAAAGGTGCAGTATGTGAGTGTGACACCCAGTGGTTGAACGAGGTATTGCACTCCTGGATCTGAACACACGCAAGCGCAGGTTGCCAGATTGAGGACAGGAGAAAGTGATTTAAACCATGTTAAAGCAATGGCACCCGACAGAAAGAATATTTCCCATATTTAAAGGAGTTTTTGTCCTATCCAACACCTGGAATTGATATATTAGAGACGGCTTCTGTTTCTCACAGATGAACAACAGAAAACTGACAATGATCAGCTCATCCTCGTGAGCTTTAGTCAGTGTTAAATGCTAATAATGTGAGTTTGAATGCCATTTTACATGACACTTTTCACCATATACTGAAAGCAGCAGAAAATCGTTCACCTCAGACCTGGAAAATACAAATAAACCGCTTGCAATTGAACTTTAGAACTAAACACATATCAGTGATTCAGCATCTACATTTAATAATATTAAAATGTTTTAATACAGTGGTTCTCAAGCTTTTTTCTCCAAGTACCACCTCAGAAATTTTTTTTCCCTCCAAGTACCACCATAAAACCCGGTACTGAAGTACAGTAGCATAGTAGGCCTAATTAAGCAGCTACAGCACTGCACAGTTCAAAAGCGAGGCAGATAATTTCTTCTAATTAAGAATATTTGTTACTGTCACCCCCTTAAATAAAAGGTTTAGCCTAATAAGATCAATTTGCTGATCACATCGATTGTTATCGTACTCATCAAAGGGTTAAAGTGTTAATTTTTTTACTTTAATTATTCAGCGATTCCTCTGTGTACCACTAAAAGGAAGCTTGTGTACCACTAGTGGTACACGTACCACAGTTTGAGAACCACTGGTTTAATATGTATTAATTAGATTATAAACCTTACCATTTTGTTAGTGAGTGCACTATTCTGTGCTTCTGAATGGCTGTTTTACATTTCTGTCATGTTTCGTCTGGTGTAAACAGCCAAATTGATCATCACTGCGTATCTCGTCATGAAAAATGTTGTTAGGACACGGGGTTACAATGTAACCTGCTCACCTAATGTTTACATTCGTAATATTTATATTATTTGCTAATAAATAACCTCATGTGGAACTGAATCTGCGTCCAATTTTGGAGTCTGCTACTGTCCACCGGAGGTTGCATTTCTGTCATGGATGCATGCTTTCAGAGCCTTGACTGAAGGAATGAATGAAATACCCGGTTTTCCACCAAGGCAGTATTCAGGTGCTGAAATGTAATTGGCTTAGCTGGCATTGGGCAGGTTAAAATGACCAAAACAAAGACAGCGTTCCAGCACGGAAAACACATTTTCAAAGCAGAATATCTGACTTCAGCATTGTTTTTCAGATAAACAAGAATGTTCACTGAGCATGTTTCTGAAATATCTGCAAACATAATATAGTATTTATATGCTTTAGACAAGTCAAAAACTGACATACAGCACCTTTTAACAGACTCAGAAATTTTTCACAGTATTTCCTATAATATTTTTTCCTCTGGAAAAAGTCTCATTTGTTTTATTTCAGCTAGAATAAAGGCAGTTTTTAAGTTTTTTAAAATCCTTTTAAGGTCAATCTTATCAGCCCCCTTAAGCAATGTCTGTTTTGAATTGTCTACAGAACAAACCATCGTTATACAATGACTCGCCTAATTACCTTAACTTGACTAATTAACCTAGTTAAGCCTTTAAATGTCACTTTAGCATGTTAAAAAATATCTAGTCAATTATTATGTGCTGTCATCATGACAAAGATAAAAAAAATCAGTTGTTTGAAATGTTACGGAAATGAATGTCACAGAAAATGTATCTGATATAATAAAATGAATGATTTAAACTAGGGATTTTATCTATGGTTATCATGCCGTCAGAATCTTATGCCTAGATCCGTCTTACTGACAACAGAAAGGGAATGACAGTAGAAAGTATGGCAGTGGTTTCTCACCGCCGTTGTTGTTGTTTTCGGTGGTGGAGAGCTGCTCTCTGAGCTTCTCCACGTCGTCAGGATGAAGCTGATCATATAGTGAAGATCCCAGCCAGTCTGACTGAGCCTGGTTTAAAACCGGCGTTACAGAATCCGACACGTAAACAACACGGCCAGTCTCACACGACACGACAAACAGAAAACCATCAGCTGCCTCCAGAATCAGGTGCTTCAGCTCCTACACAGAGACAGAGAGAGAGAGAGACGCTGAAAGCATTAACAGAAACATAATCATCAAACTCACTCAGTTCTGGTGTTTAAAGCATGCAGTGTGAAATTTTCCACACTAGAGGGCGTGTATTCACAACAAACAAAGGAATGGTTTACATTATTCCAAAACATTTGGAATATGTACATTCATTCATTTTCCTTTGGCTCTATGGAATAAAATCGCTGTCATAAATACTTTGTGCGTAATTATAAAAACGTAACGGAAAACGTAACGTTTTCGTAATTTTACGAGGGTATAATTCCAAGATCTGAAATTAGAACAGCCTCAGATACGTCATTTCTTTGCCTGTTTATATACGATTTATAAATTTAGAGTGGGTGTACTTTACAATCCTGAAATACAGTTACCCGATTACGATTACGAATCAAAGAGCGACACTTCACTATCAAAATTACATCATCACTGTCACAGGCATTAATAAACAAGCAAGAGCCATCCATAGCAAATTGTGTGCCTTGTGTGATGAAATCCTGATTCCTGACTGAAGGAAGATTGCAGAGCAAAATGATTGGGCACTCGAGCTCCTGCACAGCGTCTCGGGTAATATTTTTGCTATTCCCTCTTTGAGAAAAGTCAGTCATGAGCTGCAATAGAGGTTGAGACTTAATGAGGTCAAGTACGTTCCGTTTTCCTTTATGTTTTTATAAGTACAAATTCGTGAATTTTGTTTACGCACAAAATATTTATGACAGCGATTTTATTCCAAATGGCTTAGTCTTTATTTCAGAGGTTTCCACAGCAGAAAGAACCACTAACTATTCCAGCATATGTTTTATACTGTGGATGCCCCTCCAGCCGCAACCGAGTACTGGGAAAGTATGTACGTACATAAGTGAGCAAAATAAATAGCATAATTTTAGTGTTTTTTTGCATAACTTAAAAACTATTTTTCCTTTAAAAGCTGGTAGTGAGTCAGTGCTAATATGCAGATTTCTCTGTGGGCCCGATTATAACTAATGCTTGATATCTGACCTGGTCTGTGAGAAAGGAAGGTTAATATGCTTAGATTAGTCACCTACAATCATTCCATTTGCTGAAACAGAGAAAGCTGTGGCCAAATTAAGCCTCAAAATCCCCAACAGCACACAAAGGTTAATTAAATAAATAGAAATAATAATATGGTGTTATGGCTTAGCAATCAAAAAATGTGATTATAACGAAAGTCAGTGGGGCAAAAACAGCCCCCAACATAACGAAAGGGTGGTCAATTTGCCAACTTATTGTATTGTTGAGTTTTTGAAAGCATTTTCCCAAAATTTGTGTCAAAATAAGATTAGTCACCAACAACCATCCCATTTGCTGAAACACAGAGAACGCTGTGGCCAAATTAAGCCTCAAAATCATGCCAGAGTGCATGAAAACATCCCTAACAGCACACAATGTAATTCAATTTAATTTTTTAATAAAATATTTTAAAATGTAATTAATATTATTAATATTTAATTAATTTAAATTTAAATTTAGAGAGTTAATTTCTTGAGTAAAGCTGAAAGTTGCCCTAAGCAATATTTAAAAGATGCTTTTCTCCACAACGTAGCACCCAAACCCCAAAACCCTTTCAGCAGTAAGAGGCGTATCCAGTAACTATATAGACACAGAACAGTAAAGAATCCCAAATTGTACCTCTTCTCAACAGGAAAAACCACCAACAATGAAGAATACATAATAATATGGTGTCATGGATTAGTAATCAAAAAATGTGATTATAATGAAAGTCAATGGGGCAAAAACAGCCCCCAACATAACGAAAGGGTGGTCAATTTGCCTAGAGTGTATTGCTGAGTTTTTAAAGCATTATCCAAAAATATGTGTCAAAATAAGATGTCACCAACAATTATCCCATTTGCTGAAACACAGAGAACACTGTGGCAAAATTAGGCCTTAAAATCCCGCCAGAGTGCATGAAAACATCCCTAACAGCACACAAGGGGTAAGTAAATAAATAAACTCAATGATGGGCTAACTAATGCTTGATATCTGACCTGGTCTGTGAGAAAGGACGGTTTATAGGTGCCATCAGTGCTGGTGTTTCCGGTTCCTCTCAGAGACTTCATGTGTGATACGGCCATGCGCAGGATGGTGAGTTTGTCTGGTTTTCGTGCCAGAGCGCTGCAGGCGGGCACCATATCCGACAGCTCCGTGATGTAGGCGGTCATTTTATTCCTCCGCCGCCGCTCGATCTCACTGTGGTTCTCCCTGCGGTCAGGAGCATGAGGGATGAGCGGCGCGTGAAATTCAGGAGAGAAGAGAGAGAGAAAAAGCACAGGAGGAGGCGACAACGGAAGAAAAAAAATCAAGGGAGGAGAGAGAGAAAGAGAGATGGATGAATAAGCAAATAAAGACCCCGTTCGATGATCTGTCTATGAAAAAACAAATGTGTATGAGCGATCTTATGAGCGCTGAAAGAAAATTAGCCTGAGAAAAGAAGAGGGACAGAAGAAATGCTCAAGAAAATCACCTGTAGAAAAAAATGTGACACTGATAGACATTTCCTGCAGACTGTTTTAAAGAATTATTATTTACAGGGCTCTTAAATGTTTTCCAAAGTGACATTTAAGCACTCATCAAGCATTTTCGAGGTGCATTTTTAATCTTTCCAGCACTTGTACTGTCATAATTGCGCAAAATATGTCTGTATATATACAGCTGATATCTACATTTGTTTATTTGCTGTAAATGCTCATGTTGTTCTGTGCATGTTGAGTTTTTAAAGGTACAGTACATATATCTGACTGTATTAATGGACAAAATTGTATTACAAATAATAAATAAATAATATAAACATATTTATACATTTTAATACAAGAATTGTTGTATGGAAAGCATCGCCAATGCACCGAGATATCGAACTGAACCGAATAGATGGCATGATAATACTAACCGAACCGAATCGTGAGACCAGTGCAGGTTCACACTTCTAATATACCTCTAATATATTTAGAATTATTAGCCCTCCTTTGAATTTTTTTCTGATGATGTTAAACAGAGCAAGGAAATTTCCACATTATGTCTGATAATTTTCTTTCTTGTGGAGAAAGTCTTATTTGTTTTATTTCAGCAAGAATAAAAGCAGTTTAAAAAATTTTAAAAACCATTTTAAGGTCAATATTATTAGCCCCTTTAAGCTATTTTTGTTTGCAACAGTCTACAGAACAAACCATCATTATACAATAACTTGCCTAATTACCCTAACCTGCCTAGTTAACCTAATTAACCTAGTTAAGCCTTTAAAAGTAACTTTAAGTTGTATATAAGTGTCTTGAAGAAATATCTAGTCAAATATTATGTATTGTCATCATGGCAAAGATAAAAGACATCAGTGATTAGAGATAAGTAATTAAAACTATTATGATTAGAAACGTGTTGAAGAAATTTTCTCTCAGTTAAACAGAAATTGGGGAAAAAAATAAACAGGAGGGCTCATAATTCTGACTTCAACTGTATAAATATGAATATATATATTTGGACATATTTGTCTAAAGCCTCTTATCAACATTGAAATACTGTAATTTACACTCTCATAATTAAAAAAGGTGAGGTGAGCAAAATTCCATGTGCAGTGTGTTTTGCAATTTGTATTTAACCCATCCATTTAACACACATTGGCAAACATACACACACAAACACACACACACACAAATACTGTGAACATTCGGAGCTATTAAAAGTTGACTTGACTAAAAGTATGACATCTGCTCACAACTTCCATCTTAAATTTAAATTTATTTAAAGAGGTGGTTCAAAGTGTATTTTTAAGGCTTTGTTGTGTTTATAAGATGCAAAGCAATGTGTGCTCATGCTTCATTTGTAGAAAATCAGGTTATTTGTTCATATATCTTACTCCGATTAAATACTGCCACTCAGCTAACATGAAAACGATTGTCATATTTCCTAGTTCCTCCAAAGGTCCACCCTCAAGAGGCTCTATTGAACCTCCCACCTGCTCTCTAAAATAAAACCTGACAAGTGTCTTTCACATATATTCGGGTGACAGACATGTGTAAGCAATATGAAACATTCACATTTCTTTTGCGTTTGTTATTTGAGATGTAGAAAGCAGGGAAAGCAGCCGCATAGAGAGAGACACTGCAGCGCTGGTATATTCGCTTTCTCTGCTATAACATTACAGCGCCTCTGTGGACATGCCCCTTCAGGTTTATGATCTCACTAACCCGGATGTATTTTTTTGTAGTCCCAAAACTTCATTCGCTGTAGGTTTTGCTAAGCTAACTCTGTAAAAGCCAATGTCTCCCTTTGCATTGACCTTTGAGCCTCTTACATTCATAGATGTCCATGTTCACACAGCTACATCACACATCAACTAAAGTTTAATGATATCATAGAGAACCACCCCTTTAAATTATGATCTATTTTTAACATTTATTTTGAATTATATTTCTTCCCTAGCTTTTGTTGAATATGAAAAATATTACACTATTTAAATTTAAATTAAATATACATTAAATAAAAACTCCAGTGGCTTGAGCCAAGACTATCTTTGTCACTGAATCATTCATTCAGAATTCGTCAAAATGACTCATTTATTCATGTGTTTGATAAGGGATACTTTGAACGACTCGCCGGATTAGGTTAAAAATTATTATATTACTATTAGTTATTAGGGACCGAGCACCGGAGGCCCTATTGGAATTGCTCAGTTTATTATTATTATTATTATTATAATTCTCTGAAATTAATCACCTTTTTGGGGGTCTAAACATGCCCGAAAACTCACGAAACTTTGCACATGCCCCAAAATCAGCAAAAATGTACATTTGTTATGTATTTCGGTAGTGGGCGTGGCAAAATGACTAGACAGCGCCACCTATGCACATTAGACGGACTAGCCCCCGAGCCACGAATCACCCACATGCACGAAAATTGGCACACACGTCAAACAGGCCAATCCCTACAAAAAAAAGTCTCTTGGAGTGAAACCTCAAACCCAACAGGAAGTCGGATATTTTTTATTTCCCCCTCCGAAAGAGTCGTTTTTGCCATTTACAGGCAATACATTTATAGTTATTATCGCCTCAGCTGTGACTTTGTTGGGATTCATTTTCATGAGAAGCTGCACTGACAGCATTTACCCTTTTAAAAAATGTGTTTCCAAAAGCACCACCATAGGATAAACAGAGCCTAAATATTAGCAGATGATATTTCTGATTTCTTCACTACAATACACTGAAAGAACACAGGCTATGAAAGCCAAAGCGTGCTGATTTCAGTCAGTCAGTACCTGGCAAATCTCTCCTTGTCATTTGATCCGCCTCCATCATCGTCACACCTGAGAAATAGATAATAAAACTGATTGCCAAATACAGTCATGCGACACAAGTCTTCAGATTCAAGTCACAGATGATGACTAACCTGAATAATTTGCCTCCGTCGTCGTCCTCGTAGTCGGAGCTGGAAGCCAGGGAAATTCACATAATTAGTCAGTGATGTTGCACAACTGTTCATTACACAACTCCAATATTATGTTCAACATAGCAAAGAAACGGCATTCAAATGATCCCGCATTTCTCCACCCGACAGACAGACGGATCAACAAGCCCAGCAATGAATCAAATCAACCACAGACACTCAATAAACAACGCTGCTATTGTTTGGACGAAGCCATAATGTCATTCCTGGGAATTTGTAAAGCCGCTGAAAACAAAACATCTACGCACATGATGCAAATGAAGAGACCGTTCACCTACAAATGAACATCCTGTCATCATTTAAACCCATATGGCCTTCTGTAGAACATCAAAGGAGATGTTAGGAGGAATGTTCAGGCTGCTTTTCATTAATGCAAGACAACACTGGAACTCTCCAAAAAAATGACAAAAAGAACAATAAAGCACCATATAATTAGTACTCTTGTTATGTGGTCAGGATCATGGCGTACTTATGACTCGTTGCAGAAATGTGGAAACATTTTCCATTCTTTTACCCTTGAGCTGGACTGATGTAGAATTTACAGTAAATTAAATGCATTATTAGCGTGAAATAATGCGTTTATATTGGTAGATGCACTCAGAATGATGGAAAATGTCAGCTCTGGTATTGGTTGAAAAAACGTTTAACAATAAGTTATTACAAAAATAAATGTAACAATAAATTAATAATAATTTAAAAATAAATACGTCATCATTATATTGCCAAGGAAAGTAAGTAAAAGGATTATTCTAATGCACAGATTGTGCTAATGTTCCTATACGAAATTTAGTCTTTCCTGTTCCTGCAGGACGATAAGCAGTCTTATTTTTGCACGATATACTATTGCTTGTGTATATGTATATATAAGAATCAGAAAGAGCTTTATTGCCAGGTGTGTTCACACATATGAGGAATTTGTATTCGTGACAGAGCTTCAACAGTGCGACAGAATTACAGAGACAGGACAAAAAACAGATAATAAATATATTTTAAAAATAGAAGTAAGTGTTAAATGCAAATATACAAACGGACAAGTGTATGTACAGGTGTATTACTATATACAACGTGATATATGCAGCTGTTATGTGCACATTGGCATGTAAAGTGTGTTGTTAAATAAGTGTATGTGTGTGTAAGAGTGTATAGCAAGTAGTGATGTTGGTTCCACGATTATTATCATCAAGTGTTCATGAGATGGATCGCCTGTGGGAAGAAACTGTTTCTGTGTCGGGCTGTTCTGGTGCGCAGTGCTCTGTAGCGTCCACCAGAAGGTAACAGTTCACAGAGGCAGTGTGCTGGGTGTGAGCGGCCCAGAGTGATTCTGGCAGCCCTTCTGCTCGCTCTGGATAAGTACAGTTCTTGGAGAGTAGGGAGGGTTGTACCAATGATTCGCTCAGCAGTCCCAACTATTCGACGTAGTCTTCGAGGGTCAAATTTGGTAGCTGAGCTAAACCGGACAGTTATTGATGTGCGCATATATATATATATATATATATATATATATATATATACACACACACACACACACACACACACACACACACACACACACACATAGTACACTCATGGGTATTATGTAAATACAAACTTTTATTTTGGAAGCTAGTAATCGCAGTACTATTCATGATGCTTTTTGTCATTTTTGAAGACACATTCCCCTAAGCATCTCCTTCTGAGATCAACAGATAAAAAATTACAGAAGATCTGCTCTTTTTTCAACTAAACATGAAGCGTTTCAGCAGGATTAATGAGACGCTGAGTGTTCACACATCAGACTCACGTGGCTTGTCGTTTGTTGGCTTTTTGCACACCGTTGGAATGAGATCCATTAGAGGAGGCCATGGCCAGAGACGGGACCTCAGACATATCTAAAACACAAAACACACAGACAAAAATAAGAACCAGTCCTGACATTTTATCCTACCCATCAGATTATGCTAATAACACTTTATTTGAATGGTTCTGAGGTGTGAGTTAGGGATTCGTTAGGTTAGGGCGATATTACAGCTTCATATCACACTACTCCACATTAAGATTTACACTGGTAGCAAAATCTGATGGGTAGCATATTGCGTCAACAAAATGTCTTTTTGAATGGGAGGTAGGATAATCTGACAAGGTCGGACAAATCAACAGAACACCGGGCAATATAACAGAAATCTCATCTCACGATACAAGTCAACTGATAATAATCCTTTTAACTATACAGTGCATAAAAGTACACCTCTCACAGATCTCTCTTTTAAATTAATATTTTCTACAGGATTCTTTACAGTAATAAATTTGTGTCAATCAAATATCGTATTTGATTAGTCAGTACCAAAGCCAAAACTGGAACTTTTCACAGTCTAAAAGATAATTAAACCCAAATTATTATGTTTGGGACTTTATTATATACATAATGGGCTGTGTAATT
>CAIGQQ010038338.1:2075358-2117533 GCA_903798035.1 Danio albolineatus
AATAATAATAATAATAATAATAATAATAATAATAATAATAATAATAATAATAATAATAATAATAATATAATAACAATAATAATAATAATAATAATACAATAATAATACAACAACAATAATAATAACAATAACAATAATAATAATAATAATAATAATAATAATAATAATGTGTGTGAAAGACCCAGTAGAGGGTAATCTTGGACCGTTTTCCAAAAACTCCGGCTTTCATTATATGGACAACACCACACATCAACATCTCCTTTAGTTTGGAACATCAACATCAGTTTTCAGCTTTGGAAACACACCAGCGTGAGCAAATTACATCATTTTTTATTATTTTGTGGTGACACAAAGCGATCTCCAATAATAAGCAGTAAAATAGTGTACACTCGTCCCGAGAGCAAATAAAAAAATCATTAAAAACAAATGTTGTTTAGCACCAGTTACAAAACTATGTGTTACTGACTAACCCTCCAGTTTCCTGGTGCTAAACAGATTGAATAATGCTACGCAGTATCTTAATGATGGTCAAAGACGCCTCCTAGCATGTACAGCAGGCTCAGTGTACTCACTAGCTTTTCATGAATCGTTTTCTACAGGTTTGATCTTGATGTGAATCCCATTGAGAGATCGGAGCACGACTTGAGGGATCATCTTCGGGGTGTGAACGGGGTCTTTAATGAGGTGATATCTCTTCAGCGTCAGCGCCACTGCTACTTTCATCTCATTCATGGCGAAGTTCTGACCAATGCAGTTTCTGGAATCAAATACACATCAGAGCTTTATGGAGCCTTTTCACATTTCGGGGTTTCTCAACAGCAGAGGTCGTCATAGTTGGTAAACTCAGAGCGCAGTGAATGGGAGAACACAACAAATAATTATTTCACAGTCCTATTTGCTGAAATAAATAAAGAAAAGCTCCACAATGGTGTTATCAAGACTTTCAGAAGAAGAAGACTAATCGTGTGAGACTGATAACGGCAGATATAAGAGAGAATAATGTCTGATTTACTGCCCCTAGACTCTGCACTAGAAACACCTCGCACAAGTGGTAATTTGTTTTACAAATTTGATGAAAAGATGATACAAGCCATACATAAACACATTCATACACTTAAAAAAAAATCCAAATATTCAAAACTTTCGAGGATTTAACATGCCGATGACCCTTAAATGCCTCAGCTGAAACATGTTGAAAACAAAGTTTTTGAAAGAATTTTGAGCTAAACATAGTTCACACCAGTTCAGTTCGTACCCCTATATACATTTCTGGAGAGCACCAAATATGTCCCAGAGGTATGTTTTTGTGCAGTTTTTGTTTTCGCGAATTCACCAGAGGCTGCTGTGTATGCTTTTTCAGATCTCAAATTTCTCTTATGAGTGCCATTCACACCTGCTGTTCTCAAGTAAATCCACCAGAGGCCACTGTCAACTGACCCACCCTCCTCCTTTCCTAAACCAAACCAACAGTGTTTTCAAAAGCACTGATTGACCCGCCCAACCCCTTCCCTAAGCCCAACCGATAGTGTTCTCAAAAGCACAGATTACCCTGCCCAACCCCTTCCCTAAGTCCAACCGATAGTGTTCTCAAAATCACTGATTGACCCGTTTAACCCCTTCCCTAAGCCCAACCGATAGTGTTCTCAAAATCACTGATTGACCCGTCCAACCCTTTCCCTAAGCCCAACCTATAGTGTTGTCAAAAGCACTGATTGACTTGCCAACCCCTTTCCTAAACCCAACCGATAGTGTTTTCAAAAGCACTGATTGACCCGCCCACCCCTTCTCTAAACCCAACCGATAGTGTTTTTAAAAGCACTGATTGACCTGCCCACCCCCTTCCCTAAGCCCAACCGATAGTGTTTTCAAAAGCACTGATTGACCCGCCCACCCCCTTCTCTAAACCCTACCGATAGTGTTTTCAAAAGCACTGATTGAGTAGCGCCCAACCCTTTACCTAAACCCAATCAATAGTGTTTTCAAAAGCACTGATTGACTTGCCCACCCCCTTCACTACACTGTAAAAATAAATCCATAATTTTACGATTTATTTCTGGCAGCGAGGGTGCCGGAAATAAACCGTAAAATAACGACTGCTAAATTACAGAAACCGTTCACCCTCTTCCTTAAACCCAACCGATAGTGTTTTCAAAAGCAATCCAGAAAAAGAAAAGCCCTCAGGGCTGCCTGATTTTTACCACATTTTCAGATTTTACCACATTCTCACCCTGTTATTTACTTGCTTTTGTCTTACCTGCTTTCTGGAACTGTTCTTCATCGGACTCAAACCCCGCCGTCACTTTCAACTCCACTATGTGTTTAAAATCCTTCAACAAACACGGCGAGCCACTGGACAAACTGGTAACCGTGGAAAAGGCGTCCACACGAAGGTAATCGGTCAGCTGGTAAGCGCGAAAAGGAACGCATCATACCGCCCCGTAGCGTTCGTTTTAAAGATGACATGCAGCCATACGTACCTCTGGCTACATAATTCGCAATCTCCAGAAATGTATATCGAGCTACATTTTCCAAATGAGCCTGTGTTGTACTCTTCCCTCATTCTCAAGAGGTTCCAAACATATTTGTGTTTTGGTTTTTTTTCTGTTTAACTAAAAAATTTAACAGAATGTTAGAAACCAGTAACCATTGACATCCATAGTACACTGAAAAAAATATCTGTTAATTAACAGCTTCTGTATTTTGTGATTTATTTAGTTTATTTGCGGTTGTGAATTGCATTATGGGATGTTGATCTCTGCTCTGTCGAGTTTTGATGTTGTAAAGTCAACTCTACAGTTTAACAAAGTGACTTTTATTGACATTATTAGTCATCTAAAATAATATAATGTAATGTATAAGAACTAATAATAAATAGGGAAATAAGTGTGTAAAATAACAGAAAATATACTGGCGGTTTATTACAAGGTCTTTGTAGCATAATATAAAACACCGACCCAGACAATAAATCACTTTAAACTATTAAAAATGTTCATAAAAGTCACTTTTACAAACTTTTCAAGGTTAAAAGGTGTTGCAAGAACGATCAAGCTCCCATAATGCAATTCAAAAGCAGAAATATACTGGAAAAATAAAAACCTGAATCACAAAATACAGAAAACTGCTTAAATAGGGATATTTTTTTACATATTTATTGGAAAAACAACTACTATGGAAGTCAATGGTTACACGTTTTCAACATTCTTCAAAATATCTTCTTTTAAGTTCAAGATATTCAAATATATTTGGAACAAGTGAAGGGTGAGTAAATCAAAGTGTTCATTTTTGGGGGATCTATCTCTTTCAATGCAATATTTTCAGACACGCTGATCACTAAGCATTGCTTTCCTACACTTTTCGCTCTCATGTGGGTTGAAAAGAGGTCAGAGCGACAGACACTCCAAACCAAACAACAGCTCTATTCTGCGTGCGCTGAAATATAAGTGAGTGACCCACTTGCTAAAACGTTCATGTCTCAAACACTCCGGGATACAGACCTGGGTCCGGCAGAGAAGGGCACAAAAGCATGAGGAGACCGGTTAGCGACGTTCTCAGGCAAAAACCTCAGAGGATCAAATTTCTGAAAAACATTTGCGAAAGAAGTACATTAAATAAATGACTTTTTAAATACTTTAAAAATATATTTATATGTTCATTTATATGATTTATATGATATATTTATATGACTTTCTACTTTTATTAGTTCCTAAAGCAAACACAGAGACTTTCCATACACACACAACAAGCAAATGTGACCCTGCACCACAAAATCAGTCATTTGTGTCAGTATTGTGAAATATGAAAAGCTGAAAGCTAAATAAATATGCTTTCAGTGAGAGTATCATGGCATTATATATTAGTTCTCATTCTCTTTATTAAAATACAATCAGAACATAGAGGTTCTAGTTGGATTTTTGGGTCTAATTGTTTAAGACATATGAAAGAAAGAGTTCGGAAAAGATGGAAAGATGAATGAAAGGTTTCTGGTTTGATCTGCATTTCAGCCAGAGCTGTTGTCAATATTGCGATGGGATTGTTGATGCTGAAAAGTACAGACAGGTTTAATTCGTCATGTAATTCCTACTAGAAAGCGGCTAATTTGTAATTGTTTTACTTTTCAGCTTGATAATGATCTCAAACACAGTGCTAATGTAATCAAATTACTGTATATTTGGAGAGAAAAACAGCCGATAAAGCAAAGAGAGTCATGAAATGGCCTGCACAGAGCCCAGACCTGAATATTATATAGTATGTAAAAGGCAATAGTATGAGATTCACCTGGAGAGAAAGAGAAAGATTGATGCTAAATCTAAGGAAGATCTCTTAGGAATGCTGAAAGATGCTTGATATTAATCAGCACATCATTTCAGAAAAGAGGCAACAAAAACGTTCAAGCTGTTGGTTGGTGCTAAATCGCCTTTAAAGATGTCTAAAGAAAGTTCTTAGTCATTCACATTACCGGGTATGTTATTGTTACTATTATTATGTGTATATATGCTAAGTATTTTATGAAATATATTGTTATTATTGTTATCACTGGATTGTGGCTGAAAGGGTATCTGCTGTGTAAAACATATGCTGGAATAGTTGGTGGTTCATTCCGCTGTGGCGACCCCTGATATATAAGGGACTAAGCTGAAAGAAAATGAATGAATAAATATTGGTATTATGTTACTATCAATCATTGGTTCTGGTTGTGGGGCAACACAGTGGCGTAGTGGTTAGCACTGTTGCCTCACAGCAAGAAGGTTGCTGGTTCGAGTCCCAGCTAGGTCAGTTGGTATTTCTGTGTGTATAGGTGAACTAAACTAAATTGATCATAGTGTGTGAGAGAGAATTAGTGTGTATGGGTGTTTCCCAGAGATGGGTTGCAGCTGGAAGGGCATCCGCTGAGTAAAACATATGCTGGAATAGTTGGTGGTTCATTCCGCTGTGGCGACCCCTGATATATAAGGGAATAAGCCGGAGGAAAATGAATGAATGAATATGGTTATGTTATTATTATTCAATTGTTCTGGTTGTGGGGTATAAGTGAATTTAATAAACTAAATTGGCCATAGTGTATCTGTGTGAATGAGTGTGTATGGGTGTTTCCCAGTACTGGGTTGCAGCTGGGAGAGCATCCGCTGTGTAAAACATATGCTAGAATAGTCGGTGGTTCATTCCGCTGTGGCGACCCCTGATATATAAGGGACTAAGCTGAAAGAAAATGAATGAATGAATATTGTTATAATGTTATTATCATTCAATTGTTCTGGTTGACGGTGGCTCAGTGGTTAGCACTGTCGCCTAACAGCAGGAAGGTTGCTGATTCGAGTCCCAGCTGGGTCAGTTGGCATTTCTGTGTGTATAAGGGAATTGAATAAACTAAATTGGCCATAGAGTATGTGTGTGAATGAGTGTGTGTGTGGGTGTTTCCCAGTACTGGGTTGCAGCTGGAAGGGCATCCGCTGTGTAAAACATATGCTGGAATAGGTGGTGGTTCATTCTGCTGTGGCGACCCCTGATATATAAGGGACTAAGCTGAAAGAAAATGAGTGAATGAATATTGTTATTATGTTATTATCATTCAATTGTTCTGGTTGTGGGGTGACACGGTGGCTCAGTGGTTAGCACTGTCGCCTCACAGCAAGACGGATGCTGTTTTCGAGTCCCAGCTGGGTAAGTTGGCACTTCTGTGTGTATAACTAAATTGACCGTAGTGTATGTGTGTGAATTAAAGTGTATGGGTGTTTCCCATTACTGGGTTGCAGCTGGAAGGGCATCCGCTGTGTAAAACATATGCAAAAATAGTTGGAAATGGTTAGCACTGTCGCCTAACAGCAAGTTGGTTGCTGGTTCGAGTCCCTGCTGGGTCAGTTGGCATTTCTTTATGAATAAGCTAAATTGGCCATAGTGTATGTGTGTGAATGAGTGCATATGGGTGTTTCCCAGTACTGGGTAGCAGGGCATCCGCTGAGTATGCTGGATAAGTTGGTGGTTCATTCCACTGTGGCGACCCCAGATGTATAAAGGGACTAAGCCAAATGAAAATGAAAGAATGAATGTTCTGGTTGTGGGTAGTTTGATTATTATATCACAGAGGGCTCCACATGTTTATTTGCAAATAAATACCGCCTGTACAAAAGACTGTTGTGGTTATATAAATTGACTTTCAGCATTTCTATCTCTAACTCATCAAATCTGTGTAAAGAATCAACTTTTTCAGACGATCCACTACTGCTGCAGGGTCAATCAAATATCACGTAATGCAATTTTACAGCATTTTCACAACTTGTAACTTGTCTGAGCCGTCATGTGCAGTGAGTGATGCATTGCATATTACAGAAATAAAGAAAATACTCATACGTATGGATTCTCCCACACTGTGGAATTCATGTGGATCCCATAAATGCTAACTCCAATGGTGCAACCTGTGGAAGAGTAAAAGAGTCTTTTCAGGCGTGCAGTTACAGTATTCAGCAGTGGTAAAAAGAGCATCGACGAATCAATCTTAAGTAAAAGGACTTAAAAAATGGAGTGCACGTAGAGTAAAAGTGTTTGTGTAAAAGTAGCTCTTCTAAAAGTACTCAATAGTAGTGAGTGTATATGCTACAGGCCTGTACCCAGCCTATTAAAATGGGGGGTTCTTTTTCAGTTCTTTCTACTTATTTATGCATATTAGTGACATTTTAAGAACTAATCTTTGCTGGATCCGCTTGCCGGATGGTCATCATGACCACACTCTTGATGCACCAAAAATTCATTCATTCATTCATTCATTTTCTTTTCGGCTTAGTCTCTTTATTAATCAGGGGTCGCCACAGCGGAATGAACCGCCAACTTATCCAGCATATGTTTTACACAGCGGATGTCCTTCCATCTGCAATCCGGGAAACACCCATATACTCTCATTCACACACAATCATTCACAACGGACAATTTAGCTTAACCAATTCCCCTATAGCGCATGTGTTTGGACTGTGGGGGAAACCGGAGCACCCGGAGGAAACCCACACCAACACGGGGAGAACATGCAAACTCCACACAGAAATACCAACTGACCCAGCCGAGGCTCAAACCAGCGACCTTCTTGCTGTGAGGCAACAGCAATACCCACAGCGCCACCTCGCCGCCCCTTTTAAGGGTGTTTCTATGTGTAATTTAAATTACTTGCCATTCATAGACTATACATCTAAAATGTGAGATGAATTTAATGTGAGAACGCATTATGTAAATATATGCACCTATAATAAGCTGGTTGTTTGTTCGTTGTATTTATACAGCATCCTTGTCTTAAATGAACAATGTTTGAACAATGTTTTTGAGGTGTTCCAGTCAGGTTTCAGGCCTCATCACAGTACAGAAACTGCATTAGTGAAAATAACCAACGATTTACTATTAGCTGCTGACCAAGGGTGCATCTCACTGTTAGTCCTGCTAGATCTTAGTGCCGCATTTGACACAATTGACCACAATATCCTCATAGATCGCTTAAACTCTACAGGTGTCCAGGGAACGGCTTTACAATGGTTCAAGTCATACTTAACTAATCGTTACCAGTTTGTGAATATTAATGGACAACCTTCACAAGTCAGGCCAGTTAAGTATGGGGTGCCTCAAGGATCAGTTTTAGGCCCTTTGTTGTTTACAATTTACATGCTGCCCCTGGGAGACATTATTAGAAGACACGGTATCAGCTTTCACTGTTATGCTGATGATACTCAATTATATATTTCTACTAAACCTGACGAGACGTCTAAACTATCAAAACTAACTGAGTGTATTAAAGATGTTAAAAACTGGATGACCAACAACTTCCTTCTCTTAAACTCAGACAAAACTGAACTATTACTTATAGGACCTAAATCCTGTCCACAGCAGATCTCACAACTCGACCTGCAACTAGAGGGACACAGAGTTAGCATTAGCTCTACTGTTAAAGATCTGGGTGTCATATTAGACAGCAATTTAACTTTTGAAAGCCATATCTCCCATATCACAAAAACTGCATTCTTTCATCTGAGAAATATTGCTAAGCTACGAAGTATGCTATCCATCTCAGATGCAGAAAAGCTAGTTCATGCTTTTATGACTTCCGGGCAGGATTACTGTAATGCTCTGCTCGCTGGTGGCCCAGCATCCTCTATTAACAAACTTCAGCTAGTACAAAATGCAGCTGCCAGAGTTCTTACCAGGTCTAGAAAATATGATCATATCACCCCAATTTTATCCTCGTTACACTGGCTGCCTGTTAAGTTTCGTATTGAGTTTAAAATATTACTTCTTACATATAAAGCATTAAATAATCTAGCTCCTGTTTATCTAACCAACCTTCTGCCTCGCTACAATCCAACCCGCTCTTTAAGATCTCAAAACTCAGGGCTTCTGGTAGTATCCAGAATAGCAAAGTCAAGTAAAGGGGGTCGAGCCTTCTCATTTATGGCTCCTAAACTCTGGAATAGCCTTCCTGATGATGTCCGAGGCTCAGACACACTCTCACAGTTCAAAACTAGATTAAAGATCTATCTTTTTAGAAAGCATACACTCAATACGTCACTTAGCTGTATGATGCATGAATGTGCTCCACGCATCCCCTTTATATACACTATGAACTGCAGCTACGCTAATTATTTTCTTTGTTCTCTATTCCAACTGGGGATACTCATCCCGAGGCCCCCAAAGACTTTGCAGCGCCACGGATGCGATCCAAGACCCGTGACAAGACGATCCCAAGGCTCCTTAACCCTGGACCTCGCTGTATCCTGAGCAGCTGCATGGCGGAGTAGCAAGCAAGAGACGGATTCCTGTGACCCTCCAAGGACAGACGAGCCTCGAGTTCTCCAGCCTCCAGCGACTAGACTGCAGCTAGAGCTGCGCACCGATGGATTACTCTTCAGCGTTTGAACTCTAAGTAGTGAATATTAAACAACACTGAACTGAACTGAACTCAGCTATATACTAGCTAATAATTTACAAGCTAATAACTCAACTGACATTTTCAATTTACTATAACCTTCTATGTGAAGCTGCTTTGACACAATCTACATTGTAAAAGCGCTATACAAATAAAGGTGAATTGAATTGAATTGAATTAAATCTGATGTGACTTGACTGATTTTATTGGATGGAATACACAGGTCTTAGTATTCTACTAGTGGTTAGCAAGGGTTCCTCACAGCAAGAAGGTTGCTGGTTCGAGGCCCGGCTGGGCCAGTTGGTAATTTCTGTGTGGAGTTTGCATGTTCTCCCCGTGTTGGCGTGGGTTTCGCTCCGATGTCCCCCACTGTCCAAACACATACGCTGTACTGTGGGTGACTTGAGTAAGCTAAATTGTTTGTAGTGTGTGTGTGTGTGTGTGTGAATGAGTGTGTATGAATGTTTCCCAGTGATGGGTTGCGGCTGGAAGGGCATCCGCTGCATAAAACGTATGCTGGATAAGTTGGCGGTTCATTCTGCTGTGGCCATCCCTGATGTATACAGGGACTAAGCCAAAAATGAATGAATTAATGAAATTGGCTGTGTATGAGTGTGTGTGTGAGAATGAGAATATATGGGTGTTTCCCAGTACTGGGTTGCAGCTGGAAGGGCATTCGCTGCGTAAAACATGACAGAATAGTTGGCGGTTCATTCCATTGTGGCGACCCCTGAAAAATAAAGGACTGAGTCAAAAGAAAATAAATGAATTATGAAAAAATGAACATATTAAGTATTAATTATTAAAGATAAAAGTGACATTAAAGCACTAACAATTTACTCAAGTGAAAGAGCATGTTTACTTATTAAAGCGCAATTCCTGAGGAAAACGACTTAATTAAAGTCATTTGAGTATTTGTAATTCATGGCATTACACCAATGGTACACTGTGAAAAACGCTGGGTTCCACACAATCGATTTGTGTTGAGGCAACATGAAAGAATTAAGTTGACTTATTAGTTTTTACAAATTAAAGTGGATTGAACATATAACTATTAAGTTGTCTCAAAAAACCCTCAAGCATCATGTTGTTTCAGCTCATTTTAAATAAGTAGCTATTATAATATTATAAACCTAATATAGTGTATTCAGCCTACGTTGGTGTCTTGTGATGAACTGATAATGCTCAGTGTCATGTTGCGTATGCCAAGTAACTGAACAACAAGCCACTGAGTTAATGTTCAGTAGATGTTCTCTGAGTTAGAGGTCATCATGTCTGTTTATAAGTCAACAGGGTATAAAACAGGCTGTCAAACTTCATACAAACACGGCGAAAACATAAAGGACGGTCTTCATGCATTTATCTATGACGACTTATGTTGTTTTCACTTCTCTGTTGATTTATACATTTGTATTGTCATTTGTTTTATTTGTATGTACGTATTTGTAGGTTATGCCATCACTAAAGCTGCTATATGATGCTCTAAAAGTGATTACTTGCAAATACTTTGGATGGTGACCAAAGATGTTGTCAAGCTCCAAGGTCAAAAAGGTTGCATAAAAACCAAATAAGTAATATTTACAAGTCAATAGCATTGTGTGAGGAAAATATGAGAATATCATGACTGAAATATTAGTGTTAGTGACCTTTTTTCCATGTTTAAGGTCTTTGACATTCATTCATTAACTTTCCTTTGGCTTAGTTTCTTTATATATCAGGGGACGCCACAGTGCAATGAACCGCCAACTATCCTGGCATATGTTTTACACAGCGAATGCCCTTCCAGTCGCAACCCATTACTGGGAAACACCCATACACACTCACATTCACACACACACTCATACACTGCGGCCAATTTGGTTCATCCAATTCACCTATACCGCATGTGTTTGGACTGTGGGGGAAACCGGAGCACCCGGAGGAAACCCACGCAAGCACAGGGAGAACATGCAAACTCCACATAGAAACGCCAACTGAGCCAGCCGGGACTTGAACCAGCGAACATCTTGTTGTGAGGCCACAGTGCTAACCACTAAGCCACCGTGCCGCCTATTATGAACAAACAACAATAATTTTTAGTATTTAAGTTGAAAATGAATATTGAGTAGGGGGTGGGGTTTTATTTTTGCCTTTAGCTGGAGGGGCGTGGCTCAACATATTTCATCCAATTAGTCAAACTGACATCATCAGAGAAGGAATGCAATGGTCAGATTTTGATGAAATATTACCAAAGCAAATAGTTGTTTCTGTTGTTTCCTTCGGCTTAGTCCATTGTTTACATTTACATTCACATTGGAACGAACCGCCTACTATTCTGGCATATTTTTACGCAGCCGACGCCCTTCCAGTCGCAACCCAGTGCTGGGAAATACCTATACACTCTCGTTCACACACACAGCGAACCAGCGACATTCTTGCTGTGGGGCTAACCATTGAGCCACCGTGCTGCCCAGGGGAACGCTTCGCTTTTGTTACATTTTTTTTTTTTAAAAGCTCACTTTACAACTTCCTTAGGAAAATAATTATACTCAAATGTTTAACTCTGTCTATTCAGCCGATCTCTGGGCCTGGTGGGAGCACTTTTAGCTTAGCTTAGCATAGATCATTGAATCAGATTAGACCATTAGCATCTCAGTTTAAAAAAAAACATTTCCCTACTGTATTTAAAGCTTGACACTTCTGCTGTTACATCGTGTGCTGAAAACAACAGAAAATGAAAAGTTGCTATTTTCTAGGCCAATGTGGCTATGAACTATATTCTCATTCTCATATAATCAATGACCTTTGCAGGTACTACGTAATATCATTACTCCTAGTGCTTCATTAGTATAATTTCTATCCATATCTGCCTAGAACAACTTTTCATTCTCTAATAGTCTTAGTTAATGATGTAACTACAGAAGAGTCAAGCTTTAAATAGGTTAATTATTGAAACTCTTTGGTAATTTTTTTAGCAGGATGCTAATGGTCTAATCCGATTCAATGATCTATGCTAAGCTAAGCTAAAAGTGCGCCCAGCAGGCCAGGAGATTGCACTGTAAAAAATAAAATCACGATTTGTTCAGCACACTGTACTTTTTCTGTCGTATATACTAAGAATTGTGAACAACTATTGATTACATAAAAATATATGTTGTGTCAACTATATTCGCTAAAATGTTATGTCGACATGTTTAACAGTTTTCTGGACAAACATTTTTTTGTTGAACAGAAATGTTGATATTTAAATAATTCACGCATGCGTGACATGACGATCAAAAACTAAGCTTGTTGATCTGTTGCTTGTAAGAGGGGTGACACAGTGGGGCAGTGGATAGCACAGTCGCCTCACAGCAAGAAGGACGCTGGTTCGAAACTGAAAATCATGAATTGACCCAATAGCTGTAACTGTTGCTTCAGTTGATGTGACAAGAATATCTTTATTAGTAAAATACAATAATCAACATTGCATGAATAAACAAAATTATGTTAGATAAACAAAATATTGTTAATGAGAAGAACTAAAAAACAGTTGTTGACACAACTCAAAGTTCTTACTGCATCAAGTTGCCTTGTTTTTTTAATGTTTTCTCAACAATTTATTTTTTACAGTGTGGCTGAACGGATTCAAAAGTGGTTGCAAAGTAGTTGTATTGTTGTAAAATGAGCCTTTTGTCAAGTGGAGTGTTCCTTTAAGACTAATGATATGCACTAAATGCGGATTTCACGCAGACTTTAACAACTTTAAATCAGAAATTGCTGATGATTTCATATACAACACAACAAATGTTAAGTTACACTGAATTCAATTTGAGATCTTGCAAAACATACTCTAACTGTCTTGACTTACAATCATCACATATACCAGAACATATCTTATAACATGTAAGAGGGCGGAAATGGCTTGGAATTTTGGAAAGTTGGCTTGGAAAGTTTTATGGACTATTCTGGAGATATTTTATGGCGTTTGCAGCTTGACTGCTGCTGAATATTGTAGACTTACCTTCAGGTACAGTTCGCCCATCAAAGAAAGTCAAGGGTTTGGTCAGCTTCCGTGATATTCCTGGCACAGGAGGATGAAGCCGCAGCGATTCTTTAATACACATTGTGGTATATGGAATTTTATTTAGGTCTTCCCTGAAACAGGAGTAGAGAGGCAACAGCTCAGATAAATGTATTGTAATTCTAGTTTTACCAAATGAAGCATTTAGTGACATCTAGAGCTCTATTTTAATAATCTAAGCACATGGCTTAAAGGGCACTTAGAGTGTGTCTGAATCTACTTTTGCTCTTTTAAGGATGGGAAAAACGGTCAGAGCACCAGGCGTCTGGTTCAAACAGGTTGTCCTTATTCTCTTAATGAGTTATGGGTGTGTTATGGGTGTGTTTTGGGCGTAAGGTGCACTAAACCAACTAGATCTCCAATTTCATTTAAAAGAGAGTTGTGTTCACACCAGGGGCATTGCTAGACCCCATTTACTGGGGCACGTGCCCAAGTAAAAATGGCCAGTGCCCCAGTAAAAATCGCCAGGCCCCAGTAAATGCTTTGAGATACGATTTAGCTTAATTTAGCTTTTTACGATTTTTTGAACCAACACTGGGGAAAGCAATGTAGTTTAATCAAAAAGCAAACTGGGCATGTGCACAGAAAAAAAAAACATACCCGTGCACCTGCTTGTGCTGATGCGCTGCACTGCTCCCAGTGTAAGTCCTGGTTGTGAATATGCATGGCGAAAAAATAGCCGCACTACTCACGCGCTGCTCACGTGCCGCTCATGCGCTGTGAAACCAGCATAATCTTTTGAGACAAATAATGCACCTTAACACACCTCCTTTTCAGACCACCAAGC
Organism: Danio albolineatus; assembly: GCA_903798035.1. NCBI lineage: Eukaryota > Metazoa > Chordata > Actinopteri > Cypriniformes > Danionidae > Danio > Danio albolineatus. The sequence goes on from CAIGQQ010038338.1 coordinate 2,089,081, forward strand.
CCATGGGTGCACAAATTGGCACAAATGCAATTGCTATTTAAACAACACAGCACAGCACGTTAAAATGATTTCTGCTCTGGACTGAAACTAGAAAAAAAAACACGGATGTGTGAAAAGGTCCATTAAGGTATTTCACATCAGTGAAAGCAGAACGAAGAATTGGTATTGGACGTTTATCCCTGCAAAGGTATCTACATAATCATTCTTCTAATCAAAGAAGGAAATAAGTAATCTGAGTAACAGCATTACCAATCCAGTGTGTCTTTTCCATCCAGAGCTTGCTGGATCTCCTGCCTGCATTTCTCCTGGTGCTCGGGATTACAAGCCAGATTATAGAAAATCCAGGATATTCCACTGGCCGTGGTGTCGTGGCCCTCAAACATGAACGTGTCCACTTCAGCTCGGATGTCCTCGTCTGACAAACCCTGCTGATGCTCGTCCTGTGAGCGGTGCACACAAATCAGTCCATGCCATCACATGCAATACATAACAAATGTCAGATATACATTTTGTGTGCGTGTTTGAGAGTCTCATACTCGAGCAGACAGAAGAATATCCAGAAAGTCCAGATATCGTCTGTTTTTAACAATGCCCTGCTCCTCCTCCATCTTCAAGACTTCTTTCCTCTTTCTGATAACCTCCGCTAAAAAAATATGAAGAAATTGAAATTAAATGATAGCTAGTAGTCCTGCACCACCATTCAACAGTTGGGGGTCAGTGGGATTTCTTTCTATTTTCTGCATTTATTTGGTTAGAAATACATATATTTGAGTATTTATCTGTGTTATTAGAAATCAAAACCTCGTTGAGTAGAATAGGGACCTATTATATAAAATTCATTTGATATGATGTCTGAACAAAGATGTGTTTGCTGATTGTGTGCAAACATGGTACAAATGGTAAAAACCCTCCCACTTATGAGGATAAATGAAGATGCGGTGTCTTAAGTTTGTCTGAACTGCTAAAATACATTTATCAAAACCATTTCTCATGTTTCTCTAAACCTTAAAGTGATCAATGAGTCCAACTCTGATGAAAAATAAGGTGTGTAGGAGAAAATCTCCATCTAAAAAATGTGGCAAAAAAAATCCCACACTATAAAACCTTGCTCAGTCATTTATTGAATGTCACATTTTGATCTCCTGACCTTCATCATTCATCTTGTCTGCCACAGAAAACACATCATTTGGTTTTAAACATGTCTTTAAAGGTCATGCACATGGTTTTGCAACCCAGGCTCATTCTGAAAACGTAGTCCCATGTACATTTCTGGAGGCTGTGAAATACGTCCCGGGAGGTTCGTCTTTTTGCACTTTTTGTTTTCATGAATCCACAAGAGGCTGCTGTGTACGGTTTTTGAGATCTAAAATTTCTCTCGCGAGTGCCATTCGTGCCTGCAGTTCTCACGTAAACCCACCAGAGGCCGCTGTCGAATGACTGAATGATTGACTGACTGTCCAACCAATCGACTGACCCACCCTACTCCTTCCCTAAACCCAACAAATTTTATTGACTGACCCACCCACACACTTCCCTAAACCCAACCAACAACTTTCAAAAGCAATCCAGAAAAAAAGAAAAGCCCTCGCCTCATTTTTACCACGTTTTCACACTTTACCGCGTTCTCACCCTGTTATTTACTGGTTTATTTTATTTTTTGGATTCTGTTTTTGTTTTACCTGCTATGTGGAGCCGCTCTTCACTGGACTCGAACTCCGTCGTCGTGGTCAACTCCTCTCTTTGCTCAAATTCGCCGACATGCATGGTGAGCTAACGGGACAAACTGATTGCAGCGGGAAAGTCGTCCACACGGAGGTAAACGGGCAACTGGTAAGCGTGAAAAGGAACGGCGTCATACCGCCCCGTAGCGTTCGTTTAAAAAATGCAACGCAGCCATACGTACCCTGGTGGTTTGCCCCCTGGTGGTTCGGCAGTATGGGTTGCGTATAGGGAGGATCGGCTCTTTAATGTTTATTGTCACCATTCATAGAAAGACTGAAAATACGGGAGAAATACGGGAAAACACCTTTACGGGATGAAAGCGGGATAGAGCTGTAAAATACGGGAGAATCCCGGGAAAAACGGGAGGGTTGACAGGTATGGTTCGCAGTATCTGTGAAGTTCTGATGGTTTGGGCCTGCTCATGTGGTGCATGACTGTAAATTGTCAAAGAAACGTCACCTGTGTGATTGTGTGCAATGCTGGCTGCCTTCCTGAACCGGTATCCATGTGGACTGAGATGAAATATGGCCTTGCTGTGGTACGGAAACACTCTGAACCTGAGGTTCACCAGGTGGCAGAGGTCAAACACTGCCTGGATATACGGGTTGGTTCCACTGCAATGAGATAAGAGTGATAATACTCATTTCACATTACAAACAGTGCTTTTCTTACTCCTTGTTTCTTGTCCAAATATCTAAAAAAATTATTAAATCAACAAGACAAGCAAAAAATGTTGTCTTGTTTTAAGAATTCATCTGTTAAAATGAAGTGAGTTTTTCCTTAAAACTTTTTTTATTCAACAACACACTTTACATCTCAATTAACACATGCCGGCTGCACATATAACATTGTATAGTAATACACCTGTACATACACTTGTCAATTTGTAAAATTGCGTTCACCGCTTACTTTTATTTTTTTTATATATATATTTATTATCTGTTTTTTGTACAATCTCTGTAAGTCTTTTGCACTCTAGAAGCTCTGTCAAGAAAACCAACTCCTTGTATGTGTGAACATACCTGGTGATAAAGCTCTTTCTGATTCTGATTAAAACAAGCTAAATAATCTGCTAATGTGGTAAGCTAACTGATGTTTTTCCTTTTGTCATATAATTATTTTCCTTACCCTATTGGCAGATTATTGTGCTTGTTTTTGGCAAAAACTCACTTAATTGTGACATATTATTTCTTAAATCATTAAATCTTATTTAAGATTATGATTTTATTTCTTAAATCATCAATTGTGCCGGTAGCCAGCTCTCTGCAACTCTCATATGGTCACCCCCTGAAGCTAAGCAGGGCTGCGCCCGGTCAGTACCTGGATGGGAGACCACATGGGAAAGCTAGGTTGCTGTCGGAAGTGGTGTTAGTGAGGCCAACAGGGGGCGCTCAACCTGCGGTCTGTGTGGGTCTTAACGCCCCAGTATAGTGAAGGGGACTCTTTACTGCTCAGTGAGCACCGTCTTTCGGATGAGACGTTTAACCGAGGTCCTGACTCTCTGTGGTCGTTAAAAATCCCAGGATGTTCTTCGAGAAAGAGTTTAACCCCGGCATCCTGGCCAGATCTGCCCATGGCATCTGTCCATCATGGCCTCCTAATCATCCCCATATCATAATTGGCTTCATCACACTGTCTCCTCTCCACCAATCAGCTGGTGTGTGGTGTGCGGTCTGGCCAGATGGATGCTGCACACTGGTGGTGGATAAGGAGATCCCCCCATTGTGTAAAGCGCTTTGAGTGTCTAGAAAAGTGCTATATAAATGTAAGGAATTATTAAAAACCAAATTATTTTTAAAAGAAAACACTTCCTGATTTAAGGATTTTTAGATATTTGGACTAGAAAAAAGACAAGACAAAAATGAAACACTTTATTTAAGTGTAAGTGACTGATACCAAGGTAGAAGTGACTGAAAACTGACCTGTCTGTCTGACAGTTGCTGTTACAGCTGAAGGCACATTTCATGATGCTGTCCAGCGTCATGAGACTTACATGCTTAAACAGCTCAAATGACTCTTCGGATCTGGAGTAAACTTCCCATTTATCCTAGAAGACACCGAACGAGAACTGACTGAAACAACAACCACGATGCACTCATCAAAAGTTAAAGTGTATAAGTTATGTGACACCAGCAAAAAGCAATTAAGAAAGAGTCTTAAATCATTCTGTAATGACGTTTCCTTATTTATTAACAATATATAACAATATTTTTAAATATTACTGTTTAAAAAATGTTTAAAGACGTTTTAATGTTAGTTAAGCTGCTCAAACAAACTGAGCAGTTATGTAATTATAACACAGACATTACAATTTAAGGCAAATTTATTTTCGTTTGACCTACAAGCATGACTTTGGTTGAATCAGAGATAAGTTTCACGTAAGGCTTCAAAACGTCATAATGGAAACCAGGAGTGAGCAGTCGTCTATGCCGAAACCATTTCTGTCCAGTAGACACCAGTAAGCCATCGCCTGAGGAGACAGTCAAGAGTTAACTTGTCATAGCAGGATTTCTTCAACTGCAGATACTTTTAAATTTTATTATTATTATTATTGAAACTATCTTATTTATAGTAAAGCTTGCAGTTGCAATATGATGAACATCTGGATATAGCTAGGCATAGCTGAATAATGAGAGTTCAGTACATGGAAAAATCATACCACGAGCATAAGACACTATTGTTTTCTCATTCTCATGTAAATCCAAGGTAAAAAAAACAGGCCAATCAGAACAAAACATAGACTGTTTGCACATGAGCTCATTATATGCACACTAGAGGCAGCATTTGATTGGTCGCGATGTTTTAGTTTCACTATCAAACAGACAAAATGTAACATAGTTACGTTTCCTCGTGAGATCAGGCTGGTATGTCAAAACAGGAGAGGCAGGGAGACTAAAAAGTAGCAGATCTGTGAAGCTGTGTGCACCTCATTTGTTAACAGCTTGTCAGAAAGCAAAATGCAGGATATACAGATTAAAAATGTATTCAGCACCACCCCAAAGAGACATAAGGTCTGCTTAAATACATTTTTTGTTAGTTTAACATATATATTCAGAAATTTGCCACTTATGTGTGTAATGAGGCAACAAACACGTGTAAACTGAGAATGATTTTTCTGTTTCATAAAGGACCTTTTACAGCATTGATAATGTAGATATTTATTTAGTTTAACAACAAAACATCAGTAATAGCACTATTGCGCCTAGCCTGCTTTACTGAGCTAAAATTGGTTTTATTTCACATTGGTTCATTTATGATTAATGACAGCCTGTGACGCGCTCCCTATATTGTTTACCGCTTCTCAGAATATTCGCTCTGAAATAGCATGTAAGTATGGGTTAGTAGTAAGTTTAATTCCTGCACCCCGCCGGCCATTTACTAACCATACAGTAGTTGCTTTAGGACAATGCGCGTGAGAGACACCAGCGACCAGCAAAATGCAGGATATACAGATTAAAAATGTATTCAGCACCACCCCAAAGAGGCATAAGGTCTGCTTAAATGAATTTTTTGTTAGTTTCACATCTACATTCTGAAATTTGCCACTTATATGTGTAATGAGGCAATAAACACGTGTAAAGTGCTGAGTATAAGTGTTTAGTGCACATTTATGCATCGTGTCATATCTCTCAGCTCTTACTGTGTTTTTTATTGAGTTAAAAGGCACCAATACATTTGATGAAACTCATCTGTTTATGCAGAGGTTGATTTTAATTAAGTGTATGGGCTTGAGAGAGAGAGAGAGAGAGAGCAGGCACAGACACAAGCAGCAGATTATCAGTGTAGAGCTCATTAATATTCATGACCTTTCCAAATAAGGTCAAAACTGATCTTTTTTTATTCTGACGGTAATTCCTGAGGTTTTAAATAACCATATAAATATAATTCTGGAGAATTTTTGAACTTTCCTAAGCCACATAACTAATATGTAGACATCACAGAGCAATTATCTTTAATTCTAAAACCCTACAGAGGAAACACCCAATAATAAACCCAGACTGAATGTAAATCATTAAAACAATGGTTAGAAAAAAACAACTTACCTAACCAAGGGATGAAAAACTTGTATGCGTAGTCATCTTTGGGCTCTGTCAAAAACACAAAATAAAGTCATTTTCATAACGCTTGCTTCAGTCATTGGTGTTTGGGAGTTATAAATCACCTGTTGTTGTGAGAATGGTCTTCACATATGACGGATGGTGGATATTCAAAACAGCCAACGACGGGCCAAACCATAGCGGGAAAGCAAACTGATACCGGTCCATCCACTTGAGAATCTTCTCTAAATCATGTCCATCCTGACGAAACTGCAAACAATTCAGAAATGCAAAGAAATTATTAACGTGCTTCCAAAATAAACGCCGCTCTAATTATTCGTCTCACATGAACTCTGCCAGTTGCAGCTGAAGAATGTGAGCGCAATGCAAGACTCTTCTGTTCACCGGCATACAATATAATTATGTCACTGAATAGCGAATAGCTGAGGTGAATAGACATAGCTCAGAGACAATAATAAGATTGATTCCCTCTGAAAATAATAAAAATGAATTTTAAATGTGGGTCAAAAAGGACAAAACTTACATGGCCCACATATTAATTATTAACATCTGGGCCAAATATTACATTTTACATATCTGGCCCAAGTATTGTGTGCCGCCTTAAAGACGGTGCCAGCTCTGCCAAACCAGGGCCATGTTGTATGCCAATGCCAGATGAATGCCTGCTGTGCCAGATTTATGCCAAATCTGGGCCAGAATTCTTAGCTACCTGGGCTGCTAATATGATTTCAGTAGGCAAAGAAAGTCCTAATGTGCAAATAAAAAACAATTTGACCTCAACTGCTTCCCCTAGAATTACCACTTTCAGTGCTAATAGCACCATTTTACAGCTGTTATGTAACTGTATGTGTTTACCTCTTTAACGTGTCCAAAGAGCCAGTGTGCAGGAGGTCCAGGAAAACGCTCCATAGTTTTCATCCCCTTTCTCCTCACAATCAGTAATTTGACCACTGTCAGCAAACAAGCCAGAAATATGAGCGCAAAAACATGATTGAAAGAGAGCATAAACGGAGAAATCCCGTAGAGCAGCATGTCGAGAAGCGCCTGGTGCTGCTGCTGTCATTGAACTCAGTGTGCGACTCAGAGCAGGAGACAGGAGAGGGAGAGAGAGAGAGGGACGGGCTTTCTGTACAATCAATAAACCTTTTCTTCAACAGTTTCATTGGGATTCCTGAGGGCTATCGGACAGCAGCTGAATCAAAAACTTTTAAGGCAAGGCAAGTGAATGGGAGAAAGAACAATAACTAGGCTTAGCATCATATTTCCCGGGTTGCTTGAAGATTTATGAAGTTTTCTAAAAGTTTGAGCTTGCGAATAAGGGATTATTTTAAGCCTTAAAAACCTACTTGAATGTACTTATTGCACAAAAATATGAACATTGAATAAACAATAACAATAATAATAATACAATATAATATAATAAGCAACAACAATAATTATAATAATAATAATAATAATAATAATAATAAGATGTAAAATATATTTGTTTTTTTGGATGTGTGCAGTGATTTGGGTTGATAAACAGAGATTCACAAAATTCTCTTTGTGTTGCTCGTCTTTTTTTTCAAATTTATGAAAAACTTTAAGGGATAGTTCACCCAAAAATATAAATGAAAAATAGTTAAAAACTTTTATTACAGCTGCTTTTCCCCGACATTCTTCAAAATACCTCAAAAAAAACAAAAAAACTTGTACATGTTTAGAACAAGTGCAGGATGAATAAAGCATGACAGAAATATTTTTTGGGTGAACCATCCATAAAAATAGCTGCTGACATACAAAGACAAATGCATATTTACATTATTATTATTATTATTATTATTATTATTATATAATTAATAGTATACTATAATTATTAGCGCTGGGCAGAAATGAATAACAAATAATCATGTATATATATATATATATATATACACTGTATATAAATACACACATATACATACATACACACACACACATATATATATATATATATATATATATATATATATATACAGTATGCATAGATATTGGTAAGACAATATCTATTTGTATTTATATATAATATATATGTATATTATACAAATTGTATCTGAATTTAATTTAAATATTAGTGTATCAAAATATTTTTTTATAGTTTTGTTTCTATGCATGTGAGTTTTTTACATATACATAATAAATATATATAACACACACACATATATTATGTCAAAAAGACCAGCACTTATAATTATACAGTAATTCTTTTGTAAAATGCTAATTTGTATGTCAGGCATACATCACACATATAATGTCTCAGTGCACGAGAAACAATGATAAAACTACTTTTTAGAAATATTGTAAATGAAATGTAGACTCAAGCGAATAAAGTGCAACAAAAGAAACATGTAAACAACATGTTGTTGTTGTTTATAAAAAAAATCTCAAAATTGACAATTGCATGAAATGCCACTTTGCTTTATGCCACTTTACACTCTCAGAGATAATGCGAGCGGTCACTGAGTGGGTACCTTTTCAAGAGGTAAAAATAAAAAAACTAAGCCTAAAAGAAAATGAATGAATATTTGTCAATAAACATGTACAGTAGATTATTACATTACATTCAAAATCATAAAAAGTCACGTGTAGCCATAATAAAACACATGAACTTCCACCTAAAGGCACTTAAAGCTGACAAATAAACTTTGCAATAATAATAAAATCGAATCACTGAACCACTGAAAAAGCTTATAAAACTTCTTAGATCTGTACTTTGGTCAAGTTACACTTGTAAGCAAATATAATTGTATTTTTATCTGAGTGTTGCACGAACGAGTGTGTAAACCCTGTCCATGCATTCTGATAATACTTCACCGTTTTAATGAGTAACATACTGTAAAGCATTATCAGAATGAATGGAGAGGTTTTACACACTCGTTCATTCACCCAAAAGTGGACCAGGGATAAAGATCAAGAGAGCAAAGAGTAAAAATAATATTATATCGTCCTGGGAGGCTTAATAAACAGTGCGAGTCACATGTAGACACATGATGATGCTTATTCCTTCAATTTACAACCCATGTTTGGTTACAAAAAAAATAAAATAAATAAATAAATAAATAAATAAATAAATAAATAAATAAATAAATAAATAAATAAATAAAATGCACGTGTCTTATTTAAAAATGTTAATCATCACATTAAAATATTTTTAAGATCATGGCAGGTGAATTTGGATTTGTGTTTTATTTTTCTGTCAAGAAAATAACGTCACACTTGATTTTCACAATAGCTCTTTAGAGTTCACAGTGTTTTAGCTGTCTTGTATTACTGAATGAATGAACTAGGCAGAGAAATAATAAACCTCATTGTAGCCAGTTTTAAAATTTCTACACTGATTACTTCCAGTTAAAAGGGGACCTATCATGCAAAGTCACTGTTAAAAGGGCTTTGAGCGCAGGTGTGTGACAACTGTGAGAATTAATTTGCAACTGCGCGTGTTTAGCAGCAGATGTCGCTAAAATCCTGTATATTCAAGCAAACGTGCTTAAAATATCTGGACGTTTTTCTTCATCGCTAGGTCAAACACACCTAAAACACTGATATTTCAATTATATACATTTTTAATTATGTACAAGTCTCACAAGTTATTACATTTGCTTTAATTCAAAGTTATATGGATACAAAAGATCAATGATAACGAGTTGTACATTTACCGGCCACTTTATTAGGGACACCTTACTGTTACCGGGTTGGACCCCCTTTTGCCCTCAGATCTGTCTTTATCCTTCGTAGCATAGATTCAATGAAACACTGGAAATATTCCTCAGAGATTTTGCTCCATATTGACAAGATAGCATCACGCAGTTGCTGCAGATTTGTCAGCTGCACATCCATGATGTGAATCTCCCGTTCCACCACATCCCAAAGGTGCTCTATTGGATTGAGGACTGGTGACTGTGGAGGCCATTTGAGTACAGTGAACTCATTGTCATGTTCAAGAAACCAGTCTGAGATGATTCACGCTATGACATGATGCTCAATTGGTACCAATAATGGTAATTGGCCCAAAGTGTGCCAAGAAAATATCCACCACACCATTACACCACCACCACCAGCCTGAACCGTTGATACAAGGCAGGATGGATCCATGTTTCATGTTGTTGACGCCAAATTCTGACCCGACTATCCGAATGTCGCAGCAGAAATGGAGACTCATCAGACCAGGTGACGTTTCTCCAATCTTCTACTGTCCAGTGTTGGTGAGCCTGTGTGAATTGTAGCCTCAGTTTCCTGTTCTTAGCTGACAGGAGCGGCACCCGGTGTGGTCTTCTGCTGCTGTAGCCCATCTGCCTCAAGGTTGGCCGTGTTGTGCGTTCAGAGATGCTCTTCTGCAGACCACGGTTGTAACGAGTGCTTATTTGAGTTACTGTGGCCTTTCTATCAGCTGGAAACAGTCTGGCCATTCTCCTCTGACATCTACAAGGCATTTGTCCCCACAGAACTGCTGCTCACTGGATGCTTTTTCTTTGTCAGCCATTCTCTGTAAACCCTAGAGATGGAAATTTGTGTTAACATGCAGTTGGACAGGTGTACCTAATAAAGTGGCCGGTGAGTGTATACTGTTTAAAGCACTCTCATAATGTAAACAATGTTGGGAATAGTTACTTTTGCAAGCTGAGACTGCACATGTCAGACACAATGCACTCTAGAGTTGGTGACCTCACTGCAAGTGGTAAGGTTAGGGGCTGGGTTTTAGGTGGGCGCATTAACAGCATTGGATGCAGCTCAACTTGCAACTGCATAAAGTCTGCATCCAGTAATATTTGATATTTTATAATAGGCTTGCATCATAAATAATAATAACAATAATAATTTAACACAATACTTTCCTCAATAAATAACACATTTAGTTACTTTTTAAGTCACTCAAGATTATAACGTAATAATTTTAATATTAAATTCCCCAACACAATGTAAATACTGGCACATCTTTGAAATATTTATTGATCTGAAATACTTATAGAAGATAACCGATTACAGGTGATTCACCAAAGCTGACTTTATTACATTAACTTCACTTTATTGCTGAAGTTTAGGGGGAGGGGGCTAGATTTTGTCTCCTCATCATTATATATCAGATTATATCATCATATATCAGATTACATACAGCTGTAAAACTCAAAAAGTTAAGGCAACTCAAACCATTTGAAGAAATTAATTGCAACAAACCATTTAAGTTCAAAAACTAATCCTAATGAGTACTGTGAACTTAATCCATTTCAGTAAACGAAGCAAAGAGCACAGTAAAAGCCAAATAAATGAAGAGTATTCAAACCAACTGACTATTGTAAAACCCATTAAGTTAAGGCAATTCAAACCGTTTGAGGAAACCGATTGCTACAAACCATTCGAGTTAAACTAATCTATATGAGTACTGTGAACTTACTCTATTTAAGTTCAAGTAATGAGGTATTTAATTAACTCATTAACTTCAAAACTGAATTCAAAACTCTTTTCAAATGAGTAGAATTAACTTTCAGTATATTTTGAGTTAACTACACTCATTTCATTTGATGAAGTTAACTGTTGGGTTTTACAGTGAAGTAAACCCAACTTTTTAGCACAGTAAGTTGTCAAACTAAATAGATTCAAGTAATCCTGACTTACAATGATATGAATTAACAACTTTTGAGCGATTGCCTTAAAATGTCTAAGTAGTGTATTACTTTTAAGTGAGCATAACTTAAAACAGTTTGTATTTACAACTTCTTAAAGCAAACTTCAGTATCGTTGACTCAGAATAATTGTGTTAACTTATTAGTGTTTACAAAAAAATACTGGTTGCCTTAAATTTAAGCTGAATCAACTTAACCTTATGGGCCCATTGAACTGATATTATGCTAAGCTGATTTAAAACAGCTTGCATAACTTATAAACTTAAGTAAGAACATGATAAACTTAGTTTAACAAGTTACAATGAACTAAAAACATACGCTGTCAGGACTAATTGATCATATCATTTTTTACAGTGTAGGAAAATATTAGGAAACCGATTGCCTCAAAATGATCATGTAAGCCGAACTAAAACATTTAAGTAAAGACGAATAACACATAACGATGACGAATTTATTTGATTAAACTATAAGAACAATATATGGAAAGCTAATCTTGTTTTAGCTACGGACATCTAAGGTGTTTGTTTCAGGTAACACTTGATGTGACACTGACAACGGCGGTGAGGATCCAAGCGCAGATTTAATAGGAAGGTTAGAACAGCAGTGGTCAAAGAAGCAAACAGATATTTAGGGGTAATCAGAATCGTAGTCGTAAAACAAGCAAAAGGTTGATAAGGCTGGTAGCAGGCAAGGATAACAAATAAACAAGACTAGGATCAAAAAACACGGAATACAGGAACAAAGAAAACGCGTTGTACGGCACTATCAGCAAACAATACTCAGTCCAAAAATGAGGACCCAGCAGATCGACTCCTTCTTCAGCCACATGCCACAACTTCTCAGTTAGTATGTGCTGCTTATGTAGTGTGTGTAATCAGTCCTTGACAGAAGCAGGAGTGTGTGTGCGCGCTGCATGACTGAATTGGTAGTCCGTAAACAAGCAGATTTGTAGTTCATGGAATGTGTGTGTGTTTTACCAGCGATCTCTGGCTGTTAGATCGCTGGTGATCGTGACAGTATCATAATTGCATATATACACTGTCAGAAATAAAGGTACGCAAGCTGTCACTGGGGTGGTTCCTTTTAAAAACGGTACACATTTGTACTTAAACAGTCCATATTGGTACCTCAAAAGTATTTATTAGTACCTAAACATTTTAAGAGGAACACTTTTGTACTTTTTAGGTACCAATATGTACCCTTGATGTATTAATATGGACCCTTTAGGTACAAATGTGTACCTTTTAAAAAGGTACCACCCCAGTGACAGCTCACGTATATCTTCATTTCTGAGAGTGTACCTCCTCATTGCATATTCAAATGTGATTGGAATTAGGTTTATTGATAGATTGGTTACTTGTTGCATCACCATGGCAACGATGCATTGATCAAGCAGCATGCTTGTTTGATTATTGATTGTTTGAATGGGGGAGGACAGCTGCTTTCTCTTCCCTGCCTCTGATTAGAGAGGCAATATTTTGCTGTATGGATCAGATTTTAGCTTTATTTTCCTAATAAAAGCAAGTATAGACACCAAGTCTTTACTAAAATAATCCAACATCGATTTTTTTTCTATATTCGACGTTGTGGCATGCAATTATTTAACAAACATGTTGCGTATTGCGCTAATTGCACATTTTATTTTTTAGCTTAATCAATTTTGTATGATATTTACAAGCATTACTCATCAAAATATGATGGAATAGACTACATGCTAAATAAATTGTCATCAGAAGCATCATAAAACTGCATAAGTAAGATCATTATGTTCCATACAGAAATCTGGGTCACAAATAAGGTTGATTAGTTAATGTTAATTAATGCATTTAGTAACATGAACAAACAATAAACAACACATTTACTACAGTATCTGTTCATAGTTAAAGTTAGTTAATGAAAATACAGCTGTTCATTGTTAGTTCATGTTAACTCATGGTGCATTAACTAATGTTAACAAGCATGGGCTTGGATGTTAATAATGCATTAGTAAGCAAAGATGGCCGTTTGCATTTTTTTTTTCAACCATTAATTACAATTATGCATGTCCAAGTATATATTATTTAAATATGTTCAAATTTGGCCATGCCTACATCAGATTTCTGTGGGTCTAGCATAACATCTGACCAACATTGTACATTAATCGATGGATTAACTATAATGAATTCATTTCATATTTTGATTCTAAATAATAATAACTGTGTGAAAATAAATAAATTGATTATGCATTATACACGCAATTGCTTATTATTTTTGTTCTGCACAATTGCACGAATAACGAAACAAACATGTTTCAATATAATCGGTTGTATTTTACTCCATATTAATGTCATCAATAAGATTATGGTAAATCTACAGTAAAACAACAGCAGTACTATATCATCATTAATTGATGCAACACTATTTACTATAAATTACTATAGTATCTTTTAATGTGGGTTTTCTCTCATTTTGAAAGTGTCGACTACTAAGTAAATGCTATAGTAAACACTGCAGTATTTACTATAATTATAGTATTTTTATGTGATAAAATTTGCTGTCCGTTTGTACATGTAAACTGAAACAGTTAAGGGAAAAAGAGTCAATCAAAAACATATTATATAGTCAGTTATATCATCTTCATTAAATGATCCAACCCTATAAATTACTATAGTATTTTATGTGGGTTTTCTCTCTTTTTGAACTTGTGAACTGAAGCTATTACATTTAGGGAAGAAAGAGACAATCAAACAGTTATGATCAGTAGTCAATTCTTCATTATGGATGCACACTATTTACACTATAGTATTTACTCAATTACTATAGTATTTTAATGTGCATTTTTCTCTCTTTTTAAACATGTGAACTGAAACTATTACTCTAATTAACTATCATAGTATTAACTATTACACTAACCATAACTATTGTAGGAAAAAGAGTCAATCAAACAATGATATGTTCAGTAGACTTTAGTCAACTATATCATCATTAAATAATGCAACACTAGTGTTTACTAAAAATTACTATAGTATTTTATGTGATTAAATTTGCTGTCATTTTGAACATGTAAACTGAAACAAGGGAAAAGGACTCAATTAAACACTTATGATATATGGTCAATTATATAATCTTCATTAAATAATCCAACCCTATAGTATTTAGTATAAATTAATATAGTATTTTTATGTCATCTCTCTTTGAACCCGTCAACTAAAACTATTAAATTTAACAATCAAATTTTGGTGTTTGTTAATAAATGATGAATACATTTTGACTCAGAGACATTTGTATTTTAATTGTCATCACTGGACACGCGAACATCATCTGTGGGGTTTTTAATGGGTTTTGGGGGCCGGACGTCAGCTTCGCGCTCTCCATGCGTGATTGGCCTGTTTTTGCACCGAGGGGGGCATCCATTGAGGAATGTGTTGGTCATCCTGGAGTGTGGAAAGTGATTGGGAATCACGTGGACTTGACCGAAACAGCCAGAGAGGGGGTCGGCCAGCGAGAAGCATCAGTACAGGGTCACCAAACCACCGAGAGATCACCTGGAGGTCCGAGATTTAACGCAAAACACCCAGAACTGAACACCAGGAGTTAAACATAGAGGAGGCCAGAATTGAGGAAACCCATGGCAGAGGGTATGTCAGATGTGTATTGTGTGTGTGTGTGTGTGTGTGCGCGTGTGGGAAAATCTGGCCCTCAGTATGAAGGTAGCTACATCAAGGTGTTTGAGGTAAAGTTGGTTTTATTTTCACACATTTGGGATTTCTCTTTAATAATATAATTAAAAATAAATAGATAAATCATATTAGCAGCTAATGACTATTAAAATGCACACATATTTCACAATTAAACTGCGCTAATGTTGTATTGAAGTCATACTTGCGTGTAATTTCAGATCGAATATTCAAAGTACCATGGTAAACAATGTAATATAATATAATATAATATAATATAATATAATATAATATAATAATAATAATATAATATAATGTGATATAAACCACCTTTACCTCAATAAGGTGTTGCTGGTTTTCAGGAGACGCGGGGGCTGGGGCCCATGCATTCATTGTCTTTCAGGTTTCTCTCTCTCTCTGACCCCCCACTTCCTCGTGTAAAGTGAGTGAGGGTATGTCGGAGCATGCTCTTTGTTTTATATTGTTTTCCCAATGAAGACGGATTTATTAATGAGACTTGAGGAAGGTTTTAGGCCCGCGCTGCATGCTCGCAGAAGGGAAGAATTTTTAATTGAGGTGAAGTTGGTTTATTCGCACGTTCACACTCCGTTTTACCATGGTGCTTTGAATATTCGGTCTGAAATCGCATGCAAGCGACTCTTCAAAACAGCATATGCTCTATTTAGAGTGTAAACTGTGTTGTATTTTGTTAGTCATAATGTGATTTTCCTATTTAGAAAGCAAAATACTTGTCGTAAGTTATGTAATCACTGAGAAAGTCCGAATACGCGAATATTAAATAACTTTACCCCAATGGGATTTACCATGACTTCAGTTTCACACAAGGACTATCAAGGGGAAGCAGCAAAAACTGAACTGTGTGCTTTCGTCGGGTTTAATGATTGGACATTTGTGGAAAGTCTCCATCATCTTGAGAGGAGCGCCAGTTGAACCAGTTTGTCGGATTATGCGGATAATGGATGTCCTCAAATTATTGATTTATTTAAATTGATGCCATTGATATAGGCCTATTGTTTATTTCCAGCTTTGTGCACCTCAGAGGACAACACGATCTGGTCTTGGTTTAAATAATTGTACCTTATAGCTTAATAGACGTGTATTACAAATGTGTATATATTATATGTGTTTAATAAACGTGTATTCCATCTATCTATCTATCTATCTATCTATCTATCTATCTATCTATCTATCTATCTATCTATCTATCTATCTATCTATCTATCTATCTATCTATCTATCTATCTATCTCTATATATATATATATATATATATATATTCAATTCAATAGTTGCTTTATTGGCATGACAGTTGTTACAAATGTATTGCCAAAGCAGTTATAAAGTTTACAAAAATAAAAGAACATGCATATGTAATAAAACCCCCCCACAGTAAATAGTAGAAGGAGAAAAAAAATAAAGATATATACATATATTATTATCCAATATATCATATTATTATTCGGTATATCATATTATTTTTCAGTATATCTATTATCATTATATAAGTCATATCATGCACATATATCATATTATTAATTAATAAGTCATTTCATTCATATATATCATATTATTATTCAATATATCATATTATTCAATATATTATATCATTCATATATATCATATTATTCATTGATATCAATAAAAATAATAATAGATCAGAAAACACTGTACATTTAACAATCAACATTGTAGAATAAAACAGTAATAAAAAAATAATAAAAACAGTAATAATCAGGATATTTACAATGATTCAATTATAATCATTTAGATGTGTGTGTGGGCGCGCGTGTGTGTGTGTGTGTGTGTGTGTGTGTGTTTGCAAGCGCATCACTGATGTTTTTATTGGTCTCCTCTCTCTTTTTGTGACAGGCCTTAATGTATTGTGCCGCTAGAAGGATACAGTCAGTTTTTATATATTATACATATATACATATATACCCTACCGGTCAAAAGTTTGGGGTCAGTAGTATTTTTAAATGTTTTAAAATAAGCCTCTCCTGCTCGCCAAGGCTGCATTTATCTCATCAAAAATGTAAAATTGTGAAATATTATTGCACTATAAAATAACTGTTCAAAAGCGGTTAATAATTTAATTTAATAATTTATTCCAGTGATTTTAATGATGAAGTTTCAGCTTCATTACGCCAGTGTTCAGAGTCACATGATCCTTCAGAAATCACTCTAATATTAATAATAATTATTATTATTACTATTATTAATGTTATTATTCTTAATGTAATAGTAATAAAAGCAATAATGACTGGAGTAATAATTTCATGTGAAACTACATTCAATAAGAAAGCAGTTAGTTAAAATTGTAATAAACATTTAACAATTTGACTGGTAAATATTTAACTTTTGTGTGTGTATAAATATATAAAACACACTGAAGTGTTTACATAGTTTTTCCAACACATTCTATAGTGAGAATTCATATCTATTTTACGCTGTGGCAATTTAATTAACAATGCATACAAATTTGTTTACAATTCTAAGACCTTTTTCCCCCCGATTTGTTTTCCTATAATTTAAAACTTGAAATTCTATTTCATAGTGATGATAACAATACTGTTATTCTGCTTTATAGTAGGCTAATTGAATTGTAATATTGTAAGAAATATCTTGATTTGTATCCATTTGCTAAAAAAAATAAATGTCTAACAAACAAGATGATTGCTCAGTTTTAAAACATGAAAATAAAGTGCATGAGCGGTTTGAATATGGAGCAAAATTATTGCAAACAATCACTGGATAACCCATGTCAAAGAATAAATCTTGCATTTGTGGAACGCTTGCATTTGCATTGCACAGAAGGTATTTATGAGGGATTTTTAGGGGTCTATAAGTATTAAAACAATCATCAAAATAAGAGATCATTGTTATTTTAAGAGCTGTTGTGTTGACAGAAAGGTTTTTGGGGTTACAATAATGTCTTCATTGCCACAAAAAAACAAAAACATTGACAAAACTGCACCAGCTTTTAGTTTTAGGACTGCACGTCTGTCGATAGATTCATGAATATATTCTCTTACACTCATTGTGATTGTTTAATACACATGTGCCTGTATTTTCTCTTGTACACCTCTGATGGTAGATGCAAATGATTTTGCAGGAGGCTGTGCGAAGACAGAGGAGGAGGAGGGGCAGGCCACTGAGGAAGACTCTCGGACGTATCACGGTGTGGGTGTGTGCAAGTGGTTCAACGTTCGGATGGGTTTTGGATTCCTGTCTATGAACACACGGGACGGTGTGCCTTTGGAAACCCCAGTTGATGTATTCGTCCATCAGGTAAGCGTTTCTCGGGAAATCAGCTACAATGTTTAAGCTCCTAAACATCACAGTTTGTTTCATTTGTGAAGCTGCAGCTACAACACACACTCAGAAAAAGCTGCTTCAACAAACTACTCACAATTCTTGAGGTTTTTGTGGACAACTTAATTGTTTTATCCTCAATCCACTTAAATTTGTAAAAACAATTAAGATAACGTAATTAATTTGTGTCGGGACAACATCAAGGATTGGCATTTTTACAGTGTATTTGTGTAGGCCAGACTGTAGGTTTGCATCAGCTTGATTCACTCAGCAAAATCCCAGTTGCATTTTTCCATTGGATTTTGGATTAATGCAGAAAAACCCACAGAAGTTTATGATTCATCCTCTTAGAGTGCTTTCACGTTCATTTGGTCCAGACCAAGGGCAACAAATGATATATTTAGGCATGGGACGATAACCGTTTTCAAGGTATACCGCGGTTTGGAAAAGTCAAGGTTTTATAACCGTCAAGATTTTCTGCTATACTGTTCCTAAGGTTTGTGCAAGATTTTTTTATTTGTGTTTTTTTAACAATATTTCCAGCAGAAGATATCCAGAAATGCAGCTTAAAATGATAAACAAATCTGTGTTATTGTGCTATCAGAGACAGCAGAAGTCAATGATTCCTTTAAGCTCTTCATCCCCAAGCTGTTTTTTTTTTTTGCATGCATTTATTATTTCTCTTTGCTATTTGGGCTTATTAGAACCTAATTAGAATAAAACCTAAGTGACACATACACGCATATTTTGACCATCTGAGATTTAAAAAAACTTAATTTTTTGCCCATTTTGGACAGTTAAAAATAGTGTTTGGGACATTTCATGCACTACAAAACAGTTGCAGGATGACACTGTTTGTCTGTAACAAAATATAAAACATAGTATACAATTGTGGACATAAGAGCTCAAATGTGCTATTCACATGTGGCCACTAAGCCCTAGGAGGTTAAATTATTTATCCTGACATGTTTACTGTTCTGAAATATTATAAATGTTTCTCAAAATAAATATTTTGTGTTCTAAAGGGAAAAAAAGTAGTTGTTTTTTTTACCCAGACATTTAAAAATAATATATTTTAAAGCATTAATCACAATAACGCAATACTGTGAAACTGTGATATTTTTGTCCAAGGTTGTCATACTGTGAGAATCTTATACCGGCCCATGTCTAAATACATTGTAGCATTGTTCTGCCATTTTGGGTCCTTTTTTACACCACACTGATTGCTTTGCAAGTAAACAAACCGGCAGACACAGAATGTCGCTGCACTGGCTGATTGTATCCCTGCTCATAGTATCCTATATAGTTTATATACATCACTTTAGACAAACTCTACATTTGGAGAATGAAGTGCAGCTGGGTCTGGAAAACAGTGTTTTAATGCATTGCAGTCGGAGAAGATGTTAGGAGGAGGCGTGAATCAATTTAGCTAAACTGCGACATGGTCATCTTCCGACCATTACCAACGATCCATCAGGTCATGTTTTTCCCTCTCCCTCTCTCTCTCCCTCTCTCTCTCTCTCTCTCTCTCTCTCTGTTTAAAACTGTTGGTAAAGCGCTGTCAACAAAAAATTTTCCTCCAAACCCCATAAGATGGGACAGCGCATCGGACTACGGCAGCTGGATTAGGGTGGGGTCTTTTGGTTGGGTCTGTTTTAGTTCATGCTCAGATCATGTTCTCACCACAAATGAACCGCTCCAGGGGTTCGTTTGATTGTGTAACGAGACCACCTCTTGAAGTAGGTCTCTGCATGCCTTTTTTGTCCACTTTTTACAGTGGCCGGGAAGTGCAAAACAACATTACAAAGTGTGAAACACTTTTACGAAGCTCGAGAGAAATTTACATTTTGGAAAACATTTTCACCTATCATAAGACACAATTACAGAGGGAAAACGGTTTTAGAAAGGATGAAACAAGCTTACATTTTAGAAAACAAATTAACAAGACCAAAACACTTTTACCAGTCCCGAAACACATTTACAAAGACAGATTTATTACGGAAAGGGAATGTACCAAACACCGGAAGTGACGCGGCGATAGGCGTTGTTATCGTCACTGGAGTGCGAACTAAAAATCTAACATGGACTGATGTACATTTGCTGTACATGTAACCAACACGTGATCGGTATAATAATAATAGGTATTAATATACCTAAAAGTGTTAAAAGGGACTAAAAGTGTTTTGAATAAAGCTGACAATTTTACAATAGACATCGACAATAACACAATTCCTCCCTCTGTACAGGTAATGAGTCTGGGTGTCATCCTGGATAGCACACTTTCATTCGAAGGTCACATCAACAATATTACGCGAACTGCATACTTCCATCTGCGTAATATCACTCGTCTCCGCCCCTCTCTCACAACCAATAACACAGCAGTTCTCATCCATGCATTAGTTACTTCACGTCTCGACTACTGCAATGCAGTTCTCTCTGGGCTTCCTTTTAAACTTCTCCATAAACTTCAGCTAGTTCAGAACCATGCAGCTCGTGTCATCACTAGGACTTCATCTCATGAGCACGTCACACCACTTCTCTATCAGCGACACTGGCTTCTGGTAAAGTTTCGTATTGATTTTAAAATACTACTTTTAACTTTCAAGGCACTTCATCATCTTGCTCCTCACTATCTCACTGAACTTCTCCATATCTATACTCCTTCTCGCACTCTTCGATCAGCCAACTCTTTCTCCCTGGTGCCACCTCGCACTCGATTAAGCACAATGGGAGACAGATTGTTTAGCTCTATCGCTCCTCGGCTATGGAACTCTCTTCCTCTGGACCTAAGGAGCAGTGATAGTCTTCACACTTTTAAATCTCGCCTAAAGACCCATCTTTTAATATATGTATGTGTATGTATGAATGTATGTATCTTTATACACTTAAAATGCTTGTTCGGCAATGTTTTATTAATTGTTTTAATTTGTTTCTATTTTTGTTCGGCAATGATTTATTAATTGTTTTAATTTTTAATTTGTTTTAATTTGTTTCTATTTTTGCTGTCGATGCTTGTTGTAAGGCGACCTTGGGTGTCTAGAAAGGCGCCAACTACAAATATAATGAATGATTATTATTTATTATTACATGTGTTATTAATATGATAATATATATTAATATACGCAACACGTATTGTGGGCAAACAAGTAAGCATTTATGAGCCATTCTAAACAAGAGTTTTACATAGACTTTGGTTTGGGCAGTATGTACACAGTTTGATCACGCAGCAGAGTAATAACCACTCCTAACACCGGCTTCATTCAGTTTACTTTTTCCTCAAGCAGATGAGGACATCATGTCCACGAATACACCGTACGAGGGGCCCTCGTTAAAATATTCAACACATTGATGCAGTATGTCTGGTGTTTGCGTCTGGTCTATCGGTCACCATAAACTTTATTTACTCCATTTACTCCACAACATGAACTTACCGCGCTCAACACCAGTGACAACAACAACGCCTTCGTCGCGTCACTTCCGGTGTTTGGTACAGTCCCTTTCCGTAATAAATCTGTCATTGTAAATGTGTTTCGGGACTGAGAAAAGTGTGTTGGTCTTGTTAATTTGTTTTCTAAAAATGTAAGCTTGTTTCGTCCTTGGTAAAACTGTTTTTCCTCTGTAATTGTGTCTTATGATAGGTAAAAAAAAAATCAAAAATGTAAATTTGTCTCGAGCTTCGTAAAAGTGTTTCACACTTTGTAATGTTGTTTTGCACTTCCCAGCCACCGTAGGCTTTTGGTGTGCCCAAACCAATCTCACCAAAAGGGAAAACGAACTCTAGTGCGATTCAACCCAACTAAATGAGGCGGGTGTGAAAGCACCCTTAATCTTCATCAGTTGTGTTCATTTAGAAGCTAAATAACTTTTGTCAGCAGTAAAAAGCATAAACGTATCTAGAGCGGTTCTATATTCAGTGACAGCCTCTGTTATACCATAGCAAGAACGGCAGCTTTCAGAAATACCTCAAACTGCATCAGTAATACCTGCTTATGTCATAAAGAGCAAACATTTTAGGCTTCTCTTTAACCACAGACCCATGTAATCAAAAATCCATTGACCTCAGAATGATGGAAACAGGCTACAATACTTAATTCTTTGTTTTTGCATGCAAAACAGCAGAACTGCATTTCAAGGGCTGTTGCATTGACTCTTCCCTCACTTTTTTACCTTTTTATTTTGGGTAAAGCATGATCTGAAGCTAAAATGTCTTAGTGATAACGTCATCATCTGAAAACATTGTTTATTTTTAACCTTTACTTGCCATTCCTCATGTAGGTGTCACATCTTAAAACAACAGGCCTGTAAACTCAAGTGCACCTTCAAGGATGATCCCTTTAATCTTGTTTCCTGTCATAAAGTCATTAGCCACACATGCTAATGGCGTTGTAGCATTTAGGTCGGGGACAAACTGGGCGGCCATTTGTGTCAAAGAGATCCTGAAATGTGCAGCTTCATTTAGAAACATTCAGCACAAAGGACATTAAGATTATTATTGGGCATGTGGTGCATGTCTCTCCTGTTTTTTGAAGCAATTAAATTATACAACTGCACTTTTGTCAGGGTGTTTACTATGTTTACTATGTTGCAAAATGTGTTGATATAAGAGCAGAATGGCTGATGCAATTCCCTAATTAACTTTGTGACGTTGTAAAATGCGGCTGGGTGACACGGTGGCTCAGTGGTTAGCACTGTTGCCTCACAGCAAGAAGGTCGCTGGTTCGAATCCTGGCTGGGTCAGTTGGCATTTCTGTGTGGAGTTTGCATGTTCTCCCCGTGTTGGTGGTGTGGGTTTCCAATGGGTGCTCCGGTGCCACAGTCCAAACACATGTGGTATAGGTGAATTGCATTAACTAAATTAAGTGTATAAGTGTGTGTGTGAATGAGTGTGTATGGGTGTTTCTCAGTACTGGATTGCAGCTGGAAGGGTATCTGCTGTGTAAAACATATGCTGGAATAGTTGGTGGTTCATTCCGCTGTGGCGACCCCTGATAAATAAGTGATTAAGCTGAAGGAAAAAGAATGAATGATTGAATACGCAGCCGTTTAAAACCCCAAACTAAGCAAGCCAAAGGCGACAGTGGCGTGATTGATTTGTAGTCCACGCGCTGCACACACGTTCAGTGACAGCCGGCCTCAGCTACACAACATTAGCTCCGCTGGTCTTTGTCACAGCAAACAAAAGAAACAGGGCTCCCTTCAGCAGGACATTTCCTTTCTTCATTCACTTCCGAGAAATTCCATGCAAATGTCACCCTTGCCATGAAAAAAAATCAAGTTTCCACCAAAATAACGAAACCCTTTCTAGGTTTTCTGTATCTTACAGTACTCAGACATACTCAAAAATGTCTGTCAGTGTTTTCAAACAATTACATTTGATTCACCAAAGTCACACAAGTGCCAATTTCTCATCTGTCATAAGCAAGTGATCGCTCATAAATGCAGAAATGTCAAATAAAAAAATTGTAAGTTAAAGCGAAACTATTGGCCCTCAACAATATTTTCAGCCAGTCAGCTTTCTTACGTTTACAATCACTCTAATAGTCCGTTTCCACTGAGTGGTACGTTACGATTCGGTACGCTTTTAAGGCCATTTCTACTGTCTAAAAGCGTACAGAATTGGACCGTAACATTTTTGGTCACCCTTTGCAAAGGGTACCAAAGGGTGACCAAAAGGCGGAGCTAGACGCGCAGCTGAACGCTATTGGTTTACAGATACGTCATTCGCTCGCGCAACAAGCCAGAATGAAAACAAAGGACCCGCCCTGTTTAATACACAGCCGTGAGACAATACACCGTAATAATATAAACATATAATAACTAGCCATGGTTGACCCGAGCTCAAACAAACCTTGTCGTCGTCTTGATGAACAGCCACAAAGCCAAGAGAAGAGCAGATTCTCCCCTGTGCCCTGTAGTTTATTATGAGCCCGTCTGAAGCGCGAGCGGTTTCGCTTTGTCGTTTGCGCTCGCGTCAATATTTGAAATAACAAACTTTTTGAGCTGATGATAAATAAGCGCTTGATTATTGACGTGCTTTTGAAGCCCGATCCTTTCAGAAACAGACAAACGCGAGACTGACGCCTGCAGAAGCAAAGGAGAAGCCGGAAAACACAAAGGAGCAAATTATTGTTTCCGCAAACATGAAGAAACTGTCATGTTTAACTATTATCATCACCTTTTGGACTATTATGAACTCTGAATGACGGAGTTACTCTCTAACAGAGGCTACATGTGCTGCTGGAGATTACAGACACAGATGAGAGCTCTGCACTGACTGTGGGCTATTTTTCCTGTTGTTTTTGAACCCAAATAAGGACTAAATGTCTGCTGTGTGTAGTGTTTCTGTAACTGGTAACATATCAGAGACTGTAAGGGGCTGTATGTGTTCATATATGCTGCATTTATTTATTTATTTGATATAATCACAGACAGTAGGCTATTTCACATCATTGATCTGCAGTTATAATCAGATCATGTTCATAGAGAGGTCAGTAATGAACATTTATACACCAGTGTTTATGTGTATAATAAAGCCTCTGTTTTGTTAGAAGTGCTTCTCGTATGATATGTGAGCGACCCGTTCAGCTTTACTGTACACATTTCCTCCAGTGAAAATGACGTCGACTGAAACTTTCTATCGTACACTACGCACACCAAAAGACTACCCTTTAGCTGTGGAAACACAAGCCTGATAAAGGTGACCCGTACTGACCCGTACCGTACCACTCAGTGGAAACAGGCCATAATTGGTTGGTGATTATTGCTTCACGCGCAGTGAGCAGTGAAAATAAATAATGGCATACCTAAAAAATATTTGTATTTTCAAAAGGGCAAAGAGGCAGTCAAGCATACATTAATTATTTAAAAGTACAAGTAAATCTGATAATAAGCCTGATCAAAAGACCTCAAGATGAAACTGTGAGAATGGATCAGGATAGCGGGAGACAGAAGCAAAGCGATCTCAAGTCACTGTGGGCTCTTCCTGAAGATTAGACTGAAAGAGTCATTTAATTGATAGTTTTTTTTACTTGGCACATTATAGTAAATTGAACAGAATCGGGACTGTTCATACGATTTATGTTTGTAGCTACATGATTTTATTATCCATGACTGACCTATAATATTATATATGGCACAAAATAATTAAAGACCGTCCAGAAATGTGATGCTCGTTTTTTGTGCAATCACCGTTTAAAGTTCCGGGAGAACTGAAATGGTGTAGTGGACGTCGGTCACGGTGGCTTTTATGTCCTGGTTTTGTTCTGGGAGTTATTCGTTTACAAATTAAGCGCTGGTTGTGCAGTTTAATTCTAGAGGAGTCAAAATTAATTGTTTCCTCGGTGCACCATGATGCAGATGCGGACAATTCGATATCGGTTCAGTGATGGATCATAACCGTTATTACCTACTGACGTCATTCATCTCCTATGCGCTATGTCGCGATAGAATACTATGGTGAAGGAGGCGAGGGCGAGTAAATAAAACGCTCCTACTACTTAAAAAGCAGATAATTGTGTATAATTCACTGCTTGTGAGTTTGCTGGACAGTCTTTCACTGATACTAAAGAAGGTTCAGCACGAGCCGCTATTTCACTACTAGGGATAAATGCTGTAAAACTCCATCTCTGCCTCTCTCTCTCTCTCACTTTGGACATTTGACCTGCTGGCATGTTCGTGAGGTAACTGTTCCTCTCCTCTTGGCTGTTAAATCTGTACTTGTGGATCCAGACATGAGCGTGTCTGTGGTGCAAGTTTTCTCCACTGCATCTATTACAGATTACCTGTGATAACCGTGTATTATGCGCATACAGAGTGTCACCGCAGCTGTTCTTCCCACATCACTCATCGGTGAACTGCGCTTTCATTTTTAAAGCCAATCGCTAGGGCCAGACGGAATCTGCTAATGTTTTTTGCTATTTCTGCGCTAACTTTTGTCAAAAATCTGCGGATTTATGCGGAATGATTTTAAGAGTATCATAACTAAAACCTTAATAAATTAAATAAAAGGTAATACATTTTTAACTTTTATTTAATGTTTACAATGCAAATCCAAGTAGATCCACTTTATTTGGTAAACAAAGCAAGTCTCTCGTATAAAATCTCTACTAAAAGACAGAAAATAGTACTTTACAAACTGTATTGATAATAAATCAAATGAATATTTTCATATTAGTCAATATTATGACTGAAATTAATTTAAAAACTGAATAAATATAAACTTACACACATGTACGCCAGTAAATAAACAGAATGAATGATGGGCTACAAATCTGCAGAATTCTGCGCTCGCAGATTCGGTGTGGGCCTACCATTCGCAGCCCTTTCTGTTGAGCAGCTGATAAAAATGAGCAATCATAAGAGTGTTTCCAATACACATGGGCTGGGATGGCATCCGCTGGGTAAAACATATGCTGGAATAATTGGCGGTTCATTCCGCTGTGGCGACCCCTGATGAAAAAAGGGACTAAGCTGAAGGAAAATGAATGAATGAAAAAGAATGAAAAGATCTGCAAAGATGCCTTTTCATATTGTAGAGTGTTTCTGTGATTTTGAAACTAATAACGAGAGCAGAAGTCAATGATTTAGATGAATTATTCAGCCTGATATGTTTATTGCTCCAAAATATCTGAAAGGTTTCTTAAAATAAGATATATTGTTCTTCCTGTGTCACTCATCAGTGAACAGCGCTTTCATTTTTAAAGCCAATCGTAGCGCTTTCTGTTGAGCGGGTGAAGACAATGAGCAATCATAAGAGTGTTTCCAATACACATGAGCTGGAAGGGCATCCGCTGGGTAAAACATATGCTGGAATAGTTGGCGGTTCATTCCGCTGTGGCAACCCCTGATGAAAAAATGGACTAAGTTGAAGGAAAATGAATGAATGAAAAGATCTGCAAAAGATGCCTTATCAAAATGTTGAGTGTTTCTGTGATTTTGAAACTAATAACGAGAGCAGAAGTCCATGATTTAGATGAATTATTCAGCCTGATATGTTTACTGCTCCAAAATATTTGAAAGGTTTCTCAAAATAGGATATATTGTGTTCAACGGAGGGGAAAAGGTTGTTGTTTTTTACACAGATGTTAAAAAGAGTATATTTTGGAGCAGTGATCACCGTGATGTTTTGATTCAAGATTATCATAATTTCAGAATCCTCTACCAGCCCATGCCTGGATTGGATGCCCCCGAGCATCATGGGATGTCAGTGGGAGGAAGGGATATTGGGGGTTGGGGGTCACACGTGTCTAGGGAAATAGGTTAACGGTCACTTTGACCCGCATACAATGGAAGTACTTGAAAAGAAACACTGCATCTGCAACACAACAGTGTTTTCACACAACCGGAGATCCTCATCACGTCAGTAAAGGGACAGTTCACCCAATTCTGTCAGCATTTAATCATCCATCCAAAACGGTTCAAGTTTCTATCTCGTGTTGAAAACTGAGGGAGATATACTGAAGAATGTTGAGCTGTTGACTTTAGGCATGGGCTGGTATAAGATTGTGATGGTATGATAACCTTGGATAAAACTATCATGATTTCATGGTATGATGGTATTGTGATTACTGCTCTAAAATATATTCTTTTTAAATGTCTGGCTAAAAAAATTGGCTTTGAAGACAAAATATTTTACTTTTTGAAAGATTTATAATATTTTGGAGCAGTAAACGTGTCAGGCTAAATAATTACATTGAATCATTGACTTTTCTGTCTTCATTAGTTTCAAAAGCACAGATTTCTTTACAATTTAAAAAGGCGTCTTTGGATATTTTTTCTGCTGGAGATGCTGTTGTCCTAAAAAAACTCAAATAAAATTATGAAAAAAAAAAAGAATAAAATACTGCCGGGTTTCACTGCCAGTCAGCTTGAAGGACCGGGACGTCTGCACGGTTATAGAATGATGCTAGAAAGGGGCCGTTTAAATGGTTCGCGGCTGACCAGAGAAATGGTAAGAGATGTGCAGTTCAGTTTGAGAATAAGCCGAACTTTTTGTTATGTCGAGATCACGAGAAAACGAGTTGTTATGTCGAAATCACGAGATAATTAAG